>JAJHIY020001987.1:1657500-1990000 GCA_022114975.2 Lampris megalopsis | reverse complement strand
TCGACCAAATTCGTCTTGAGCATCATCAAGGAGTTGCAATTTTACTTTCTGTACGAGTTTTTTTCAGTCTGAAGACTTCCTGGTCAGTAAATGTGTTCACCTCCAAATCTCCTGTGTTTTTCATTAAACGTTTGACTGAGTCAACAAAAAGCTGCAAGTCTGGAAAGTAATTTTCCACCTTGACCGCCCTCAAACCTTTGGTGACCTGCAAAAACTTCCTGATTTTCAGGAAAGCAAAGCTCCCTTCAGTGTCCACCTGTGTACGAGGAGTGGAAACTAACTCACAGTCACTTTCTTCTGTGTCCTCCTCAGATGAAGAGGTGGAGGATGGCTTTTTACCTACAGAAACCCTCTTTGCTTTTAAATGTTCCTGTCTACCCTCTGTGGGCTTCATTTTAATACTTTTTTTAAATTTTATTTCATCATCCAACAGCATCTCTTCCTCTTCCTCAAGTACAGACTCTGCCACTCTAACAGCAGTCTGCTGTATTTGCTTCTTCCGACCACAGTTCACATCTCGCCCAGCCAATTTGCTTCACTCCCCGTTCTCACTGTTTTCATTTCCATCAGCTTCCACCTGTTCAAGTTCTGTCACCTTCTCAGTGTGATCAACTCTTTAACCTGCTCAGCCTGCCCACCTTCCTCTCCTTCCTGCTCAGTCCGTCCGTCGTCCTTGTGTTCTCCAGCCTCGGTCTCTTTCTGTTTCACTACCTGGTCCATTTCTCCTGCCCCTCGCTCCCCGGCCTCCTGTCTGCCCAGCGCCGTCTTCAGCCGGAGATGCGCCGCTTGTGGCGGCATCGGGAGACGAAGGCGGCCCTTGAGGATCAGACCCTCCCTCACTCCTGCCGGGACAAGACCTTATTAAATGCCCCTCAGACCCACAGCCAAACATTTCATCATGCCGGATGTAACAAACACAATGTAGTCAAAACCATCGATCCTGAACTTACGCTTCAGATCCAAATCCTCCTCATTATCTCTCAGAACCATGAACCCTGTCTCGTGTCTCAAGTGAGGAGACTGGCAACCCGAAGAGACCATCTTTATCGGGGACACTAGCTGTCCGCATTTTGCAAGTCCTTCTCCAAAGCAGCATTACTCGTGACCGGCGGAGAATTAGAAATGGCGAGTCTCCTGGCAGGATGAACCAGCGGCAGAACGGGAGTCAACGTGTCCTAATAGTCAGGGATCCACAGGCTCAAAAGCTCAATAAAATGGGTTGAACCTGACATGGTCTGCCGTACTTTCTGTTTGTGTTTTTTCTGTTAACTTGGACACTAAAGTCCAATAATTGAAGGGTCTGCTCTGCCGGAAACATCGCGAAAAAAAATTGTGGCCATTTTAGTGTATGTACCCTTCATGTTTTGACAGGAAAATGGGGAAAATTATTTTTTTTTCCAAATCCTCAGTGGGTTGGGTAGGCTGTCAATAAATGCCTTCCAGATACACAGAACACATGAGGTGACAACACCCACTGAAAAAATAACTCTTAAAATACATTTCTTCATGATTTGGGATCAATGAAATCCAAAAAAATGAGGCGTTTCCTCACTTTTTTCAATATTTTCATCTTTACTTCATTGGCAATCAACTATGGCCTCGAGTTATGACATCAGTCAATATGCCATTCTTTTCTCCAAACAGTATACTCCTTCCACAGAAAACATTATACAAATCCAACCCAAATCATTGGTTCTGTGATGATTTTACTGCTAGTTGGCGATCAACAGGCTCAGAACCTCACTAGCATTTTGGATTACTCTCCAAATCCCGAAAGACATACTGGATATTTAGCATCATGGCACACACACACACACACACACACACACACACACACACACACACACACACACACACACACACACACACACTTGCTTGCTTGCTTGCTTGCTGGTTGTCCATCGTGCCCGATGATGACCATCTTCTTCTATTTGTGGGTCCTTTGAGGACTCAGATAGCAGAAGATACCTGCGCAGAGATGGTTTTTAAAGTGGCATGGGGGGTGCGCTTCTCCCAACGCCACATGACCTGATTGTAGAGGAGATGGTTCCGATGGCAAGGGGGATCCCTAGACGACCGGCACCTCCACACAACTGCAGGGGGCTGCCGGAAATACAGTTTTTTCGGAAACCGCCTCGAAGCGTGCCGCCACAGCTTGCTTTTATGTTGGGGTGAGCTCCCTTAGCCTTATGTCTTCCCAGACTCACCCACAAGGCAGCGGGGCAGTGGTTGATAGGTGCCAGGGCATGTCCACCAGGGTGGGCCTGCACACCATATCTCTGAGGCCCACTGCTGCTCCGAGATCCCCTGCCAAGTTAGCCTGGGGCCGCAAGACCCCAGTTACCACGTGTGGCCACGGGGAGGCCTGGCAGGAGTCTTGGTGAAGGAGAGGCTATGTACTGGCAAGGGAAGGCTTACACGCTAGCATGCTTCCCTATTCGCCACAAAGGCTAGCCAGCGGCAGCAAGCTAAGGGCAGGAAGGACACAAGCGGGTTGGAAGAACACATGCACCTTCCCTCCAACTACACACTGCTGCACTAGACGCATCACAACACCCTGTGTGTATGTACACAAACACACACACACACACACACACACACACACACACACACACACACTTTTTTTCACTCAAAATATGTAACACACCACGATCATTGTGGAAAAGAATCTTGCGCTTTTTATTTACTGACAGGGGAACGTGGAAGGATGTTCTCTCTGGAAGCTGTTTTTATTTACTGACAGGGGAACGTGGAAGGATGTTCTCTCTGGAAGCTGTTTTTATTTACTGACAGGGGAACGTGGAAGGATGTTCTCTCTGGAAGCTGTTTTTATTTACTGACAGGGGAACGTGGGAGAATGTTCTCTCTGGAAGCTGTTTTTATTTACTGACAGAGGAACGTGGAAGGATGTTCTCTCTGGAAGCTGTTTTTACTTACTGACAGAGGAACGTGGAAGGATGTTCTCTCTGGAAGCTGTTTTTACTTACTGACAGAGGAACGTGGAAGGATGTTCTCTCTGGAAGCTGTTTTTATTTACGAACAGGGGAACGTGGAAGGATGTTCTCTCTGGAAGCTGTTTTTATTTACTGACAGAGGAACGTGGAAGGATGTTCTCTCTGGAAGCTGTTTTACTTACTGACAGGGGAACGTGGATGGATGTTCTCTCTGGAAGCTGTTTTTATGTACTGACAGAGAAACGTGGAATGATGTTCTCTCTGGAAGCTGTTTTTATTAACTGCCAGGGGAACGTGGAAGGATGTTCTCTCTGGAAGCTGTTTTTATTTGCTGACAGAGGAACGTGGAAGGATGTTCTCTCTGGAAGCTGTTTTTATTTACTGACAGGGAAACGTTTAAGGATGTTCTCTCTGGAAGCTGTTTTTATTTACTGACAGGGGAACGTGGAAGGATGTTCTCTCTGGAAGCTCTTTTTATTTAATGACAGGGGAACGTGGAAGGATGTTCTCTCTGGAAGCTGTTTTTATTTACGAACAGGGGAACGTGGAAGGATGTTCTCTCTGGAAGCTGTTTTTATTTACTGACAGAGGAACGTGGAAGGATGTTCTCTCTGGAGGCTGTTTTTACTTACTGACAGAGGAACGTGGAAGGATGTTCTCTCTGGAGGCTGTTTTTACTTACTGACAGAGGAACGTGGAAGGAATTTCTCTCTGGAAGCTGTTTTTACTTACTGACAGAGGAACGTGGAAGGATGTTCTCTCTGGAAGCTGTTTTTATTTACTGACAGGGGAACGTGGAAGGATGTTCTCTCTGGAAGCTGTTTTTATTTACTGACAGGGGAACGTGGAAGGATGCTCTCTCTGGAAGCTGTTTTTATTTACTGACAGGGGAACGTGGAAGGATGTTCTCTCTGGAAGCTGTTTTTATTTACTGACAGGAACGTGGAAGGATGTTCTCTCTGGAAGCTGTTTTTATTTACTGACAGGGGAACATGGAAGGATGTTCTCTCTGGAAGCTGTTTTTATTTACTGACAGAGGAACGTGGAAGGATGTTCTCTCTGGAAGCGGTTTTTATTTACTGACAGATGAACGTGGAAGGATGTTCTCTCTGAAAGCTGTTTTTATGTACGCTCAGAGGAACGTGGGAGGATGTTCTCTCTGGAAGCTGTTTTTCTTTACTGACAGAGGAACGTGGAAGGATGTTCTCTCTGGAAGATGTTTTACTTACTGACAGGGGAACTTGGAAGGATGTTCTCTCTGGAAGCTGTTTTTACTTACTGACAGAGGAACGTGGAAGGATGTTCTCTCTGGAAGCTGTTTTTATTTACGAACAGGGGAACGTGGAAGGATGTTCTCTCTGGAAGCTGTTTTTATTTACTGACAGAGGAACGTGGAAGGATGTTCTCTCTGGAAGCTGTTTTTATTTACTGACAGAGGAACGTGGATGGATGTTCTCTCTGGAAGCTGTTCTTATTTACGAACAGGGGAACGTGGAAGGATGTTCTCTCTGGAAGCTGTTTTTATTTACTGACTGGGGAACGTGGAAGGATGTTCTCTCTCGAAGCTGTTTTTATTTACTGACAGGGGAACGTGGAAGGATGTTCTCTCTGAAAGCTGTTTTTATTTACTGACAGAGGAACGTGGAAGGATGTTCTCTCTGGAAGCTGTTTTTATGTACTGACAGAGAAACGTGGAATGATGTTCTCTCTGGAAGCTGTTTTTATTAACTGCCAGGGGAACGTGGAAGGATGTTCTCTCTGGAAGCTGTTTTTATGTACTGACAGAGAAACGTGGAATGATGTTCTCTCTGGAAGCTGTTTTTATTAACTGCCAGGGGAACGTGGAAGGATGTTCTCTCTGGAAGCTGTTTTTATTTGCTGACAGAGGAACGTGGAAGGATGTTCTCTCTGGAAGCTGTTTTTATTTACTGACAGGGAAACGTTTAAGGATGTTCTCTCTGGAAGCTATTTTAATTTACTGACAGGGGAACGTGGAAGGATGTTCTCTCTGGAAGCTGTTTTTATTTACTGACAGGGGAACGTGGAAGGATGTTCTCTCTGGAAGCTGTTTTTATTTACTGACAGGGAAACGTTTAAGGATGTTCTCTCTGGAAGCTCTTTTTATTTACTGACAGGGGAACGTGGAAGGATGTTCTCTCTGGAAGCTGTTTTTATTTACTGACAGGGGAACGTGGAAGGATGTTCTCTCTGGAAGCTGTTTTTATTTACTGACAGGAACGTGGAAGGATGTTCTCTCTGGAAGCTGTTTTTATTTACTGACAGGGGAACATGGAAGGATGTTCTCTCTGGAAGCTGTTTTTATTTACAGACAGAGGAACGTGGAAGGATGTTCTCTCTGGAAGCTGTTTTTATTTACTGACAGATGAACGTGGAAGGATGTTCTCTCTGAAAGCTGTTTTTATGTACGCTCAGAGGAACGTGGGAGGATGTTCTCTCTGGAAGCTGTTTTTCTTTACTGACAGAGGAACGTGGAAGGATGTTCTCTCTTGAAGATGTTTTACTTACTGACAGGGGAACGTGGAAGGATGTTCTCTCTGGAAGCTCTTTTTATTTACTGACAGGGGAACGTGGAAGGATGTTCTCTCTGGAAGCTGTTTTTATTTACTGACAGAGGAACGTGGAAGGATGTTCTCTCTGGAAGCTGTTTTTATTTACTGACAGGGGAACGTGGAAGGATGTTCTCTCTGGAAGCTGTTTTTATTTACTGACAGAGGAACGTGGAAGGATGTTCTCTCTGGAAGCTGTTTTTATTTACTGACAGGGGAACGTGGGAGAATGTTCTCTCTGGAAGCTGTTTTTATTTACTGACAGAGGAACGTGGAAGGATGTTCTCTCTGGAAGCTGTTTTTATTTACTGACAGGGGAACGTGGAATGATGTTCTCTCTGGAAGCTGTTTTTATTTACTGACAGAGGAACGTGGAAGGATGTTCTCTCTGGAAGCTGTTTTTACTTACTGACAGAGGAACGTGGAAGGATGTTCTCTCTGGAAGCTGTTTTTACTTACTGACAGAGGAACGTGGAAGGATGTTCTCTCTGGAAGCTGTTTTTATTTACGAACAGGGGAACGTGGAAGGATGTTCTCTCTGGAAGCTGTTTTTATTTACTGACAGAGGAACGTGGAAGGATGTTCTCTCTGGAAGTTGTTTTTATTTACTGACAGGGGAACGTGGAAGGATGTTCTCTCTCGAAGCTGTTTTTATTTACTGACAGGGGAACGTGGAAGGATGTTCTCTCTGAAAGCTGTTTTTATTTACTGACAGAGGAACGTGGAAGGATGTTCTCTCTGGAAGCTGTTTTACTTACTGACAGGGGAACGTGGATGGATGTTCTCTCTGGAAGCTGTTTTTATGTGCTGACAGAGGAACGTGGAATGATGTTCTCTCGGAAGCTGTTTTTATTAACTACCAGGGGAACGTGGAAGGATGTTCTCTCTGGAAGCTGTTTTTATTTACTGACAGGGAAACGTTTAAGGATGTTCTCTCTGGAAGCTGTTTTTATTTACTGACAGGGGAACGTGGAAGGATGTTCTCTCTGGAAGCTGTTTTTATTTACTGACAGAGAAACGTGGAATGATGTTCTCTCTGGAAGCTCTTTTTATTTACTGACAGGGGAACGTGGAAGGATGTTCTCTCTGGAAGCTGTTTTTATTTGCTGACAGAGGAACGTGGAAGGATGTTCTCTCTGGAAGCTGTTTTTATTTACTGACAGGGAAACGTTTAAGGATGTTCTCTCTGGAAACTGTTTTTATTTACTGACAGGGGAACGTGGAAGGATGTTCTCTCTGGAAGCTCTTTTTATTTACTGACAGGAGAACGTGGAAGGATGTTCTCTCTGGAAGCTGTTTTTATTTACTGACAGAGGAACGTGGAAGGATGTTCTCTCTGGAAGCTGTTTTTATTTACTGACAGATGAACGTGGAAGGATGTTCTCTCTGAAAGCTGTTTTTATGTACGCTCAGAGGAACGTGGGAGGATGTTCTCTCTGGAAGCTGTTTTTCTTTACTGACAGAGGAACGTGGAAGGATGTTCTCTCTGGAAGATGTTTTACTTACTGACAGGGGAACTTGGAAGGATGTTCTCTCTGGAAGCTGTTTTTACTTACTGACAGAGGAACGTGGAAGGATGTTCTCTCTGGAAGCTGTTTTTATTTACGAACAGGGGAACGTGGAAGGATGTTCTCTCTGGAAGCTGTTTTTATTTACTGACAGAGGAACGTGGAAGGATGTTCTCTCTGGAAGCTGTTTTTATTTACTGACAGAGGAACGTGGAAGGATGTTCTCTCTGGAAGCTGTTTTTACTCACTGACAGAGGAACGTGGAAGGATGTTCTCTCTGGAAGCTGTTTTTACTTACTGACAGAGGAACGTGGATGGATGTTCTCTCTGGAAGCTGTTCTTATTTACGAACAGGGGAACGTGGAAGGATGTTCTCTCTGGAAGCTGTTTTTATTTACTGACTGGGGAACGTGGAAGGATGTTCTCTCTCGAAGCTGTTTTTATTTACTGACAGGGGAACGTGGAAGGATGTTCTCTCTGAAAGCTGTTTTTATTTACTGACAGAGGAACGTGGAAGGATGTTCTCTCTGGAAGCTGTTTTTATGTACTGACAGAGAAACGTGGAATGATGTTCTCTCTGGAAGCTGTTTTTATTAACTGCCAGGGGAACGTGGAAGGATGTTCTCTCTGGAAGCTGTTTTTATGTACTGACAGAGAAACGTGGAATGATGTTCTCTCTGGAAGCTGTTTTTATTAACTGCCAGGGGAACGTGGAAGGATGTTCTCTCTGGAAGCTGTTTTTATTTGCTGACAGAGGAACGTGGAAGGATGTTCTCTCTGGAAGCTGTTTTTATTTACTGACAGGGAAACGTTTAAGGATGT
This sequence comes from Lampris megalopsis, assembly GCA_022114975.2. Classification (NCBI taxonomy): domain Eukaryota; kingdom Metazoa; phylum Chordata; class Actinopteri; order Lampriformes; family Lampridae; genus Lampris; species Lampris megalopsis. The sequence goes on along the minus strand of JAJHIY020001987.1, from coordinate 1,982,149 downwards.
TCTCTCTGGAAGCTGTTTTAATTTACTGACAGGGGAACGTGGAAGGATGTTCTCTCTGGAAGCTGTTTTTATTTACTGACAGGGGAACGTGGAAGGATGTTCTCTCTGGAAGCTGTTTTTATTTACTGACAGGGAAACGTTTAAGGATGTTCTCTCTGGAAGCTCTTTTTATTTACTGACAGGGGAACGTGGAAGGATGTTCTCTCTGGAAGCTGTTTTTATTTACTGACAGGGGAACGTGGAAGGATGTTCTCTCTGGAAGCTGTTTTTATTTACTGACAGGAACGTGGAAGGATGTTCTCTCTGGAAGCTGTTTTTATTTACTGACAGGGGAACATGGAAGGATGTTCTCTCTGGAAGCTGTTTTTATTTACAGACAGAGGAACGTGGAAGGATGTTCTCTCTGGAAGCTGTTTTTATTTACTGACAGATGAACGTGGAAGGATGTTCTCTCTGAAAGCTGTTTTTATGTACGCTCAGAGGAACGTGGGAGGATGTTCTCTCTGGAAGCTGTTTTTCTTTACTGACAGAGGAACGTGGAAGGATGTTCTCTCTTGAAGATGTTTTACTTACTGACAGGGGAACGTGGAAGGATGTTCTCTCTGGAAGCTCTTTTTATTTACTGACAGGGGAACGTGGAAGGATGTTCTCTCTGGAAGCTGTTTTTATTTACTGACAGAGGAACGTGGAAGGATGTTCTCTCTGGAAGCTGTTTTTATTTACTGACAGGGGAACGTGGAAGGATGTTCTCTCTGGAAGCTGTTTTTATTTACTGACAGAGGAACGTGGAAGGATGTTCTCTCTGGAAGCTGTTTTTATTTACTGACAGGGGAACGTGGGAGAATGTTCTCTCTGGAAGCTGTTTTTATTTACTGACAGAGGAACGTGGAAGGATGTTCTCTCTGGAAGCTGTTTTTATTTACTGACAGGGGAACGTGGAATGATGTTCTCTCTGGAAGCTGTTTTTATTTACTGACAGAGGAACGTGGAAGGATGTTCTCTCTGGAAGCTGTTTTTACTTACTGACAGAGGAACGTGGAAGGATGTTCTCTCTGGAAGCTGTTTTTACTTACTGACAGAGGAACGTGGAAGGATGTTCTCTCTGGAAGCTGTTTTTATTTACGAACAGGGGAACGTGGAAGGATGTTCTCTCTGGAAGCTGTTTTTATTTACTGACAGAGGAACGTGGAAGGATGTTCTCTCTGGAAGTTGTTTTTATTTACTGACAGGGGAACGTGGAAGGATGTTCTCTCTCGAAGCTGTTTTTATTTACTGACAGGGGAACGTGGAAGGATGTTCTCTCTGAAAGCTGTTTTTATTTACTGACAGAGGAACGTGGAAGGATGTTCTCTCTGGAAGCTGTTTTACTTACTGACAGGGGAACGTGGATGGATGTTCTCTCTGGAAGCTGTTTTTATGTGCTGACAGAGGAACGTGGAATGATGTTCTCTCTGGAAGCTGTTTTTATTAACTACCAGGGGAACGTGGAAGGATGTTCTCTCTGGAAGCTGTTTTTATTTACTGACAGGGAAACGTTTAAGGATGTTCTCTCTGGAAGCTGTTTTTATTTACTGACAGGGGAACGTGGAAGGATGTTCTCTCTGGAAGCTGTTTTTATTTACTGACAGAGAAACGTGGAATGATGTTCTCTCTGGAAGCTCTTTTTATTTACTGACAGGGGAACGTGGAAGGATGTTCTCTCTGGAAGCTGTTTTTATTTGCTGACAGAGGAACGTGGAAGGATGTTCTCTCTGGAAGCTGTTTTTATTTACTGACAGGGAAACGTTTAAGGATGTTCTCTCTGGAAACTGTTTTTATTTACTGACAGGGGAACGTGGAAGGATGTTCTCTCTGGAAGCTCTTTTTATTTACTGACAGGAGAACGTGGAAGGATGTTCTCTCTGGAAGCTGTTTTTATTTACGAACAGGGGAACGTGGAAGGATGTTCTCTCTGGAAGCTGTTTTTATTTACTGACAGAGGAACGTGGAAGGATGTTCTCTCTGGAGGCTGTTTTTACTTACTGACAGGGGAACGTGGAAGGATGTTCTCTCTGGAGGCTGTTTTTACTTACTGACAGAGGAACGTGGAAGGAATTTCTCTCTGGAAGCTGTTTTTACTTACTGACAGAGGACCGTGGAAGGATGTTCTCTCTGGAAGCTGTTTTTATTTACTGACAGAGAAACGTGGAATGATGTTCTCTCTGGAAGCTGTTTTTATTAATTGCCAGGGGAACGTGGAAGGATGTTCTCTCTGGAAGCTGTTTTTATTTGCTGACAGAGGAACGTGGAAGGATGTTCTCTCTGGAAGCTGTTTTTATTTACTGACAGGGAAACGTTTAAGGATGTTCTCTCTAGAAGCTGTTTTTATTTACTGACAGGGGAACGTGGAAGGATGTTCTCTCTGGAAGCTGTTTTTATTTACTGACAGGGGAACGTGGAAGGATGTTCTCTCTGGAAGCTGTTTTTATTTACGAACAGGGGAACGTGGAAGGATGTTCTCTCTGGAAGCTGTTTTTATTTACTGACAGAGGAACGTGGAAGGATGTTCTCTCTGGAGGCTGTTTTTACTTACTGACAGAGGAACGTGGAAGGATGTTCTCTCTGGAGGCTCTTTTTACTTACTGACAGAGGAACGTGGAAGGAATTTCTCTCTGGAAGCTGTTTTTACTTACTGACAGAGGAACGTGGAAGGATGTTCTCTCAGGAAGCTGTTTTTATTTACTGACAGGGGAACGTGGAAGGATGTTCTCTCTGGAAGCTGTTTTTATTTACTGACAGGGGAACGTGGAAGGATGTTCTCTCTGGAAGCTGTTTTTATTTACTGACAGGGGAACGTGGAAGGATGTTCTCTCTGGAAGCTGTTTTTATTTACTGACAGGAACGTGGAAGGATGTTCTCTCTGGAAGCTGTTTTTATTAACTGCCAGGGGAACGTGGAAGGATGTTCTCTCTGGAAGCTGTTTTTATTTGCTGACAGAGGAACGTGGAAGGATGTTCTCTCTGGAAGCTGTTTTTATTTACTGACAGGGAAACGTTTAAGGATGTTCTCTCTGGAAGCTGTTTTTATTTACTGACAGGGGAACGTGGAAGGATGTTCTCTCTGGAAGCTGTTTTTATTTGCTGACAGAGGAACGTGGAAGGATGTTCTCTCTGGAAGCTGTTTTATTTACTGACAGGGAAACGTTTAAGGATGTTCTCTCTGGAAGCTGTTTTTATTTACTGACAGGGGAACGTGGAAGGATGTTCTCTCTGGAAGCTCTTTTTATTTACTGACAGGGGAACGTGGAAGGATGTTCTCTCTGGAAGCTGTTTTTATTTACGAACAGGGGAACGTGGAAGGATGTTCTCTCTGGAAGCTGTTTTTATTTACTGACAGAGGAACGTGGAAGGATGTTCTCTCTGGAAGCTGTTTTTATTAACTGCCAGGGGAACGTGGAAGGATGTTCTCTCTGGAAGCTGTTTTTATTTGCTGACAGAGGAACGTGGAAGGATGTTCTCTCTGGAAGCTGTTTTTATTTACTGACAGGGAAACGTTTAAGGATGTTCTCTCTGGAAGCTGTTTTTATTTACTGACAGGGGAACGTGGAAGGATGTTCTCTCTGGAAGCTCTTTTTATTTACTGACAGGGGAACGTGGAAGGATGTTCTCTCTGGAAGCTGTTTTTATTTACGAACAGGGGAACGTGGAAGGATGTTCTCTCTGGAAGCTGTTTTTATTTACTGACAGAGGAACGTGGAAGGATGTTCTCTCTGGAGGCTGTTTTTACTTACTGACAGAGGAACGTGGAAGGATGTTCTCTCTGGAGGCTCTTTTTACTTACTGACAGAGGAACGTGGAAGGAATTTCTCTCTGGAAGCTGTTTTTACTTACTGACAGAGGAACGTGGAAGGATGTTCTCTCAGGAAGCTGTTTTTATTTACTGACAGGGGAACGTGGAAGGATGTTCTCTCTGGAAGCTGTTTTTATTTACTGACAGAGGAACGTGGAAGGATGTTCTCTCTGGAAGCTGTTTTTACTTACTGACAGAGGAACATGGAAGGATGTTCTCTCTGGAAGCTGTTTTTATTTACTGACAGGGGAACGTGGAAGGATGTTCTCTCTGGAAGCTGTTTTTATTTACTGACAGAGGAACGTGGAAGGATGTTCTCTCTGGAAGCTGTTTTTATTTACTGACAGGGGAACGTGGGAGAATGTACTCTCTGGAAGCTGTTTTTATTTACTGACAGAGGAACGTGGAAGGATGTTCTCTCTGGAAGCTGTTTTTATTTACTGACAGGGGAACTTGGAATGATGTTCTCTCTGGAAGCTGTTTTTATTTACTGACAGAGGAACGTGGAAGGATGTTCTCTCTGGAAGCTGTTTTTACTTACTGACAGAGGAACGTGGAAGGATGTTCTCTCTGGAAGCTGTTTTTACTTACTGACAGGGGAACGTGGAAGGATGTTCTCTCTGGAAGCTGTTTTTATTTACGAACAGGGGAACGTGGAAGGATGTTCTCTCTGGAAGCTGTTTTTATTTACTGACAGAGGAACGTGGAAGGATGTTCTCTCTGGAAGTTGTTTTTATTTACTGACAGGGGAACGTGGAAGGATGTTCTCGCTCGAAGCTGTTTTTATTTACTGACAGAGGAACGTGGAAGGATGTTCTCTCTGGAAGCTGTTTTACTTACTGACAGGGGAACGTGGATGGATGTTCTCTCTGGAAGCTGTTTTTATGTGCTGACAGAGGAACGTGGAATGATGTTCTCTCTGGAAGCTGTTTTTATTAACTACCAGGGGAACGTGGAAGGATGTTCTCTCTGGAAGCTGTTTTTATTTACTGACAGGGAAACGTTTAAGGATGTTCTCTCTGGAAGCTGTTTTTATTTACTGACAGGGGAACGTGGAAGGATGTTCTCTCTGGAAGCTGTTTTTATTTACTGACAGGGGAACGTGGAAGGATGTTCTCTCTGGAAGCTGTTTTTACTTACTGAGAGGGGAACGTGGATGGATGTTCTCTCTGGAAGCTGTTTTTATGTACTGACAGAGGAACGTGGAAGGATGTTCTCTCTGGAAGCTGTTTTTATTAACTGCCAGGGGAACGTGGAAGGATGTTCTCTCTGGAAGCTGTTTTTATTTGCTGACAGAGGAACGTGGAAGGATGTTCTCTCTGGAAGCTGTTTTTATTTACTGACAGGGAAACGTTTAAGGATGTTCTCTCTGGAAGCTGTTTTTATTTACTGACAGGGGAACGTGGAAGGATGTTCTCTCTGGAAGCTCTTTTTATTTACTGACAGGGGAACGTGGAAGGATGTTCTCTCTGGAAGCTGTTTTTATTTTCGAACAGGGGAACGTGGAAGGATGTTCTCTCTGGAAGCTGTTTTTATTTACTGACAGAGGAACGTGGAAGGATGTTCTCTCTGGAGGCTGTTTTTACTTACTGACAGAGGAACGTGGAAGGATGTTCTCTCTGGAGGCTCTTTTTACTTACTGACAGGGGAACGTGGAAGGATGTTCTCTCTGGAAGCTGTTTTTATTTACTGACAGGAACGTGGAAGGATGTTCTCTCTGGAAGCTGTTTTTATTTACTGACAGGGGAACATGGAAGGATGTTCTCTCTGGAAGCTGTTTTCATTTACTGACAGAGGAACGTGGAAGGATGTTCTCTCTGGAAGCTGTTTTTATTTACTGACAGATGAACGTGGAAGGATGTTCTCTCTGAAAGCTGTTTTTATGTACGCTCAGAGGAACGTGGAAGGATGTTCTCTCTGGAAGCTGTTCTTATTTACGAACAGGGGAACGTGGAAGGATGTTCTCTCTGGAAGCTGTTTTTATTTACTGACAGAGGAACGTGTAAGGATGTTCTCTCTGGAAGTTGTTTTTATTTACTGACAGGGGAACGTGGAAGGATGTTCTCTCTCGAAGCTGTTTTTATTTACTGACAGGGGAACGTGGAAGGATGTTCTCTCTGAAAGCTGTTTTTATTTACTGACAGAGGAACGTGGAAGGATGTTCTCTCTGGAAGCTGTTTTACTTACTGACAGGGGAACGTGGAATGATGTTCTCTCTGGAAGCTGTTTTTATGTACTGACAGAGAAACGTGGAATGATGTTCTCTCTGGAAGCTGTTTTTATTAACTGCCAGGGGAACGTGGAAGGATGTTCTCTCTGGAAGCTGTTTTTATTTGCTGACAGAGGAACGTGGAAGGATGTTCTCTCTGGAAGCTCTTTTTATTTACTGACAGGGAAACGTTTAAGGATGTTCTCTCTGGAAGCTCTTTTTATTTACTGACAGGGGAACGTGGAAGGATGTTCTCTCTGGAAGCTCTTTTTATTTACTGACAGGGGAACGTGGAAGGATGTTCTCTCTGGAAGCTGCTTTTATTTACTGACAGGGGAACGTGGAAGGATGTTCTCTCTGGAAGCTCTTTTTATTTACTGACAGGGGAACGTGGAAGGATGTTCTCTCTGGAAGCTATTTTTATTTACGAACAGGGGAACGTGGAAGGATGTTCTCTCTGGAAGCTGTTTTTATTTACTGACAGAGGAACGTGGAAGGATGTTCTCTCTGGAAGCTGTTTTTATTAACTACCAGGGGAACGTGGAAGGATGTTCTCTCTGGAAGCTGTTTTTATTTACTGACAGGGAAACGTTTAAGGATGTTCTCTCTGGAAGCTGTTTTTATTTACTGACAGGGGAACGTGGAAGGATGTTCTCTCTGGAAGCTCTTTTTATTTACTGACAGGGGAACGTGGAAGGATGTTCTCTCTGGAAGCTATTTTTATTTACGAACAGGGGAACGTGGAAGGATGTTCTCTCTGGAAGCTGTTTTTATTTACTGACAGAGGAACGTGGAAGGATGTTCTCTCTGGAGGCTGTTTTTACTTACTGACAGAGGAACGTGGAAGGAATTTCTCTCTGGAAGCTGTTTTTACTTACTGACAGAGGACCGTGGAAGGATGTTCTCTCTGGAAGCTGTTTTTATTTACTGACAGGGGAACGTGGAAGGATGTTCTCTCTGGAAGCTGTTTTTATTTACTGACAGGGGAACGTGGAAGGATGTTCTCTCTGGAAGCAGTTTTATTTACTGACAGGGGAACGTGGAAGGATGTTCTCTCTGGAAGCTGTTTTTATTTACTGACAGGAACGTGGAAGGATGTTCTCTCTGGAAGCTGTTTTTATTTACTGAGAGGGGAACATGGAAGGATGTTCTCTCTGGAAGCTGTTTTTATTTACTGACAGAGGAACGTGGAAGGATGTTCTCTCTGGAAGCTGTTTTTATTTACTGACAGAGGAACGTGGAAGAATGTTCTCTCTGAAAGCTGTTTTTATGTACGCTCAGAGGAACGTGGGAGGATGTTCTCTCTGGAAGCTGTTTTTCTTTACTGACAGAAGAACGTGGAAGGATGTTCTCTCTGGAAGATGTTTTACTTACTGACAGGGGAACGTGGAAGGATGTTCTCTCTGGAAGCTGTTTTTATTTACTGACAGAGGAATGTGGAATGATGTTCTCTCTGGAAGCTCTTTTTATTTACTGACAGAGGAACGTGAAAGGATGTTCTCTCTGAAAGCTGTTTTTATTTACTGACAGAGGAACGTGGAAGGATGTACTCTCTGGAAGCTGTTTTACTTACTGACAGGGGAACGTCGAAGGATGTTCTCTCTGGAAGAATGTTTTTATTTACTGACAGAGGAACGTGGAAGGATGTTCTCTCTGGTAGCTGTTTTACTTACTGACAGGGGAACGTGGAAGGATGTTCTCTCTGGAAGCTGTTTTTATTTGCTGACAGAGGAACGTGGAAGGATGTTCTTTCTGGAAGCTGTTTTTATTTACTGACAGGGAAACGTTTAAGGATGTTCTCTCTGGAAGCTGTTTTTATTTACTGACAGGGGAACGTGGAAGGATGTTCTCTCTGGAAGCTCTTTTTATTTACGAACAGGGGAACGTGGAAGGATGTTCTCTCTGGAAGCTGTTTTTATTTACTGACAGAGGAACGTGGAAGGATGTTCTCTCTGGAAGCTGTTTTACTTACTGACAGGGGAACGTGGAAGGATGTTCTCTCTGGAAGCTGTTTTTATTTACTGACAGGGGAACGTGGAAGGATGTCCTCACTGGAAGCTGTTTTTATTTACTGACAGGGGAACGTGGAAGGATGTTCTCTCTGGAAGCTGTTTTTATTTACTGACAGGGGAACGTGGAAGGATGTCCTCACTGGAAGCTGTTTTTACTTACTGACAGAGGAACGTGGAAGGATGTTCTCTCTGGAAGTTGTTTTACTTAATGACAGGGGAACGTGGAAGGATGTTCTCTCTGGAAGCTGTTTTTATTTACTGACAGGGGAACGTGGAAGGATGTTCTCTCTGGAAGCTGTTTTTATTTACTGACAGAGGAACGTGGAAGGATGTTCTCTCTGGAAGCTGTTTTTATTTACTGACAGGGAAACGTTTAAGGATGTTCTCTCTGGAAGCTCTTTTTATTTACTGACAGGGGAACGTGGAAGGATGTTCTCTCTGGAAGCTCTTTTTATTTACTGACAGGGGAACGTGGAAGGATGTTCTCTCTGGAAGCTGTTTTTATTTACTGACAGAGGAACGTGGAAGGATGTTCTCTCTGGAAGCTGTTTTACTTACTGAGAGGGGAGCGTGGAAGGATGTTGTCTCTGGAAGCTGTTTTATTCACTGACAGAGGAACGTGGAAGGATGTTCTCTCTGGAAGCTGTTTTTATTTACTGACAGGGGAACGTGGAAGGATGTCCTCACTGGAAGCTGTTTTTATTTACTGACAGGGGAACGTGGAAGGATGTTCTCTCTGGAAGCTGTTTTTACTTACTGACAGAGGAACGTGGAAGGAATTTCTCTCTGGAAGCTGTTTTTACTTACTGACAGAGGACCGTGGAAGGATGTTCTCTCTGGAAGCTGTTTTTATTTACTGACAGGGGAACGTGGAAGGATGTTCTCTCTGGAAGCTGTTTTTATTTACTGACAGGGGAACGTGGAAGGATGTTCTCTCTGGAAGCAGTTTTATTTACTGACAGGGGAACGTGGAAGGATGTTCTCTCTGGAAGCTGTTTTTATTTACTGACAGGAACGTGGAAGGATGTTCTCTCTGGAAGCTGTTTTTATTTACTGAGAGGGGAACATGGAAGGATGTTCTCTCTGGAAGCTGTTTTTATTTACTGACAGAGGAACGTGGAAGGATGTTCTCTCTGGAAGCTGTTTTTATTTACTGACAGAGGAACGTGGAAGAATGTTCTCTCTGAAAGCTGTTTTTATGTACGCTCAGAGGAACGTGGGAGGATGTTCTCTCTGGAAGCTGTTTTTCTTTACTGACAGAAGAACGTGGAAGGATGTTCTCTCTGGAAGATGTTTTACTTACTGACAGGGGAACGTGGAAGGATGTTCTCTCTGGAAGCTGTTTTTATTTACTGACAGAGGAATGTGGAATGATGTTCTCTCTGGAAGCTCTTTTTATTTACTGACAGAGGAACGTGAAAGGATGTTCTCTCTGAAAGCTGTTTTTATTTACTGACAGAGGAACGTGGAAGGATGTACTCTCTGGAAGCTGTTTTACTTACTGACAGGGGAACGTCGAAGGATGTTCTCTCTGGAAGAATGTTTTTATTTACTGACAGAGGAACGTGGAAGGATGTTCTCTCTGGTAGCTGTTTTACTTACTGACAGGGGAACGTGGAAGGATGTTCTCTCTGGAAGCTGTTTTTATTTGCTGACAGAGGAACGTGGAAGGATGTTCTCTCTGGAAGCTGTTTTTATTTACTGACAGGGAAACGTTTAAGGATGTTCTCTCTGGAAGCTGTTTTTATTTACTGACAGGGGAACGTGGAAGGATGTTCTCTCTGGAAGCTCTTTTTATTTACGAACAGGGGAACGTGGAAGGATGTTCTCTCTGGAAGATGTTTTTATTTACTGACAGAGGAACGTGGAAGGATGTTCTCTCTGGAAGCTGTTTTACTTACTGACAGGGGAACGTGGAAGGATGTTCTCTCTGGAAGCTGTTTTTATTTACTGACAGGGGAACGTAGAAGAATGTTCTTTCTGGAAGCTCTTTTTATTTACTGACAGGGGAACGTGGAAGGATGTTCTCTCTGGAAGCTGTTTTTATTTACTGACAGAGGAACGTTGAAGGATGTTCTCTCTGGAAGCTGTTTTACTTACTGACAGAGGAACGTGGAAGGATGTTCTCTCTGGAAGCTGTTTTTATTTACTGACAGAGGAACGTGGAAGGATGTTCTCTCTGGAAGCTGTTTTTATTTACTGACAGGGGAACGTGGAAGAATGTTCTTTCTGGAAGCTCTTTTTATTTACTGACAGAGGAACGTGGAAGGCTGTTCTCTCTGGAAGCTGTTTTTATTTACTGACAGAGGAACGTGGAAGGATGTTCTCTCTGGAAGCTGTTTTACTTACTGACAGGGGAACGTGGAAGGATGTTCTCTCTGGAAGCTGTTTTTATTTACTGACAGAGGAACGTGGAAGGATGTTCTCTCTGGAAGCTGTTTTACTTACTGAGAGGGGAGCGTGGAAGGATGTTGTCTCTGGAAGCTGTTTTATTCACTGACAGAGGAACGTGGAAGGATGTTCTCTCTGGAAGCTGTTTTTATTTACTGACAGGGGAACGTGGAAGGATGTCCTCACTGGAAGCTGTTTTTATTTACTGACAGGGGAACGTGGAAGGATGTTCTCTCTGGAAGCTGTTTTTATTTACTGACAGGGGAACGTGGAATGATGTCCTCACTGGAAGCTGTTTTTACTTACTGACAGAGGAACGTGGAAGGATGTTCTCTCTGGAAGTTGTTTTACTTAATGACAGGGGAACGTGGAAGGATGTTCTCTCTGGAAGCTGTTTTTATTTACTGACAGGGGAACGTGGAAGGATGTTCTCTCTGGAAGCTGTTTTTATTTACTGACAGAGGAACGTGGAAGGATGTTCTCTCTGGAAGCTGTTTTTATTTACTGACAGGGAAACGTTTAAGGATGTTCTCTCTGGAAGCTCTTTTTATTTACTGACAGGGGAACGTGGAAGGATGTTCTCTCTGGAAGCTCTTTTTATTTACTGACAGGGGAACGTGGAAGGATGTTCTCTCTGGAAGCTGCTTTTATTTACTGACAGGGGAACGTGGAAGGATGTTCTCTCTGGAAGCTCTTTTTATTTACTGACAGGGGAACGTGGAAGGATGTTCTCTCTGGAAGCTATTTTTATTTACGAACAGGGGAACGTGGAAGGATGTTCTCTCTGGAAGCTGTTTTTATTTACTGACAGAGGAACGTGGAAGGATATTCTCTCTGGAAGCTGTTTTTATTAACTACCAGGGGAACGTGGAAGGATGTTCTCTCTGGAAGCTGTTTTTATTTACTGACAGGGAAACGTTTAAGGATGTTCTCTCTGGAAGCTGTTTTTATTTACTGACAGGGGAACGTGGAAGGATGTTCTCTCTGTAAGCTCTTTTTATTTACTGACAGGGGAACGTGGAAGGATGTTCTCTCTGGAAGCTATTTTTATTTACGAACAGGGGAACGTGGAAGGATGTTCTCTCTGGAAGCTGTTTTTATTTACTGACAGAGGAACGTGGAAGGATGTTCTCTCTGGAGGCTGTTTTTACTTACTGACAGAGGAACGTGGAAGGAATTTCTCTCTGGAAGCTGTTTTTACTTACTGACAGAGGACCGTGGAAGGATGTTCTCTCTGGAAGCTGTTTTTATTTACTGACAGGGGAACGTGGAAGGATGTTCTCTCTGGAAGCTGTTTTTATTTACTGACAGGGGAACGTGGAAGGATGTTCTCTCTGGAAGCAGTTTTATTTACTGACAGGGGAACGTGGAAGGATGTTCTCTCTGGAAGCTGTTTTTATTTACTGACAGGAACGTGGAAGGATGTTCTCTCTGGAAGCTGTTTTTATTTACTGAGAGGGGAACATGGAAGGATGTTCTCTCTGGAAGCTGTTTTTATTTACTGACAGAGGAACGTGGAAGGATGTTCTCTCTGGAAGCTGTTTTTATTTACTGACAGAGGAACGTGGAAGGATGTTCTCTCTGAAAGCTGTTTTTATGTACGCTCAGAGGAACGTGGGAGGATGTTCTCTCTGGAAGCTGTTTTTCTTTACTGACAGAAGAACGTGGAAGGATGTTCTCTCTGGAAGATGTTTTACTTACTGACAGGGGAACGTGGAAGGATGTTCTCTCTGGAAGCTGTTTTTATTTACTGACAGAGGAATGTGGAAGGATGTTCTCTCTGGAAGCTGTTTTTATTTACTGACAGAGGAATGTGGAATGATGTTCTCTCTGGAAGCTCTTTTTATTTACTGACAGAGGAACGTGAAAGGATGTTCTCTCTGAAAGCTGTTTTTATTTACTGACAGAGGAACGTGGAAGGATGTACTCTCTGGAAGCTGTTTTACTTACTGACAGGGGAACGTCGAAGGATGTTCTCTCTGGAAGAATGTTTTTATTTACTGACAGAGGAACGTGGAAGGATGTTCTCTCTGGAAGCTGTTTTACTTACTGACAGGGGAACGTGGAAGGATGTTCTCTCTGGAAGCTGTTTTTATTTGCTGACAGAGGAACGTGGAAGGATGTTCTCTCTGGAAGCTGTTTTTATTTACTGACAGGGAAACGTTTAAGGATGTTCTCTCTGGAAGCTGTTTTTGTTTACTGACAGGGGAACGTGGAAGGATGTTCTCTCTGGAAGCTCTTTTTATTTACGAACAGGGGAACGTGGAAGGATGTTCTCTCTGGAAGCTGTTTTTATTTACTGACAGAGGAACGTGGAAGGATGTTCTCTCTGGAAGCTGTTTTACTTACTGACAGGGGAACGTGGAAGGATGTTCTCTCTGGAAGCTGTTTTTATTTACTGACAGGGGAACGTAGAAGAATGTTCTTTCTGGAAGCTCTTTTTATTTACTGACAGGGGAACGTGGAAGGATGTTCTCTCTGGAAGCTGTTTTTATTTACTGACAGAGGAACGTTGAAGGATGTTCTCTCTGGAAGCTGTTTTACTTACTGACAGAGGAACGTGGAAGGATGTTCTCTCTGGAAGCTGTTTTTATTTACTGACAGAGGAACGTGGAAGGATGTTCTCTCTGGAAGCTGTTTTTATTTACTGACAGGGGAACGTGGAAGAATGTTCTTTCTGGAAGCTCTTTTTATTTACTGACAGAGGAACGTGGAAGGCTGTTCTCTCTGGAAGCTGTTTTTATTTACTGACAGAGGAACGTGGAAGGATGTTCTCTCTGGAAGCTGTTTTACTTACTGACAGGGGAACGTGGAAGGATGTTCTCTCTGGAAGCTGTTTTTATTTACTGACAGAGGAACGTGGAAGGATGTTCTCTCTGGAAGCTGTTTTACTTACTGAGAGGGGAGCGTGGAAGGATGTCCTCACTGGAAGCTGTTTTTATTTACTGACAGGGGAACGTGGAAGGATGTTCTCTCTGGAAGCTGTTTTTATTTACTGACAGGGGAACGTGGAAGGATGTCCTCACTGGAAGCTGTTTTTACTTACTGACAGAGGAACGTGGAAGGATGTTCTCTCTGGAAGTTGTTTTACTTAATGACAGGGGAACGTGGAAGGATGTTCTCTCTGGAAGCTGTTTTTATTTACTGACAGGGGAACGTGGAAGGATGTTCTCTCTGGAAGCTGTTTTTATTTACTGACAGAGGAACGTGGAAGGATGTTCTCTCTGGAAGCTGTTTTTATTTACTGACAGAGGAACGTGGAAGGATGTTCTCTCTGGAAGCTGTTTTTATTTACTGACAGAGGAACGTGGAAGGATGTTCTCTCTGGAAGCTGTTTTACTTACTGACAGGGGAACGTGGAAGGATGTTCTCTCTGGAAGCTGTTTTTATTTACTGACAGGGGAACGTGGAAGAATGTTCTTTCTGGAAGCTCTTTTTATTTACTGACAGGGGAACGTGGAAGGATGTTCTCTCTGGAAGCTGTTTTTATTTACTGACAGAGGAACGTGGAAGGATGTTCTCTCTGGAAGCTGTTTTACTTACTGACAGGGGAACGTGGAAGGATGTTCTCTCTGGAAGCTGTTTTTATTTACTGACAGAGGAACGTGGAAGGATGTTCTCTCTGGTAGCTGTTTTTATTTACTGACAGGGGAACGTGGAAGAATGTTCTTTCTGGAAGCTCTTTTTATTTACTGACAGAGGAACGTGGAAGGATGTTCTCTCTGGAAGCTGTTTTTATTTACTGACAGAGGAACGTGGAAGGATGTTCTCTCTGGAAGCTGTTTTACTTACTGACAGGGGAACGTGGAAGGATGTTCTCTCTGGAAGCTGTTTTTATTTACTGACAGAGGAACGTGGAAGGATGTTCTCTCTGGAAGCTGTTTTTATTTACTGACAGGGGAGCGTGGAAGGATGTTCTCTCTGGAAGCTGTTTTATTCACTGACAGAGGAACGTGGAAGGATGTCCTCACTGGAAGCTGTTTTTATTTACTGACAGGGGAACGTGGAAGGATGTTCTCTCTGGAAGCTGTTTTTATTTACTGACAGGAACGTGGAAGGATGTTCTCTCTGGAAGCTGTTTTTATTTACTGAGAGGGGAACATGGAAGGATGTTCTCTCTGGAAGCTGTTTTTATTTACTGACAGAGGAACGTGGAAGGATGTTCTCTCTGGAAGCTGTTTTTATTTACTGACAGAGGAACGTGGAAGAATGTTCTCTCTGAAAGCTGTTTTTATGTACGCTCAGAGGAACGTGGGAGGATGTTCTCTCTGGAAGCTGTTTTTCTTTACTGACAGAAGAACGTGGAAGGATGTTCTCTCTGGAAGATGTTTTACTTACTGACAGGGGAACGTGGAAGGATGTTCTCTCTGGAAGCTGTTTTTATTTACTGACAGAGGAATGTGGAATGATGTTCTCTCTGGAAGCTCTTTTTATTTACTGACAGAGGAACGTGAAAGGATGTTCTCTCTGAAAGCTGTTTTTATTTACTGACAGAGGAACGTGGAAGGATGTACTCTCTGGAAGCTGTTTTACTTACTGACAGGGGAACGTCGAAGGATGTTCTCTCTGGAAGAATGTTTTTATTTACTGACAGAGGAACGTGGAAGGATGTTCTCTCTGGTAGCTGTTTTACTTACTGACAGGGGAACGTGGAAGGATGTTCTCTCTGGAAGCTGTTTTTATTTGCTGACAGAGGAACGTGGAAGGATGTTCTTTCTGGAAGCTGTTTTTATTTACTGACAGGGAAACGTTTAAGGATGTTCTCTCTGGAAGCTGTTTTTATTTACTGACAGGGGAACGTGGAAGGATGTTCTCTCTGGAAGCTCTTTTTATTTACGAACAGGGGAACGTGGAAGGATGTTCTCTCTGGAAGCTGTTTTTATTTACTGACAGAGGAACGTGGAAGGATGTTCTCTCTGGAAGCTGTTTTACTTACTGACAGGGGAACGTGGAAGGATGTTCTCTCTGGAAGCTGTTTTTATTTACTGACAGGGGAACGTGGAAGGATGTCCTCACTGGAAGCTGTTTTTATTTACTGACAGGGGAACGTGGAAGGATGTTCTCTCTGGAAGCTGTTTTTATTTACTGACAGGGGAACGTGGAAGGATGTCCTCACTGGAAGCTGTTTTTACTTACTGACAGAGGAACGTGGAAGGATGTTCTCTCTGGAAGTTGTTTTACTTAATGACAGGGGAACGTGGAAGGATGTTCTCTCTGGAAGCTGTTTTTATTTACTGACAGGGGAACGTGGAAGGATGTTCTCTCTGGAAGCTGTTTTTATTTACTGACAGAGGAACGTGGAAGGATGTTCTCTCTGGAAGCTGTTTTTATTTACTGACAGGGAAACGTTTAAGGATGTTCTCTCTGGAAGCTCTTTTTATTTACTGACAGGGGAACGTGGAAGGATGTTCTCTCTGGAAGCTCTTTTTATTTACTGACAGGGGAACGTGGAAGGATGTTCTCTCTGGAAGCTGTTTTTATTTACTGACAGAGGAACGTGGAAGGATGTTCTCTCTGGAAGCTGTTTTACTTACTGAGAGGGGAGCGTGGAAGGATGTTGTCTCTGGAAGCTGTTTTATTCACTGACAGAGGAACGTGGAAGGATGTTCTCTCTGGAAGCTGTTTTTATTTACTGACAGGGGAACGTGGAAGGATGTCCTCACTGGAAGCTGTTTTTATTTACTGACAGGGGAACGTGGAAGGATGTTCTCTCTGGAAGCTGTTTTTACTTACTGACAGAGGAACGTGGAAGGAATTTCTCTCTGGAAGCTGTTTTTACTTACTGACAGAGGACCGTGGAAGGATGTTCTCTCTGGAAGCTGTTTTTATTTACTGACAGGGGAACGTGGAAGGATGTTCTCTCTGGAAGCTGTTTTTATTTACTGACAGGGGAACGTGGAAGGATGTTCTCTCTGGAAGCAGTTTTATTTACTGACAGGGGAACGTGGAAGGATGTTCTCTCTGGAAGCTGTTTTTATTTACTGACAGGAACGTGGAAGGATGTTCTCTCTGGAAGCTGTTTTTATTTACTGAGAGGGGAACATGGAAGGATGTTCTCTCTGGAAGCTGTTTTTATTTACTGACAGAGGAACGTGGAAGGATGTTCTCTCTGGAAGCTGTTTTTATTTACTGACAGAGGAACGTGGAAGAATGTTCTCTCTGAAAGCTGTTTTTATGTACGCTCAGAGGAACGTGGGAGGATGTTCTCTCTGGAAGCTGTTTTTCTTTACTGACAGAAGAACGTGGAAGGATGTTCTCTCTGGAAGATGTTTTACTTACTGACAGGGGAACGTGGAAGGATGTTCTCTCTGGAAGCTGTTTTTATTTACTGACAGAGGAATGTGGAATGATGTTCTCTCTGGAAGCTCTTTTTATTTACTGACAGAGGAACGTGAAAGGATGTTCTCTCTGAAAGCTGTTTTTATTTACTGACAGAGGAACGTGGAAGGATGTACTCTCTGGAAGCTGTTTTACTTACTGACAGGGGAACGTCGAAGGATGTTCTCTCTGGAAGAATGTTTTTATTTACTGACAGAGGAACGTGGAAGGATGTTCTCTCTGGTAGCTGTTTTACTTACTGACAGGGGAACGTGGAAGGATGTTCTCTCTGGAAGCTGTTTTTATTTGCTGACAGAGGAACGTGGAAGGATGTTCTCTCTGGAAGCTGTTTTTATTTACTGACAGGGAAACGTTTAAGGATGTTCTCTCTGGAAGCTGTTTTTATTTACTGACAGGGGAACGTGGAAGGATGTTCTCTCTGGAAGCTCTTTTTATTTACGAACAGGGGAACGTGGAAGGATGTTCTCTCTGGAAGATGTTTTTATTTACTGACAGAGGAACGTGGAAGGATGTTCTCTCTGGAAGCTGTTTTACTTACTGACAGGGGAACGTGGAAGGATGTTCTCTCTGGAAGCTGTTTTTATTTACTGACAGGGGAACGTAGAAGAATGTTCTTTCTGGAAGCTCTTTTTATTTACTGACAGGGGAACGTGGAAGGATGTTCTCTCTGGAAGCTGTTTTTATTTACTGACAGAGGAACGTTGAAGGATGTTCTCTCTGGAAGCTGTTTTACTTACTGACAGAGGAACGTGGAAGGATGTTCTCTCTGGAAGCTGTTTTTATTTACTGACAGAGGAACGTGGAAGGATGTTCTCTCTGGAAGCTGTTTTTATTTACTGACAGGGGAACGTGGAAGAATGTTCTTTCTGGAAGCTCTTTTTATTTACTGACAGAGGAACGTGGAAGGCTGTTCTCTCTGGAAGCTGTTTTTATTTACTGACAGAGGAACGTGGAAGGATGTTCTCTCTGGAAGCTGTTTTACTTACTGACAGGGGAACGTGGAAGGATGTTCTCTCTGGAAGCTGTTTTTATTTACTGACAGAGGAACGTGGAAGGATGTTCTCTCTGGAAGCTGTTTTACTTACTGAGAGGGGAGCGTGGAAGGATGTTGTCTCTGGAAGCTGTTTTATTCACTGACAGAGGAACGTGGAAGGATGTTCTCTCTGGAAGCTGTTTTTATTTACTGACAGGGGAACGTGGAAGGATGTCCTCACTGGAAGCTGTTTTTATTTACTGACAGGGGAACGTGGAAGGATGTTCTCTCTGGAAGCTGTTTTTATTTACTGACAGGGGAACGTGGAATGATGTCCTCACTGGAAGCTGTTTTTACTTACTGACAGAGGAACGTGGAAGGATGTTCTCTCTGGAAGTTGTTTTACTTAATGACAGGGGAACGTGGAAGGATGTTCTCTCTGGAAGCTGTTTTTATTTACTGACAGGGGAACGTGGAAGGATGTTCTCTCTGGAAGCTGTTTTTATTTACTGACAGAGGAACGTGGAAGGATGTTCTCTCTGGAAGCTGTTTTTATTTACTGACAGGGAAACGTTTAAGGATGTTCTCTCTGGAAGCTCTTTTTATTTACTGACAGGGGAACGTGGAAGGATGTTCTCTCTGGAAGCTCTTTTTATTTACTGACAGGGGAACGTGGAAGGATGTTCTCTCTGGAAGCTGCTTTTATTTACTGACAGGGGAACGTGGAAGGATGTTCTCTCTGGAAGCTCTTTTTATTTACTGACAGGGGAACGTGGAAGGATGTTCTCTCTGGAAGCTATTTTTATTTACGAACAGGGGAACGTGGAAGGATGTTCTCTCTGGAAGCTGTTTTTATTTACTGACAGAGGAACGTGGAAGGATATTCTCTCTGGAAGCTGTTTTTATTAACTACCAGGGGAACGTGGAAGGATGTTCTCTCTGGAAGCTGTTTTTATTTACTGACAGGGAAACGTTTAAGGATGTTCTCTCTGGAAGCTGTTTTTATTTACTGACAGGGGAACGTGGAAGGATGTTCTCTCTGGAAGCTCTTTTTATTTACTGACAGGGGAACGTGGAAGGATGTTCTCTCTGGAAGCTATTTTTATTTACGAACAGGGGAACGTGGAAGGATGTTCTCTCTGGAAGCTGTTTTTATTTACTGACAGAGGAACGTGGAAGGATGTTCTCTCTGGAGGCTGTTTTTACTTACTGACAGAGGAACGTGGAAGGAATTTCTCTCTGGAAGCTGTTTTTACTTACTGACAGAGGACCGTGGAAGGATGTTCTCTCTGGAAGCTGTTTTTATTTACTGACAGGGGAACGTGGAAGGATGTTCTCTCTGGAAGCTGTTTTTATTTACTGACAGGGGAACGTGGAAGGATGTTCTCTCTGGAAGCAGTTTTATTTACTGACAGGGGAACGTGGAAGGATGTTCTCTCTGGAAGCTGTTTTTATTTACTGACAGGAACGTGGAAGGATGTTCTCTCTGGAAGCTGTTTTTATTTACTGAGAGGGGAACATGGAAGGATGTTCTCTCTGGAAGCTGTTTTTATTTACTGACAGAGGAACGTGGAAGGATGTTCTCTCTGGAAGCTGTTTTTATTTACTGACAGAGGAACGTGGAAGGATGTTCTCTCTGAAAGCTGTTTTTATGTACGCTCAGAGGAACGTGGGAGGATGTTCTCTCTGGAAGCTGTTTTTCTTTACTGACAGAAGAACGTGGAAGGATGTTCTCTCTGGAAGATGTTTTACTTACTGACAGGGGAACGTGGAAGGATGTTCTCTCTGGAAGCTGTTTTTATTTACTGACAGAGGAATGTGGAAGGATGTTCTCTCTGGAAGCTGTTTTTATTTACTGACAGAGGAATGTGGAATGATGTTCTCTCTGGAAGCTCTTTTTATTTACTGACAGAGGAACGTGAAAGGATGTTCTCTCTGAAAGCTGTTTTTATTTACTGACAGAGGAACGTGGAAGGATGTACTCTCTGGAAGCTGTTTTACTTACTGACAGGGGAACGTCGAAGGATGTTCTCTCTGGAAGAATGTTTTTATTTACTGACAGAGGAACGTGGAAGGATGTTCTCTCTGGAAGCTGTTTTACTTACTGACAGGGGAACGTGGAAGGATGTTCTCTCTGGAAGCTGTTTTTATTTGCTGACAGAGGAACGTGGAAGGATGTTCTCTCTGGAAGCTGTTTTTATTTACTGACAGGGAAACGTTTAAGGATGTTCTCTCTGGAAGCTGTTTTTGTTTACTGACAGGGGAACGTGGAAGGATGTTCTCTCTGGAAGCTCTTTTTATTTACGAACAGGGGAACGTGGAAGGATGTTCTCTCTGGAAGCTGTTTTTATTTACTGACAGAGGAACGTGGAAGGATGTTCTCTCTGGAAGCTGTTTTACTTACTGACAGGGGAACGTGGAAGGATGTTCTCTCTGGAAGCTGTTTTTATTTACTGACAGGGGAACGTAGAAGAATGTTCTTTCTGGAAGCTCTTTTTATTTACTGACAGGGGAACGTGGAAGGATGTTCTCTCTGGAAGCTGTTTTTATTTACTGACAGAGGAACGTTGAAGGATGTTCTCTCTGGAAGCTGTTTTACTTACTGACAGAGGAACGTGGAAGGATGTTCTCTCTGGAAGCTGTTTTTATTTACTGACAGAGGAACGTGGAAGGATGTTCTCTCTGGAAGCTGTTTTTATTTACTGACAGGGGAACGTGGAAGAATGTTCTTTCTGGAAGCTCTTTTTATTTACTGACAGAGGAACGTGGAAGGCTGTTCTCTCTGGAAGCTGTTTTTATTTACTGACAGAGGAACGTGGAAGGATGTTCTCTCTGGAAGCTGTTTTACTTACTGACAGGGGAACGTGGAAGGATGTTCTCTCTGGAAGCTGTTTTTATTTACTGACAGAGGAACGTGGAAGGATGTTCTCTCTGGAAGCTGTTTTACTTACTGAGAGGGGAGCGTGGAAGGATGTCCTCACTGGAAGCTGTTTTTATTTACTGACAGGGGAACGTGGAAGGATGTTCTCTCTGGAAGCTGTTTTTATTTACTGACAGGGGAACGTGGAAGGATGTCCTCACTGGAAGCTGTTTTTACTTACTGACAGAGGAACGTGGAAGGATGTTCTCTCTGGAAGTTGTTTTACTTAATGACAGGGGAACGTGGAAGGATGTTCTCTCTGGAAGCTGTTTTTATTTACTGACAGGGGAACGTGGAAGGATGTTCTCTCTGGAAGCTGTTTTTATTTACTGACAGAGGAACGTGGAAGGATGTTCTCTCTGGAAGCTGTTTTTATTTACTGACAGAGGAACGTGGAAGGATGTTCTCTCTGGAAGCTGTTTTTATTTACTGACAGAGGAACGTGGAAGGATGTTCTCTCTGGAAGCTGTTTTACTTACTGACAGGGGAACGTGGAAGGATGTTCTCTCTGGAAGCTGTTTTTATTTACTGACAGGGGAACGTGGAAGAATGTTCTTTCTGGAAGCTCTTTTTATTTACTGACAGGGGAACGTGGAAGGATGTTCTCTCTGGAAGCTGTTTTTATTTACTGACAGAGGAACGTGGAAGGATGTTCTCTCTGGAAGCTGTTTTACTTACTGACAGGGGAACGTGGAAGGATGTTCTCTCTGGAAGCTGTTTTTATTTACTGACAGAGGAACGTGGAAGGATGTTCTCTCTGGTAGCTGTTTTTATTTACTGACAGGGGAACGTGGAAGAATGTTCTTTCTGGAAGCTCTTTTTATTTACTGACAGAGGAACGTGGAAGGATGTTCTCTCTGGAAGCTGTTTTTATTTACTGACAGAGGAACGTGGAAGGATGTTCTCTCTGGAAGCTGTTTTACTTACTGACAGGGGAACGTGGAAGGATGTTCTCTCTGGAAGCTGTTTTTATTTACTGACAGAGGAACGTGGAAGGATGTTCTCTCTGGAAGCTGTTTTTATTTACTGACAGGGGAGCGTGGAAGGATGTTCTCTCTGGAAGCTGTTTTATTCACTGACAGAGGAACGTGGAAGGATGTCCTCACTGGAAGCTGTTTTTATTTACTGACAGGGGAACGCGGAAGGATGTTCTCTCTGGAAGCTGTTTTTATTTACTGACAGGGGAACGTGGAAGGATGTCCTCACTGGAAGCTGTTTTTACTTACTGACAGAGGGACGTGGAAGGATGTTCTCTCTGGAAGCAGTTTTACTTACTGACAGGGGAACGTCGAAGGATGTTCTCTCTGGAAGCTGTTTTTATTTACTGACAGAGGAACGTGTAAGGATGTTCCTCTCTGGAAGCTCTTTTTATTTACTGACAGGGGAACGTGGAAGGATGTTCTCTCTGGAAGCTGTTTTTATTTACTGACAGGGGAACGTGGAAGGATGTTCTCTCTGGAAGCTGTTTTTATTTACTGACAGAGGAACGTGGAAGGATGTTCTCTGTGGAAGCTGTTTTACTTACTGACAGGGGAACGTGGAAGGATGTTCTCTCTGGAAGCTGTTTTTATTTACTGACAGAGGAACGTGGAAGGATGTTCTCTCTGGAAGCTGTTTTTATTTACTGACAGGGGAACGTGGAAGGATGTTCTTTCTGGAAGCTGTTTTTATTTGCTGACAGAGGAACGTGGAAGGATGTTCTCTCTGGAAGCTGTTTTTATTTACTGACAGAGGAACGTGGAAGGATGTTCTCTTTGGAAGCTGTTTTACTTACTGACAGGGGAACGTGGAAGGATGTTCTCTCTGGAAGCTGTTTTTATTTACTGACAGAGGAACGTGGAAGGATGTTCTCTCTGGAAGCTGTTTTTATTTACTGACAGTGGAACGTGGAAGAATGTTCTTTCTGGAAGCTCTTTTTATTTACTGACAGGGGAACGTGGAAGGATGTTCTCTCTGGAAGCTGTTTTTATTTACTGACAGAGGAACGTGGAAGGATGTTCTCTGTGGAAGCTGTTTTACTTACTGACAGGGGAACGTGGAAGGATGTTCTCTCTGGAAGCTGTTTTTATTTACTGACAGAGGAACGTGGAAGGATGTTCTCTCTGGAAGCTGTTTTTATTTACTGACAGGGGAACGTGGAAGGATGTTCTTTCTGGAAGCTCTTTTTATTTACTGACAGAGGAACGTGGAAGGATGTTCTCTCTGGAACCTGTTTTTATTTACTGACAGAGGAACGTGGAAGGATGTTCTCTCTGGAAGCTGTTTTACTTACTGACAGGGGAACGTGGAAGGATGTTCTCTCTGGAAGCTGTTTTTATTTACTGACAGAGGAACGTGGAAGGATGTTCTCTCTGGAAGCTGTTTTACTTACTGACAGGGGAGCGTGGAAGGATGTTCTCTCTGGAAGCTGTTTTATTCACTGACAGAGGAGCGTGGAAGGATGTTCTCTCTGGAAGCTGTTTTTATTTACTGACAGGGGAACGTGGAAGGATGTCCTCACTGGAAGCTGTTTTTATTTACTGACAGGGGAACGTGGAAGGATGTTCTCTCTGGAAGCTGTTTTTATTTACTGACAGGGGAACGTGGAAGGATGTTCTCTCTGGAAGCTCTTTTTATTTACTGACAGAGGAACGTGGAAGGATGTTCTCTCGTACAGAGAACATGCATCGGGCAATGTCCACATTTTCCACCCCCTGATCACCACTTACTCTTGAGAGCCATCCATGTTTGTGGACACCATTCAAGAACAAGGATCATGCAGTTGAGGCCCCAAATTATTTCCTGTTAACCCTTTTCTCGTGCCTATTCCCACACTGTTGTTTTGTTTCTCAGTGTCTAACTCCTGTGTTCCTGTTTATTTTATTTTTTTCGTCTCGATGTTTTTGTTTCCCTCAAGACCCTCCTTCCACGACTTCCATGGCTTCCCAGCGACCATCACATTTTCCCCAGACCCCCTCCAATGATCTCCCTCCATGTCTCTCTCCCTGGACCCCTCCCTTCGGACTTGTCTTTCTCAGACAACCCCTCGCTCTACGGATTCGGACTTACGTAGCCAGGCGCACTCACATTGTCACAACAACCCCCCCCCCCACCTGAGATTCCCCTGTTATCATTCCTGTGACAGTGTTGTTTATTTTCCTGCATCAAAATTGCCTTTGGGTTTTCTTGGTGCTCTGTGTACGTCTGTCCTTTGGGTTTCACTACACTGGTCTCTGGTCTTCATTAGAGTCCCGTAACAGAACGTTGAAGCCAGAATAAGCCAAAGCAAACCCGAGGGGCAGGCGGTTGCTCAGGCAGCTATAGCCCCTAAGTCCCAGAACCCTATAGCTCTCGATGCAGTGGTAGAGGACCACAGCACTCAACTCACCCAGCTCCATTCTGAACTTAGCTTTGCCTTCTCCCAGATCACGGGAGAAATCAGCGGGCTCCAGGTGAGCATCCTTGCTTCACTCTCTGCGCAGATTGCTGCTCTGACAGTGGCAGTGTCCAAGATCAGCGATCATCCTGCTCTGACACCAGTCTTTGGCCCCAGCCCAGCTCCAGCTCCCAGTCCCTCCGGTAAACCGTATCATGATCCCCGTGTTGAGCCTAACCTCCCCTGTCCTAAAGCGTTTGGTGGGAGTTCGGGCATTGCAGAAGTTTCCTCGGTCAGTGTGAGCTCCTGTCAAAACATCAGCCAGCCAGGTATAGGACGGGGGAGGCTAAGGTAGCCCTAGTGATATCCCTGCTGACTGGCAGAGCCCTCAGTTGGGCTATGGCGGTGGTTGGCCATCACGAACCGTTCTCCCCCAACTATGATGCCTCCTGCCGCGAATTTCATTTAGTATTCGATCACCCAGTGGACGGGGAAGACGCAGCTGGCCGCTTCCATTCTATCCAGCAAAGAGCTAGGTCAGTGGCAGACTACACCCTGGAGGTTCGGGATACTGGCGGCTAACAGTGGGTGGGACAACACAGTGCTTAAGAGTACGTGCGGGGGGGGGGGGCTCAACGATTCCATCAAATATCTCATTGTTAGAGATTGGCCCTCTTCCTTCAACGAGCTCGTCAACCTCACTCTCCGGATGGACGAACGGTTGCGGGAGCGGCGTCTGGAGCATGCTCAATGCGCCGGAGCCTCCCGACCTACCCCCACCCGTACTACCAGCGGGTCCCCTGTTCCGGCGTCCCGCAGCCAGTCTCAGTTCCCCATGCAACCCCCGGCATCATCTGCACCCAGGTCGGAGGAGGAGCCTATGCAGTTGGGTCGGTCACGGGTTCCACTGGAGGAGCGGGAGCAGAGGATGCGTGACCGACTATGCCTCTACTGTGGGAAGTCGGGCCATTACATCCGAGCCTGCCTGACTCGCCGAAAAAGACCAGACTCACTAGTGGGGGGTGTCCTAGTGAACTTGACCACCCTACTCCAGTCCAAAGAAGAGCACAACCGGTTGTTTCCTGTCACTGCACTGTTAGATTCGCGGGCAGACAAGTGTTTGACATCTCGCTGGCCCGGCAAGCCGGCATTCCATTCGTCCCCCTTGACAATCCCCTCACAGCCCAAGCCTTATACGGTTGTTCACTCGGTAGGATTATGCGCAGCTTCTCTCACGCTCACTCTTTCGGGTAATCACGTAGAGACTGTGCTTTTTTTTTTTTTAATCTTGCATGCCCCTGCAGCGGCCCTAGTGTTAGGTAGAGCGTGTTTGGAGAGGCACGATCCCCACATCTCATGGTTCACTGGGTGGATATTGGGTTGGAGCGTTGCGTGTCATGCCAACTGCCTTCGCTCCGTACTCTCTCCGTCCAGTGGCCCCAGTCCCGTGCTCTCTCCCCCGGATCTCAATGGTTATCACGATGTAGCTCCCGTCTTAGCTCCCGTCTTTAGCGAAGACAGTGCACTTTCACTTCCCCCTCACCGTCCTTATGATTGCGCCATAGAGCTCCTTCCCGGGGCCGCCATTACCACCGGTCGGTTGTATAACCTCTCGGTCCCGGAGAAGGAGTCTATGCGCAATTATATCACAGAGTCCCTGGCCTAAGGAATCATAAGGCCCTCGTCGTCCCTGGTTGCAGCGGGCTTATTTTTTTGGCCCTGTATTGATTATCGCCAGTTAAATGGCATCAATGTTAAAAATAAGTATCCACTTCCCCTTATGGGTTTCACTTTCGAGCCACTCACTCACACCACGGTGTTCACCAATTTAGACCATTTCGTACGTATTCGGGAGGGTAACTAATGGAACACGCACCAACGCCCAGCCCGACCCAGGCAACGGACCCCGACATCGCCTATTTGTGCCGTCCACCGGTGCTGGAGTGGGGGCACCCCAGCCAGTTCGCCTGTCATCCTGGCGTTCACCGGACGGTGGCCCTCATCCGCAGGCGCTTCTGGTGGCCCATTATGGAAGCGGACACGAAAGAGTTAGTGGCCGTCTGGCCCACCTGTGCCCGCAGTAAGGCTACCCATCGCCCGACGGTGGGTCTCCCGCACCCCCTCCCTGTCCCTGGTCGACCTTGGTCATACATTGCCTTGGACTTCGTGACTGGCCTCCCCGTGTCCCAAGGTAATGATACTCTCTTGACCATTGTTGACCGGTTCTCTAAGGCTGTCCATTTTGACATCATTCCCAAGCTCCCCTCTGCGGCTGCGACGGCGGACCTCCTTGTCTCCCATGTTATCCATCTCCATGGGATCCCTCAGGACATTGTCTCCGACCGTGGTCCTCAGTTCACTTCTAAGGTGTGGCAGGTCTTCTGTAAGGGGATTGGGGCCACGGTCAGTCTCTCCTCCAGATACCACCCCCAGACCAATGGGCAGGCGGAGTGGGCCAACCAAACCCTGGAGGCGGCCTTGCGTTGCGTCACCACCAGCAACCCCGCCTCCTGGAGCAAGCACATACCCTGGGTGGAGTATTCCCTGAACACCATGGAGAGTTCTGCTACCAGTTTGTCCCCTTTTGAGTACCCGATCCTACCTGAGTTCTATCGGGCCCACCACAATGCCATCGGACGGTCGCCCGGTGTATCCCGTAGGAGGGGAGGTCCTGTTGTGATTTCACTGCCCCGACCGGCCTCCCAGGCACGTTCAAGCCACTCCCCCAGCTCAGACGCGCCGGAGACATCGGAGCGATCGGTTTGCACTTTGAGGAGACGAGCGGTGTGCTGCACCAGGTGTTTGCCATCATCCATCTGGCACACGCCTCTCTGTGCTTCGACGTGCTGAATCTTGCGGTAAAGCTCTGACAAGCCTATTCCGGTGATTTTCTGTTAACCCTTCTCTCGTGCCTATTGCCACACTTGTTTTCTTTCTCAGTGTCTAACTCCAGCGTTCCTGTTTTTGTTTTTTTTCCATCTTGCTGTTTTTGTTTCCCTCAAGACCCTCCCTCTGCAACTTCCACGGCTCCCCGCGTCTCCCTCGCTCCTCGTCCCCAGCGACCTTCACGTTTTCCCCGGACCTCCCTCCAGCGATCTCCCTCCGCGTCTCTCTCCCTGGACCCCTCCCTTCGGACTTGACTTCCTGGATCTCGGACCTGGACTTCATCGGACAAACCCTCACTCTGCGGATTCGGACTTTGGTAGCCAGGCGCAAGCACATCGTCACAACAACCCACCACCTGAGATTCCCCTATTATCATTGCTGTGGCAGTGTTGTTTATTTCCCTGCATTGAAATTGCCTTCGGGTTTTCTCGGTGCTCTGTGTCCGTCTGTCCTTTGGGTTTCGCTACACTGGTCTCTGGTCTTCATTCGTGATACGTAACACCAAAGTTTATACACAAATCAGCAAGCTACAAACCCAGTTCCAATGAAGTTGGGACGTTGTGTAAAATGTATAAATAAAAACAATACAATGATTTGCAAATCCTTTTCGACCTATATATTCAATTGAATACTGTTACGGCTCGCCCACCCCGCGCCGGCAGCCAATCAGCTCGTCAGGGCTGGGCTTAGTCGTCAGGGCTGGGCTTAAGTTTCCTGGTCTCCCAGCGCCCGTTGCCAGTTCGTGCCGTAACCTTCTCGGTGAGGTGGCTACTCTTCCCTCCATGTGTATTCTCTCCGAGTTTATCTCAGCCCGTGGATTTACCGTTTTCTCTGTTTGTTGGGACGACCCGCGAAGAGGATTACTGGGCTCTTTTCGTTGCCGTGTGTGTTTTTCTCGGTGGACCTTAAAGGGACATTCCGGTTCATTTTGGGTTTCCTGCTTCCTAGTTGCTCCTTGTCCTTCAGTGTTGACCTTTGTATGAACTATTAATAAAGTACGCCAGTTTCGGCGAACTCTACCTCTGCCTGGTGTCGCGCGCTTGGGGTCTCCCACAAACCCTAACAAATACAATACAAAGACAAGATATTTAATGTTCAAACTGATAAACTTTATTGTTTTTTGCAAATATTCACTCATTTTGAATTTAATGCTCGCATCACGTTCCAAGAACCTGGGACAGGGGCAGCAAAAGACTGGGAAAGTTGAGGAATGCTCAAAAAACACCTGTTTGGAACATTCCACAGGTGAACAGGTTAATTGGAAACAGGTGAGTGTCATGATTGGGTATAAAAGGAGCATCCCTGAAAGGCTCAGTCGTTCACAAGCAAGGATGGGGCGAGGTTCACCACTTTGTGAACAACTGCGTGAGCAAATAGTCCAACAGCTTAAGAACAACGTTTCTCAATGTACAACTGCAAGGAATTTAGGGATTTCATCATCTACAGTCCATAATATCATCACAAGATTCAGAGAATCCGGAGAAATCTCTACACATAAGCGGCAAGGCCGAAAACCAACACTGAATGCCCGTGACCTTCGACCCCTCAGGCGGCACTGCATTAAAAACCATCGTCAGTTAACACAGTTTGTCGCTACATCTACAAGTGCAATTTAAAACTCTACCATGCAAAGCAAAGCCATATATCAACACCACCCAGAAACGCCGCCGGCTTCTCTGGGCCCGAGCTCATCTGAGATGGACTGACGCAAAGTGGACAGGTGTGCTGTGGTCTAACGAGTCCACATTTCAAATTGTTTTTGGAAATCATGGACGTCGTGCCCTCCGGGCTAAAGAGGAAAAGGACCATCCAGATTGTTATCAGCACAAGGTCCAAAAGCCAGCATGTGTGATGGTATGGGGGGGGTGTTAGTGGCCATGGCATCATGAGTAACTTGCACATCTGGGAAGGCACCATTAATGCTGACAGGTACATACAGGTTTTGGAGCAACATATGCTGCCATCCAAGCGACGTCTTCTTCAGGGACATCCCTGCTTATTTCAGCAAGACAATGCCAAGCCACATTCTGCACGTGTTACACCAGCGGGGCTTCGTAGTAAAAGAGTGCAGGTACTAGACTGGCCTGCCTGCAGTCCAGACCTGTCTCCCATTGAACATGTGTGCCGCATTATGAAGCGCAACATACGACAACGGAGACCCCGGACTGTTGAGCAACTGAAGTCGCACATCAAGCAAGAATGGGAAAGAATTCCACCTACAAAGCTTCAACAATTAGTGTCTTCAGTTCCCAAACGCTTATTGAGTGTTGCTAAAAGGAAAAGTGATGTAACACAGTGGTGAACATGCCCCTGTCCCAGCTTCTTTGGAATGTGTTGCAGGCATCAAATTCAAAATGAGTGAATATTTGCAAGAAAACAATAAAGTTTATCAGTTTGAACATTAAATATCTTGTCTTTGTAGTGTATTCAATTAAATATAGGTCAAAAAGGATTTGCAAATCATTGTATTCTGTTTTTATTTACGTTTTACACAATGTCCCAACTTCATTGGAATTGGGGGTTGTACTATCAGATGGAACAATCAACATTGTGAATTCTTTCCAGTCCAAAAGGGTGTAAGACAAGGCTGCATTCTATCACCTCATCTGTTCAGTGTCTACACCAGTGTTTCTCAACCCAGTCCTCAAGGAACCCCTATCCTGCATATTTTCTTTGCAACCCTGAATAGGTACCTGTTTGTCGTTATTCAACCAATCAGCAATGAATTTTGTCAGATGTTGCACACCTTGCATAATTAAGTGCTGCGAGATGATTGGTCGAGTAAGTACAAGCAGGGCTACCTATGCAGGGTTACAATGAAAATGTGCAGGATAGCGGTTCCTCGAGGACTGGGTTGAGAAACACTGGTCTACACAGAACAGATAATGAGAGTGCTGAAATTGAAGAGCTTGGCATCAAAGTATAGGTGGACAGGTTATCACAAATCTTCGCTATGTGGATGAAACGGCACTCGCATCAAACACACACACTAATATGCAGAATTTGGTAGATCATGTCAACCAAGCTAGAACAGTAGCTGGCCTAAAGTTAAATGCAAAGAAAACCAAAGTCATGCACATTGGCGGAAATCAAGACAATAAAATATGTATTGAAGGCAAGGCTTTAGAAATTGTAGAAATTTCCAAGTATCTGGGCTCCATCAAAATGGCAAATGGTTCGTTTATTACTGACATCAAAATGAGAATCGGGATGGCAAAGCAATGAATGATCAAACTAAATAACTTATGGAAAGATCGCGCCATGTCAACCAATCTGAAATTAAGATCAGAGCCGGCCCAAGGCATAAGCGAACTAAGTGGTCGCTTAGGGTCCCCACGCAAGCAGGGGGCCCCCTAAAGCACTTGAAATGGCAAACATGACAGGTTGATACATATATATATATATATGTGTGTGTGTGTGTGTGTGTGTGTGTGTGTGTGTGTGTGTGTGTTATATTATATCATCTGTAATCACCAAAAACTAAGGATTTTGATATCATGTTGTTAACAGACTGACAGATTAATGCTACTGGTTTAATCGTTTCCGCTGCCTATGTCAGAGCTGGGGTCAGGTTCATGTGCATTATAACTGTAAGCAAGTACATCGCGACAGTATGTCACCTAAAAGGGTTTATCCGTCTGGCACAGAGAAGCAAAAGAGGAGGAAAGCAGAGGAGGACAAAAAACAGCAGGATAAAGATATGTTTCCACGACCAATTAGGGCATGTTATCATGAACATTCGCTAACAATAACGTTAGTTAAATAGATGCCTGAAACGAGCCAAAGTGTGGTGAGCTAACGTCAGCTAGCATAGGTAGCTAGCTAGATGGCTAGTGCTTTAATCTAACATTAGCTAACAAAATATACCAGTAGCTACAGTTACCTCTTTACGATAGAAATGTCTATTGCTACTATTCATAGAGCTACGATGATTTAAGATGTCAATGCTGTTTTAGGATGTTTTAGGATGAGGCGCGGGGGCAGGCAAACCAAATTATGCTTAGGGCCCCATAAAGCCTTGGGCCGGCTCTGATGAAGATACTACAAACAGTCGTATGTATTATGTTCAGTCAATGACCACACCGGGAGCCACGTTTATAACTTTTACTTAACCAACATCAATTCATGACACGTTTCACCTTGCCATAATTCACACTGCCCCCTGCCCTTCTTAAAAGGCTCAGTAACTGGCCATGCAAGTCAGACTCGGGTATAACACTACCTAACCAGATCTACCTAACCAGATCTACCTAACCAGATCTACCTAACCAGATATACCATCCCCCCCACCCCCTTGAGAAAGTAACAAAACATAACAGTCCCTACCCTAGATGTGCCTTAACCATTTGTAACATAGTCCCTGTGCCAGACAGGCGGAACCCTCACCCTCTGAGGGCGAGCAGGCTGGGGAGCAGGGCCTGGCGGTGGGTTACCACCCACCCGGTTTGCCTTCGGTCTGGGCTGCCAACTGGGAGCAGCAGCTGGGGACAGGGATAATGCAGGGTTTGTAGGGGCTACAACCCTATGCAGGAGGTTTGCGTGCCAACGAGTTCCATCGTCCAGTCTGTAGGTAGCCGGTCCCAGCTGCTGAGTCACCTGATGGAGCTCTGACCAGTATGACCGCAGCTTGTTCTGGCGGTGGGCGTGTTTGATCCTGACCCAGTCCCCCACAGACAGAGAGGGAGTCTGTACTCGGCGGGAGGCATCGAACCTGTTTCATCCGGGCCTGTGAGCTTCGGACCCGAGCTCTGGCTTTCTGGAGCCCTGGGCTCTCGTGTGCAGTGGCTGGCTTCGCTCTCAAGCGGTCCAGTGGTTGCTTTACTTCCCTCCTGATCATGAGCAGAGCTGGTGTCACCCCCATGGTGGAGTGCTTGGATGCCCGGATGGTCAGGAGAGTTTGGCTGAGTGCAGTGCTGAAGGTTTTCCCTTCCTCCAGACAGGCTCGAATTCCATTCTTGAGAGTTTTGTTCAGTCTTTCCACCCCTCCATTACTCTCCTGGTGGTACACTGCTGTCCTGGTGTGCTTGATGGACCGCAGTGACAGGAACTCAGAACTCCGCCGATGCAAATTGGGGTCCATTGTCTGTTGTGGTGACACTGGGCAGGCCCCAGCGCCCAAACAGCTTGTTGAGGTGGTCAATGATGGTGTGTAAGGTGATGGAGCCCAGTTCGATGGCCTCTGGCCACTTCGAGTGAAGGTCATGCGCAGGTGCCCCGTGAAGCTCTCCACAGAGGTCGATCTGGATGTGCTCCAATGGCACGGACGGCCACGGGGTTGGAGTGAGGGATGCTGTGGTAGGCTGGCCGGTTTTCCCACTCAGAAGGCAGCAGGTGCAGTTACGCACCAGCTCCTCTTCATCAGAGTCTATGTGAGGCCACCACACGGTGTCCCGGCGGTGCTGCTTCACCTTGACCACACCCAGATGCCCATTATGTGCATTTGCAGCACTCTGGCCCTTAGAGTCTCTGGTACAATAGCGGTGGCCACGGGAGAGGCATACCTCCCCCCAGCAGGAGAGCTCATCACGGACTTTATGGTAGTGGAGCAACCTGTCATCCACCTTGGCAGGCCAGCCATCCTGGACGTAGGCACAAAGGGTTGTGAGTATCTCATCCTCAGCTGAGACCTGCTGCAACTCGGCCAGGGTGACTACTGTGCTGAGGGGCCCATGCAGCACGTGGACACAGTCGTCTTCGTCGTCGTCATCCTCTGGCATCGCCCCCCTTACCTCTTTGGTCAGAGAGATGGCTCGGAACAGGAGGTCGGCCACCGTATTGGTACGCCCCGGCATAAACTCGAGTCTGAAGTTGTACTGATTCAGCCTATCCGCCCATCTCAGTAGTCTCATGGGCCTGTGCCCTGAACCTCGGGTCGCCAGCAGAGCCGTCAGCACCTGATGATCTGTGTGGATAGTGAAAGCCCTGCCGTACAGGTAGACATGCCAGTGTTCGCATGCCCACAGGCAGGCAAGAGCTTCCCTCTCCCCCACTGAGTACTTCTGCTCCGCCGGAGTGAGTGCCCGCGAAGTGAAAGCCACTGGATGCTCTGTTCCCTCATGGACCTGGGAGAGCACTGCAACAAGTGCCACCCCAGAGGCGTCACGGGTGACCATGGTGGGCGCAGTCAGGCTGAAATGGGCCAAAGTGGGCGGGGATGTGAGCTGCTGTTTGATGATGCCTACAGCCTCCCGGCATGCTGGGGTCCAGTCCCATACAGTATCCTTCCGTAGCAGCTGGCACAGGGGGGCCGTGGAGTCTGAGTAGTGTGGCATGAAACGGAGATAGTAGGGGGCCATCCCCAGAAAAGACGACAGCTGGGACGGTGACTGTGGATCCGGCAGGGACAGAATGGCCTCCGTGTGGGACATGATTGGGGTGATACCCCCCTTGGAGAGCTGGAAACCCAGGAACTCGACCTCCTTGGCACTAAACACTCACTTCTCAGTGTTCAGTATGACCCCGTGTTGCTTGAAGCGCTGGACGACCTGTTCCAGGCGAGCATCGTGCAGTGTGGCAGAGGGTGCATGCACCACCACGTCGTCCAGGTAGATGGCGACCCCCTGAATGCCAGCTAGGATGAGTGACATTATTTTCTGAAAACAGCTTGGGGCTGATGACAGCCCTAAAGCCATGCGCTTGTATCTGAACACCCCTACATGTGAGACAAAAGCTGTGAGGTCCATGCTGGCTGGTGCCAGGGGAACCTGCAGGTAGCCGTGGCATAAATCCATTTTGCTGAAAACTGTGGCGCCATGGAAATGGCTAGTCAGCTCCTCAGCTGTGGGGAGGGGGTATTTGTTGGGGATGATGGCTTTGCTTGACGTCCGTCAGATCCACGCAGAGGCGCAGTCCACCACCCCACTTCTTGGCTATTACCAGGTTGGAAATCCAGGGTGAGGCATTGACTGGTTTGATGATGTCCTCCTTCACCAGGCGGTGTATCTCCTCATCCACCCCATCCTGGAGGGCCAGGGGAATGCATCGTAGTGGCTGAATTACCGGGCGGACCGATGAGTCCACAGTAGGCTGGTGCACAAACCCAGATAGGCAGCCCAGTCCTCTGAACAGTTCTGGGTAACGTTCGGGCCAGGAGGTGGAGACCTGCAGGCCCACAGCGTCAGTCAGTGTAAAGTCCAGGGCATGGAACAAGTCTAGCCCCATGATGTTAGCCCCTTTCTGTGTGATGTAGAACCCGGTTTCAGGGACGTACTGGTGATTATACACCACGGGAAGGCAGACTACTCCCAAAGTGGCGATGGGGGCGTGGCCATAGCCCGACAGGGAGTTGGCTGCCACTTCCAGGTGCACGTGACGGAAGAACCGGTCATATGTGGGTTTGTTCAGGAGTGACACCTTTGCCCTCGTGTCAACAAGGAGCGGTATGTAGGCTCCGCCCACAAGGCGTGTGTGTGTGTGTGTGTGTGTGTGTGTGAGAGAGAGTGAAAGAACATTTTATTTTTTTATTTTTTTTAAATTTATTTCTGATTTTTTCCCTTTTTTCTCCCAATTTAGTGGCCAATTGATCCCTATTTTAATTCAAACACCCACCCTCGTATTGCATGCGTTCGCCAACTGCATCTCTCCGGCCGGCAGTCTCGAAGGAAAGCGCCTCCCCACTTTCGTGACAAGGCGAATCCAAGCTGAACCACCGTTTTTCCGACACACACAGAGACGCATTCACATGACGAACACAAGCCGACTCCGCCCCCCTCCCGAAGACAGCGCTGCCAATGATCGCTGCTTCATCGAGTCCGGCCATAGTCGGATCTGACGAGACCGGGGCGCGAACCCCAGTCCCCAGTGGGCAACTGCATCGACACCAAGCCGATGCTTAGACCGCTACACCACCGCGGACTCCTGAACATTTTATATTTCATGAAACTAATGTTAACATAAAAACATTTAACTTTTTTTTCTCTAGTCTGGTACTGTAGCATGTCAATACATGTTTAATGAAAGCCGTTGTGAAGTATTCTGCTTCTACTCAATACTACTACTAATCACTAACAACTACTAATATCACAATTCATAATTAATCTGGAGAACAAACAAGAGTTTCTGAGGTACACATTTCAATGGTTAATACATGTATTTTGAATGCAAATAAGGTGCCAGAAAAAACAACATCAAAATAGAGCTCGTTTTTCCAAAAGAAAAGAAAGATTCTGGGGGAGGATCCCCCCGGACCCACTACATAAGTCCGGGCTAAGCCCCGAATCTCCTAAACTCCTGTAAACGCCCCTGGCCATGGACGCCAAGTTCCAAGTAGAGCTGAGTTAGAGATGAGTTACTCGGCTGTTTGATACAGTCACAATGCTAGCAGGAAGGGTTTTTTCTTGCTGTTATCCAACTACAGTCCACAAGAACTTAATGAACTTCTGGTAGGGCTCCTTACATCATTTGGGTGTGGCCATTCATCGTCAAGTACCAATAGGGTCGACCCCATCCGTTTCAAGGGAACAATATGTACTGCAGACCCAGAAACCTTAACATAGAGAGATTAGCCCTGTTGAAAATGGTCTATAGAATGTACAGTGGCATGAGAGAGTTTGTGAACCCTTTGGAATTTTCTGTATTTCTACATACATTTGACCTACTCTGTGTTCAGATCTCCATCTAAGTCCTAAACATAAAGAGAAGATAAAGAGAACCCAAAAATACACGTTTTCCATTTATTTAATGAGCAAAATTAGCGAACATGAAACATCTTTGTTGGAAAATGTGTTGTAGCGAATCCAGGGGGCAGCCCAGCCGGACCGTTACAGCCGGGACGCGAACCCATGTCTCCCGCACCACGGGCGACAACGTTAACCAGTCGACTAAAGGTGTTGCAGCTGCCATCAGGACCGTGTAGGTAACACATAGCTAGCAGAAAGCACTATTAACGGGGACAAACTGATACACGGTAGCCATCGGATCTCTGGTCTCACCGGAATGCCAAACAAGGGCAACCGGCCGTTTATTTATTGAAAAGCATAATTAGCAGCACCTGTAGAGTAATCACCCGCCCCCCTCTGCACAGTGACGTCAGCATAAGGGCATTCAAGACAGACAGTGTTCATCGGTGTTCAACACCCCCACTTGCTCTTAGGCTGATTACAGTATGCAGTTGTCAAGTACATCTAGCAAAGATAATAAAAACATCTTACATACCAAAAACAAAAGAAACAAACTTGTCAAGCAGAGCTTTAGTTACAGGTTTAGTCAAAATATCTGCAACCATGTCTGATGTAGGGCAATACTCAATAGTTATCCTTCCATCACTAAGTGCAGACCGAACAAAATGATATTTGATGTCAACATGTTTACACCTTTGACGACATACAGGATTCTTGGACAGAGCAATGGCACCCTGGTTATCCTCATGGATAGTCACTGGTGTATAATCACACCCCATATCCATCCCATTCAACAGCTGAACAAGATACATACTCTCCTGTGTAGTAGCCGCCAAAGCCATGTACTCGGCTTCACATGTGGATAAAGCAACAGTGGGTTGTTTCTTAGACTTCCAAGAGATAACAGGACCCGTTTCAGAGAGGCAAGAACAATAACCAGTAATACTTCTTCTGTCATTCTGGTCTGCGGCCCAGTCAGCATCACTGAATGCAATAAGGTTAAGGTTCACATCACTTCTCTTGTAACACAATTCATGGTTAACCGTTCCCTTCAAATATCTGAGCACATGCTTTGCAGCTACCCAATGCTGCTCTCTTGGGTCAGACAGGTGTTGTGACAGTTTACTTACAGTGAAGCTAAGGTCTGGTCTAGTACTCGTCATTACATAGATCAAACTGCCAACCATTTCTCGGTACCTCCTCGAATCAACAGGGTTACCTTCATCATCAAATTTCAGTTTGTTCTCACATGGGGTCGATCTTGGTCTGCAGCGAGTCATGTCAAACCTCTCCAGGATTTTTGTGATGTACCTCTTTTGGTTCATCTTTATTTCACCATCTCCCTGTGTAAAGGAAATGTTTTAGTTTACCAAGATCTTTCATCTTGAATTGGTCTCCCAATAGCTCTTTCACATTCCCGAGGGTTTGACTGTCACTTGCTGCAATAAGAAGATCATCGACCCAGATAATCAAAATGATTCTCTCACTCCCAGTTTGTTTGCTGTAAACACAGTGGTCAGCTGGGTTCTGAACAAAACCATTTTGGCAAAGGAAATCATGCAGCATTTTATTCCAGTTTCGTCCTGACTGTTTCAGGCCATAGAGTGACTTGTTGAGCCTACAGACTAGTCTCTCACCAGTTTGAGACTTAACATCAAAACCTTCTGGCTGTTCCATGTATAGCTCACAGTCAATGGGAGCATGTAAAGATGCAGTTTTTACATCCATTTGGTGCAGCTCCAAACCATATTGTGCAGCAACCTGCATTAAACTGCGTACAGAGGTCATATCAGCGGTTGGGGAAAAGGTCTCACTATAGTCTATCCCTTCAATTTGACTATAGCCTTTAGCTACATATCTTGCTTTATATGTGGTTTCAACTGGGTTTTCCTTAACGCTGTAAACCCATCTGCCCCCCCCTGCATGTTTACCTTCTGGCAATGTTGTTAGGGTAAAAGTGTCATTTTCCCTCAGGGAACTCATCTCATCCTGCATAGCTTTAGCCCATAGTGAGGACTCTGGTGAGCCTAGGGCTTGTTTCAGGGTTTGGGGTACATCACAAATAACCCTGTAACAGTAGTCAATGCTGGTTAAAACCTGGTCATCACACTCATAATCATCTAGATACGGGGGAGGTCTCCGGTCTCTCCTTGGACGACTACCTTCCCCACTCATGTTGGTGTCTGACTCACATTGCTCTACATCTTGTGTACTCTGACTCGTCATCTCGATTTGTGGTTGGGTCTTAGCGCCCTCTCTAGGCAGAACACATTCACTGGTTTCCTGGTCTGTCTGAGTCTGACATTCAGTAGCGCTCTTCCTAATGAACTTCACCAACCTGTTCTTAAACACTTTCCCTGTGTCTGGATAGTATACCAAGTATGCAGGACTGTTCTTGTCATAACCAACAAAAATACCCTTTTCACATAGGGGATCGAGCTTTTTCTTATTTTGTTTGTATGCATAGCCAAAAATATACATTTTGGAAAGATCAGGCTTCTTCCCGGTCAACATGTAGTATGGAGTCTGCCCTACACGCCCATTATAACATCTGTTACGGATAACCGCCGCAGTCTGAACTGCATATGTCCACAGTTCTTTCGGTAGGCCACTCTCAAGCAACATACATCTAGACATTTCAAGCAATGTTCTCCAGCTTCTCTCGGATGTCCCATTTTGATGAGGCGAGTAAGGGGCCGAGGTCTCGTGTCTAATGACATTTTTGCTAAGCAGTGACTGAAAACCTCTCGACATAAATTCTGTACCATTATCCGATCTGATACATCTGACTTTGCCATAAGGTGCAACGTCAGCAAAGAACTTTTCTGTGCCCTTCAATGTGTCGCTCTTGGATTTCAAAAAATAAGTAAACATTGCTCCTGAATAATCATCAGTGAATCCCAAAATGTACTTGAATCCATCTTTGGCTGTTGGCTCTATAGGGCCAGCTAAATCTGTGTGCACCAGTTCAAGTGCGACTTTAGCTTTTACATCTGCCTCTCTATTTCTGCTTTGGGCAAATTTACCTTGAATGCATATTTCACATGGCACCAAGTTACACTCAGTTTTGCCTTTAACACTCATTCCCTCAGTGACACTTTCCAATTTTAACACATCATCATAATTGCAGTGACCAAGGATTTCGTGCCAAGTCTGTACATCATAGCATGCATGACATTCATCATTTTCATCATTCTCGAGTTCATGCTCACCATTGTCGTAGG
The DNA here is from genome assembly GCA_022114975.2 of Lampris megalopsis. Taxonomy (NCBI): domain Eukaryota; kingdom Metazoa; phylum Chordata; class Actinopteri; order Lampriformes; family Lampridae; genus Lampris; species Lampris megalopsis. The sequence continues at coordinate 1,943,394 of JAJHIY020001987.1, read as the reverse complement.
TGTTCAGGTAGTAGAGCCTGTTGCGCTCGCTGATGTCGAACCTGGTACCGTCCTTATGGACGAGCTGGTCTCTGCCTTGTTGAACCTGGTACCGTCCTTATGGACGAGCCGGTCTCTGCCTTGTTGAAAGGTCACTGAGGCACCGTTTGCAGTCGCTGTCTTCACGAAGATGTCCTGTGGGTAGGAGGGAATGTGCAGCGCTCCCCTCAACGTCGCTTTCACCCGTCGGCCGTTGGTGTCCTCCAGAATCACTTCCGCGTCTCCTCTTCTCGTGGCAACACCCGTTGTCCTGGTCCCGTTAGCCAGCTCCAGGGTGTGTTTCGCTGGCTGGAACGTTGAGTCGAAGCTCTTAAACTTGCGTTGGTCGGTGATGATGTGGGATGTCGCTCCTGTGTCCACCATCAGGCCACCTCCGGAGCCCTCCCGCTGTCCTTCGCTGACCCGGAATGCGAACTCGTGCTCCTCTTCGTCGGCGGTAAGTATGGTGGCGCGCTTCACGTCATCCCTCCTCCTCCGTCTGCATGCGGCGTCGCTGTGTGTTGTGCTCCTGCAGAGAGTGCACCACTGCCTGGGCCGCTGCCCCCCTGGTCGTTTTGCTGACAGGCCCGGGCAATGTGACCCCTCTCCCCGCAGGAAAAACAGGTAACGTTCGCTCTCCCGTCAAAAAACAATCTGCTCCAACGCGTTCCCACGTCCCTCCTGGGCCCATAACCTGTGGCAGCTGCCATCAGGACCGTGTAGGTAATACATAGCTAGCAGAAAGCACTATTACCGGGTCAAACTGATACACGGTAGCCATCGGATCTCTGGTCTCACCGGAATGCCAAACAAGGGCAACCGGCCGTTTATTTATGGAAACGCATAATAAGCAGCACCTGTAGAGTAATCCCCCGCCCCCCTCTGCACAGTGACGTCAGCATAAGGGCATTCAAGACAGACAGTGTTCATCGGTGTTCAACAAAAGGTCCGACCCGTTAGCCAAAGGCTACCGAGCCTATTCATCCGTGATCGTTACAGTGTGTTATAACCTTCGCCCTCAGTAACTGGTGTGACCCACTTGAGTGACAACAACTTCAACTAAATGTTCAGTACCCAGGGCTAACTGTTGATCAGTCCTGCACATCGCCTTTCAGGAATTGTGGCCCATTTCTCCATACTACTGCTTCAACTCAGTGATGTTGGTGGGCTTCCTTGCAGGAACTGATGTCTTCGGGTCCTTCCACAACATTTCTATTGGATTAAAACATTAAATTTATTCTGCTTTAACCAGGCATCGGTGGACTGACTTGTGTGTTTAGAGTTGTTGTCTTGCTACATGGCCTTCTTTCTGGTGAGATTTAGTTCACAGATGGACACCTTGACATTCTCCTGTTTGAATTTACTGGTAAAATCCAGAATTCATAGTTCCGTCAATGATGGCAAGCCACACTGGTCCAGAGGCAGCAAAGCAGCCCCAAACCATGATACTGCCATCACCGTGCTTCATAGTTGGGATGAGATTCCTATGTTTGAATGTAGTGTTTTTGCCAAACATAATGCTTTTCGTTTAAACAAAACGTTCTATTGTGGACTCATCCGTCCACAGAACATTCTTCTAATAGCCTTCTGGCTCATCTACATGGTCTTTAGCAAACTTTAGACAGGCAGCAAAGTTCTTGGAGCGCAGCTTCCTCCTTGCTATCCTGTCATGCACACCATTCTTGATCAGTGTTTGCTTGATGGTGGATTAATGAACACTGACCTTAGTCAGTGCAAGAGAGGCCTTCAGATCCTTAGACGTTACCCTGGGTTTTTTGTGAACTCCCAGAATAGTCCACACCTTGTTCTTGGGAGTGATTTTTATTGGTCAACTACTCCTGGGGAGAGTAACAATGGTGTTGAATTTCTTCTGATTGTACACCATCTGCCAGACAGTGGACACCCAAACTCTTTAGAAATATGCTGTAACCTTTTCCAGTCTGGTGAGCATCAAAACTTATTTTGAGGTTCTCAGAAATTTGCTTTGATCAAGACATGGCAAACTTCCACAGACATGTGTGGTGAAGACCAGACGTTGATAGTGAAGACCCAGGTTTATGATCTTCCAATGGAGTGGGGCCTATCAAATTTACACCTGACTGTCATCCCAGTGATTGAAACACCAGACACCAATTACCCCTTAAAATGAACTGATAATCCTAGAGGTTCACATAGTTTCTCCAATAATGACATTTACTATTTGATCATTTTGATCAGTTCTCTTTATCTAGTTTTAGGACTTTGATGAAAATCTGATTACATTTTAGGTCAAATTTAAAACAGAAAATTCTAAAAGGTTCACAAACTTTATAGCATCACTGTAGGCTTTGAATTGAAATTAGTACCATAGGTTTGCTGGTGGATTTAAATCAATGTAAGTGGTCAGAGCTCTGTTACAGCATGGTATGGTAAAAGGATAAATTGAGAGCAAATGTATGTTAATCTCAAACCCATTGACTCTCATAGGAGAAAGAGCAACCCTGACTGATGAGACTGACTGATTACACTTAGCGTTCAATTATATAACAAAGCAATTAACATTTTAGAGCAATCACTGCAAGGGGTAGTAAGCGAAAGGACTACATTGTGCAGTACCAGCATGTTAGATAGGAAAATTCTCATGCTATTTCTGTAAACTATGCTTCATTTGTGATGGCTAACATTTCACTGTACTGTCCTTTGCCTTAATTACTTCAACAAAGGCTATTAAGAGTAATTTGGGAATCAGATCAAGTACCCAAGTCAAAACAAATGGTTGTGCAGATGGCTAAAATTTGGATAAAATAAAACATTGTTATTGTGTATTTGTAGATCATGTTGATGTAGTCCATGTCTGAGTCATGCTGTAATTCTCAACTCAGGAATTCTCTGTCTTTATTGCTGAAGCAAACACCCCCCATAATGACTGCATTGTCATTAATCCCTCCATTTGGAAAGCTTGTAAAATCTCCTGAATTCTCTGCAGCAATTCAAAGGAAACTTTCTGGTGATGTGAGGAACTCAGTGTTAAGAGTTAAATTCCCAGACTGCCCTGCACTGTAGCAGCAAGAGAAGCCATCAAAGGGTTTGGACTGTCCACTTACAAGTCTTACCATTCAGCCTGATATGACGACAGATTTGCATTGTTTTGATGTGGTGCCACTCCTTTTTAAACCCCAGCTGTATTGGGAAATTAGCTAAAAGCATAATGTCATTTTTTTTTTGTTTGGCTTATCTTTTATCTTCCCCTTCAATGAAACTTCCCTTGTGACTTGTTTATCTGTCCACATCTGGATCCCATCGACCACTGCAAACAGGCTGATGAGAAACAATTACAGCCTGCATGAAGTATATAGTCTTCCTAGTCTCAGTCTCAAACAAGTCACTTGTGTGGTTTTGTTGGTGGAGGTTGCGCAACCCTCAAACAACTTTTATGTGTTGTAAGTGCTCATACTGTGAACAAAGTGTGATCATTACACATCTAAACACGCAACAAATTTATAGGACAAACTAAGAACGCAGCAGTCATAGCAACATGTACCCTGGCTCTGCCCAATGACGAAAGCTAAGTAGGTACTAGCTTGGCTAGTACTTGGATGGAAGACCTCCCGGGAAAATGAGTTGCTGCCGGAAGTGGTGTTGGTAGGCCAGTAGGGGGCAGTCTTCCCTGGTCCTAATAAACAACAAAAAACCCAGCGCAGGGACACTGTGCTGTAGAAGATGCCGTCGTTCAGATGAGACGTTAAACCGAGGTCTTGATTCACTGTGGTCATTAAAGACCACATGACACTTATCACAAAGAGTAGGGGGTCCCCGGTGTCCTGCCAAAATTCCCAAACTGGCTCTCTCCTTCTGGCCACCTAATCATCCCCCATGTAACTGTCTCAATGGCTCCTCCCTCTCCACCTCAAGCTGATGCGGTGAGTGTTCTGGTGCAAAATGGCTGCCGTGCGTCACCCAGGTGGTGCTGCACATCGGTGGTGGTTGAAGTGAGTTACCCCCTTCAATGTGAAGCACTTTGGTGTCTAGATAAAGCGTTATATAAATATAATCCATTATATTATGTCTTTCATCACATAATAGATTCACACAGAGTCAGAACTTACGAGCTATTTGAGCAGCATTTTGTTTTGTTTTGAGGAGGTCTGGGACAGTGATGAATCAGCTGAAAAGGACAAATCTCTCAACACTTGGCCTCGATCACCCACTCCTTACATCACCATGCAGATGACCATGTTTTATTAATGTCTGCTTGCCAGAGGCTATGGACTTGGGTATAGTAGATAATGGAGAGTGTTCTTGTGCCAGTGCAGGTTATCCTTTCTGCATCTTAAATAGCCACGGTTCCATTTATTACACAAGTATTCCTTCTCTTAGTTTTTTTTTAATATATATATTTTTGATGGTAGTAGAGGAAATATCCAAAATTGGACTGACTGGTAAGCTAAGAAGACAGAAGCAAGCAAGGGGATGTTAAGCAAAAAAAAAAAAAAAGAGAGAAAAGAAAAGAAAGAGAGAAAGAAAGAAAGAAAGAAATGGAACGACAACTGTGCCCAACCTCCTCTCACCTCCACCGTCATGCCCCCTACAGCCATGTAGTCCTCTGCCTTCCCCGCTGTTTGGCAGGGGAGGGCCCAGGGTCCTGCTGACTAGCTTTACGAGCTGGTAGAATCGCAGAAGCCATCTAGTAAAAAGCCAATTAAAAGAAAAGAGATCACGAGGGACTGCATACCAGCCTGGAAGGGATTATAAAATATAATAAGATGGTGGGGGGAGGTTGGCCTGTGAGAGAGGGTCTGCTGAGGATAATTGCAGCTGGACAACTCCCCACCCCCAACACATGCAACCTCTCTCTCTCTCTCTCTCTCTCTCTCTCTCTCTCTCTCTCTCTCTCTCTCTCTCTCTCTCTCTCTTGCTCTCTAGCTCTCTGTCTGTCTGTCTCTCTGTCTGTCTGTCTGTCTGTCTGTCTGTCTGTCTGTCTCTCTCTCTCTGAGCGGAAGTGTGAGTGAGTTTCTAAAACCTGGACTTGTTTTGTCTGGTCCTGTCCACGTGCTTTCTGTGGGTTTGTTGTTGTTTATTGTAGTTGGGTTTTCTCGGTGGTGGATTTAAGCGGAGTTGTTTTATTTTCGGTAGCGGTGCCTCCAACCCGGCGGGGCAATATGGCCGCTGTGGGAGGTGGCGGAGCGGCGTTTGAGAAGTTGACACGCCGGCACGCGATTAAAGTGGCTCCGGTGGTCACTTGCTCGGTGGAGGAGTGCCGCCTCGCGGTAGGTGAGCACGTGGGATATGGAAGCATCAAGTCGACGTCCACGATGAGCAGTGCAGTAGTCATGTTTCTGGACAGTATTGGTAAGGTCAACCAGCTGGTGGAAAGTGGCGTGGTTATTAGGGACATGGTGACTCCCGTTCTGCCGCTGGTCAACCCAGCCAAGAGAAGCACCATCTCTAATGCTCCCCCCTTCATGAGACATGCAGCTTTGGAGAAGGAGCTTGCAAGATACGGACAACTAGTGTCCCCGATAAAAATGGTCTCTTCCGGTTGCCAGTCTCCTCACTTGAAACACGTTGTGTCCCATGTGAGGCAAGGTTTCATGATTTTGAAAAATAATGCAGAGGATTTGGATCTGAAGCTGAAATTCAGGATTGGCGAGTTTGACTATATTGTATTTGTTACATCCGGTATGATGAAATGTTTTGGCTGTGGGTCAGAGGGGCACTTAGTAAGGTCTTGTCCCGAAAGGAGTGAGGGTAGGTCCGAGCCTCAAGGGCCGCCATCGTCCCCCATCTCCGGCTGGAGACGGCGCGACCGAGTCGGCACAGGGCAGACAGGAGGCCGGGGAGCGAGGGGCGGGAGAAACAGACCAGGTGGTGACACAGAAAAAGACCGAGGCTGGGGAACATAAGGAAAATGGACGGACTGAGCAGGCAGGAGAAGGAGGTGTGCAGGCTGAGCATTTTAAAAACATTGAGCACACTAAGAAGGTGACAGAACTTGGGCAGGTCACAGCTGATGGCCAGGATGAGCAGGTAGCGGAGGTTGAACAGAATGAAACGGAAGATGAAAACAGTGAGACCAGGGATCATAGCAAATTGGCTGGGCCAGATACGAATTGTGGTCGGAGGACACAAATACAGCAGACTGCTGTTAGAGTGGCAGAGTCTGTACTCGAAGAAGAGGCAGAGATTATGCTGGACGATGAAATAAAATCAAAAAAGTCCATTAAAAGGAAGCCGACTGAAGGTAGACGGGAAAGTTTGAAGGCGAAGAGGGCTTCAAAAGATAAAAAGCCATCCTCCTCTTTGTCTGATGAGAACACAGACGAAGGTGAGTGTGAGTTAGGTTCCTCTCCTCATACACAGGTGGACACGGAAGAGAGCTATGCCTTTCTGAAAATCAGGAGGTTTTTGCCGGTTACCACGGGTTTGAGGGTAGTCAGGGTGGAAAACTACTTTCCAGACTTGCAGCTTTTTATTGACTCAGTTAAATGCTTTATGAAAAACACAGGGGACGTGGAGGTGAACACATTTACTGAGCAGGAAGTCCTCAGACTGAAAAAACTTGTTCAGAAAGTGAAATTGCAACTTCATGATGATGATTAAGACAAGTGTGGGTATTTTTATCTTTTTGGTCAGTGTAAGCTTGTTTCTGGCACAGTTCAGCCCCACTCTCCTCATGTGTAATATAAAATTAGGCACTTTAAACCTGAATGGAGCAAGAGATGACATGAAAAGAGCTGCTGTGTTTAAACTGGTTGAGCTGAAGAAAATAGATGTTTTGCTTGTGCAAGAAACACATAGCACAGCAGATAATGAAACTGAATGGAAGAGGGATTGGACTGGAAAACTGATTCTCAGTCAGAAGTCAAATATTAGTGGTGGGGTCGGGATTCTTTTCTCAAAAGATTTTTTGCCATGCTCCCTCGAGGTAGAGGAAGTAGTCAAAGGCCAGCTACTGAAAGTAAGAGCGCATTATGAAAACACAACACTAGTTTATATAAATGTTTATGGTCCAACCCTTGGCCCTGAAAGATTAGTTTTTTTGGATGTGTTATCTGATGTTATTAGTAAATGTGACAGTGAGGAGTATTTATTTCTGGGAGGGGACTTTAACTGTACAGAGGATTGCAAGCGGGACAGGAACCATCAGGAACCACATCCTGCATCTCTAAGTCAGCTCACATGCTTGGTTAATTCGCGTGAACTGAAAGAAGTTTGGAGAGCTTTTTATGGGACCCAAAGGCAGTATACATGGACACATTCAAAAGATAATGTGCTATCCATAGCACGGCTTGATCAGTTTTATTGTTTTAAACATCATTTTAATGTGTTTAAACAATGTAACATACTTCCAGTTTGCTTCTCTGACCACTCTCTTGTACAGTGCTCGGTTTTCATATGGAGTGTTAAAACAAATAGTGCTTTCTGGCATTTTAACACAGGCCTTCTAAATGACAACAACTTTAGAGATGCTTTTAAGTTTTTCTGGGACCAATATAGAAGCCGAAGGTCTGAATTTAGTTCTTTAAAACAATGGTGGGACATTGGCAAGTGTCAGATAAAGCAGTTTTGCCAGCAGTACACTCGCAATGTCACCAGAGACATAGCCAGATCTAGGAGAGATCTAGAGGATAAAATGGTGGAACAACAGAATTTGGCAGATTCCACAGGAGACAGAGGCCATGTAGAGGCTCTCAAATCCAGAAAGTCTACTTTGGCTAGCCTGCTGGGTATTACAGCACAAGGGGCACTGGTCCGCTTACGCTCCCTGAACGTCACACATATGGATGCTCCTTCTCACTTTTTCTTTAGTCTAGAGCAAAAGAATGGGCAGAGAAAAACCATTCACTCTGTGCGTACTAACACTGGTGTGCAGCTATCAGATTTTTCTGGGATTCTGAAATATGCAGCAGGGTTCTACAGTGACCTCTATAAGAGTGAATTCAGGCAGGATGTGCTGGGGGCTGATTCATTCTATTACGGGCTAAAAAAGGTGAAGGAAGCACTCAATACAGACCTCGAGGCACAACTGTCCCCTGAAGAACTTCATGATGCTCTGTAAACTCTGGAAAGTGGCAAGGCACCTGGTATAGATGGTTTACCTGTTGACTTCTATACGTCTTTTTGGCCGGTGCTCAGAGGGGATTTGTTGACTGTCCTCAGGAACAGTGCAACTGAGGGGCGGTTGCCCCAGAGTTGCAGAAGGGTCGTCGTTACTCTCTTGCTGAAGAAAGAGGATTTGCAAGACATTAAGAACTGGCGGCCAGTGTCCCTGCTCTGCACTGATTACAATATCTTTTCTAAGGTATTAGCAAACAGACTGAGAAAGGTGATGAAGGAGGTCATCCATGTTGACCAGACTTACTGTGTGCCCGGTAGGCTGATCACTGACAACATTGAATTAATTAGGGATGTTTTGGACATCTCTAGTTCATTGGGAGTTGAAACTGGTTTTATTCCCATGGATCAGGAAAAGGCTTTTGACTGGGTTGAACACCAGCACTTGTGGCAAACCATGAAAGCTTTCGGTTTCAGCCCAGGTTTTATAGCTACGATCAAGGTTTTGTACAATGACATTGAGAGTGTAATTAAAATTAGCGGTGGTTTGAGTGCTCCTTTTAAGGTTCAAAGGGGAATTAGGCAGCGATGTTCTTTGTCTGGAATGTTGTACGCTCTGGGCATTGAGCCCCTGTTGCATAAATTGAGGTGTGAGTAGTCGGGAGTTGCTTTTGCTGGTTGCAGTGCAACTTTTAAGCTCTCTGCTTATGCGGATGATGTAGCTGTGTATGTAAAAGGACCAAAGAGATGTTGATGCCTTAGTAAATTTTTTTTAATAAGTTTGGTCAGATATCATCAGCTAGGGTAAACTGGGGAAAAAGTGAGGCACTGATAGTAGGAGAGGGACTGAACGGTAATCTGATGTTACCTGGGGGGTTGACATGGAAAAGGGGAGGGATGAAATATCTGGGAGTGTTTGTGGGGAATGAAACTTTTTCAAATATGAATTGGGAGAATGTTTTGGAAAAAGTAGAAGGGCCTCTTAGGAAGTGGAAATGGATTCTACCAAAACTGTCATATAGGGGTCGCATGTTAGTAATCAACAACCTGGTGTCACCAACGCTATGGCATTGATTAGCATGCGTTGATCCTCCAATCAACCTCCCGGCCAAGATTCAGGCTCTGGTGAACTTTTTCTGGGACAACTTGCACTGGATTCCTCAGAGTGTGCTGTACCTTCCTAAGGATGAAGGGGTCAAGAGCTGATCCATTTGGCCAGCAGGGGTGCAGCCTTCCACCCCCAGTTCATGCAAAGATTGCTCACTGGGCCTAGAGACTTAGTATGGAGACCAGCAGTCTGTGCAACAATTCAATGGTGTTGTGGACTCGGAATAGACTTGCCTTTATTTTTAATGGCTATTAACAACTCAAACCTCAACGGATTGCCTGGTTTTTATTGTGGGCTCATAAGAGTGTGGAATATGTTTAAGAAGGAGAGAATGGGCTGTTCTGACTCTCTGAGCTGGCTTCTAAAATAGCCGGTGGTGTATGGTGGGTGTATGGACACGTTCTGCGACATCGAACCCACTGTATCAAAGCTGCTCTGCCAGGCAAAGGTCATCACGTTGGGTCAGGTAGTGGAGCTGGCTGGGCCCAATCTTGACAACGCTGCCACTCTAGCATCTCACCTGGGAGTGAAATCTACGCACCTCCTTAGTCGGGTACTACTTAAGTGGAACGGTCAGCTCACAGCAATAGAACGGGGGCTTTTGACATCATACTGCACTGGTTCTACTCATCCCAATTGTGAGGATCAATTTGCTGTTTTAAAGGTTGTTCCTGATCTGAAAAATTGTATAGGGCCTCTTTTGGATTTGGGAAATGTTCTTAATGAAAGGCTGAATGTACTTAAAGGTAAGACCATGTATAGTATGCTGGTAAAAATCCTGAATAAACAAAAACTGAGTGGTGGGACTGATACACCCTGGAGAGCCCAGCTGGGCTTGGGGGAGAACGTGAAGCCAGTCTGGAGGGGTTTATACAAACCACCGTTAATTAAAAAAGCTGGTGATCTGCAGTGGAGGGTCTTGCATGGCATAGTGGTGGTCAATGCTTTTGTTTCTGTGCTAGACCCTAATGTGAATGACAACTGTCCCTATTGTGCCCAGAGAGAAACAGTTTTTCATTCCTTTTCAGAATGTCTGAGGCTTACACCCCTGTTCCTGCTACTAGACCGCTTATTTAGATCATCTGGGGAAAGCTTCTGTAAACAGGATTTTATTTTTGGTTCCAAACACAGCTAACGTGTAAAATATAAATGTCAACTCTTAAACGTCATTGCAGGGCAGGCAAAGACGGCTATCTATGTGAGCCGGAAAAAGAGAATTAAAGAGTGTCTAGAATGTCATGTTGAACTGTTGTGTTGAGCAGGATGGTCAAGGCCAGGAGAGGAGTAGATTTCCGTCATTACAAGACGATGAAAGATATGGACACATTCACAACCTTGTGGTGTTATAAAGGGCTGCTGTGTTCCACCAGAAAGGATGAGCGGGTTTGTTCTGCAGAGCTTCGATAAAAGGGGTCTTACCTGTTTTTTTTATATTTTGAGTTGTTGTTGAATGATTGTTTTTTGGGTTTGTTAAAAGATGCATACTGAGTGTTTATAATTTGACAAGTATTGTTTATATGTTTAGAAAGATTTCAAGTCTGTTTTTTGTTAAATTTTTCTGTTAAATAAAGACTTGTTTTAAAATTCAAATTCTCGCTCTCTCTCTGTCTCTCTATTTTGCTCTCTCTCTCTCTTGCTCTCTCTGTCTCTCTCTCTCTCACACACGCACAAACACACACACAAACACACACACACACACACACACACACACACACACACACACACACACACACACACACACACACACACACACTCATGGACTATTATAGCAGCAAGGATGCGTTTAGGGCAGAATTACATCCTCTCGGTGTCCTGTCAGCAGTGATTACCTCAAAAACAAAAACCAGGACTTGTGTCATTGTTAAAGATTTTCAACATCGGTCAATATGAAGAGAGACAATGTGATGAGCACACCAAACCTTTTCCATCTTCACACACTTTCCTTCATCAAGTGATGAGAAGAGTAGCACTGATAGACTCCGTGGTGTAACGAGTTGGTTCTGAGCCCCTATGCAAGATGGTCAAAGTGGCCTCGGCCTTCCCATCACAATCAACACAGTCATCACAGTCATCACTATCATCACAATAATCACAATCATCACTAACATCACAATCATCATCACTATCATCACAATAATCACTATCATTACTATCATCACAATAATCACAACCATCACAATCGTCGTCACAATCTTGACAATCATCACTATCATCACAATAATCAAACTCATCTCAATCATCATCACTATCATCGCAATCAGATATAACAAAATGTCATTTCAATAGTGAATCAAAGAAGTGAAAGCAGCAGGTTTAAAGTGACCAGCAACAGGGCACACACTGCACAGTTGACCCCTAAACAGATAAACACACTGCACAGTTGACCCCTAAACAGGGAAACACACTGCACAGTTGACCCCTAAACAGGGAAACACACTGCACAGTTGACCCCTAAACAGGGAAACACACTGCACAGTTGACCCCTAAACAGGGAAACACACTGCACAGTTGACCTCTAAACAGGGAAACACACTGCACAGTTGACCCCTAAACAGATAAACACACTGCACAGTTGACCCCTAAACAGGGAAACACACTGCACAGTTGACCCCTAAACAGGGAAACACACTGCACAGTTGACCCCTAAACAGGGAAACACACTGCACAGTTGACCCCTAAACAGGGAAACACACTGCACAGTTGACCCCTAAACAGGGAAACACACTGCACAGTTGACCCCTAAACAGGGAAACACACTGCACAGTTGACCCCTAAACAGGGAAACACACTGCACAGTTGACCCCTAAACAGGGAAACACACTGCACAGTTGACCCCTAAACAGGGAAACACACTGCACAGTTGACCCCTAAACAGGGAAACACACTGCACAGTTGACCCCTAAACAGGGAAACACACTGCACAGTTGACCCCTAAACAGGGAAACACACTGCACAGTTGACCCCTAAACAGATAAACACACTGCACAGTTGACCCCTAAACAGGGAAACACACTGCACAGTTGACCCCTAAACAGGGAAACACACTGCACAGTTGACCCCTAAACAGGGAAACACACTGCACAGTTGACCCCTAAACAGGGAAACACACTGCACAGTTGACCCCTAAACAGGGAAACACACTGAACAGTTGACCCCTAAACAGGGAAACACACTGCACAGTCGACCCCTAAACAGGGAAACACACTGCACAGTTGACCCCTAAACAGGGAAACACACTGCACAGTTGACCCCTAAACAGGGAAACACACTGCACAGTTGACCCCTAAACAGGGAAACACACTGCACAGTTGACCCCTAAACAGGGAAACACACTGCACAGTTGACCCCTAAACAGATAAACACACTGCACAGTTGACCCCTAAACAGATAAATACACTGCACAGTTGACCCCTAAACAGATAAATACACTGCACAGTTGACCCCTAAACAGGGAAACACACTGCACAGTTGACCTCTAAACAGGGAAACACACTGCACAGTTGACCCCTAAACAGGGAAACACATTGCACAGTTGACCTCTAAACAGGGAAACACACTGCACAGTTGACCCCTAAACAGATAAATACACTGCACAGTCGACCCCTAAACAGATAAATACACTGCACAGTCAACCCCTAAACAGATAAATACACTGCACAGTTGACCCCTAAACAGAGAAACACACTGCACAGTTGACCCCTAAACAGGGAAACACACTGCACAGTTGACCCCTAAACAGGGAAACACACTGCACAGTTGACCCCTAAACAGGGAAACACACTGCACAGTTGACCCCTAAACAGATAAATACACTGCACAGTTGACCCCTAAACAGGGAAACACACTGCACAGTTGACCTCTAAACAGGGACACACTGCACAGTTGACCCCTAAACAGGGAAACACACTGCACAGTTGACCTCTAAACAGGGAAACACACTGCACAGTTGACCCCTAAACAGGGAAACACACTGCACAGTTGACCCCTAAACAGGGAAACACACTGCACAGTTGACCCCTAAACAGGGAAACACACTGCAAAGTTGACCCCTAAACAGGGAAACACACTGCACAGTTGACCTCTAAACAGGGAAACATACTGCACAGTTGACCCCTAAACAGGGAAACACACTGCACAGTTGACCCCTAAACAGGGAAACACACTGCACAGTTGACCCCTAAACAGATAAATACACTGCACAGTTGACCCCTAAACAGGGAAACATACTGCACAGTCGACCCCTAAACAGATAAATACACTGCACAGTTGACCCCTAAACAGGGAAACACACTGCACAGTTGACCTCTAAACAGGGAAACACACTGCACAGTTGACCTCTAAACAGGGAAACACACTGCACAGTTGACCCCTAAACAGATAAATACACTGCACAGTTGACCCCTAAACAGGGAAACACACTGCACAGTTGACCCCTAAACAGGGAAACACACTGCACAGTTGACCCCTAAACAGGGAAACACACTGCACAGTTGACCCCTAAACAGGGAAACACACTGCACAGTTGACCTCTAAACAGGGAAACACACTGCACAGTTGACCCCTAAACAGGGAAACACACTGCACAGTTGACCCCTAAACAGGGAAACACACTGCACAGTTGACCCCTAAAAAGATTAATACACTGCACAGTTGACCCCTAAACAGGGAAACACACTGCACAGTTGACCTCTAAACAGGGAAACACACTGCACAGTTGACCCCTAAACAGGGAAACACACTGCACAGTTGACCCCTAAACAGGGAAACACACTGCACAGTCGACCCCTATACAGATAAATACACTGCACAGTTGACCCCTAAACAGGGAAACACACTGCACAGTTGACCGCTAAACAGGGAAACACACTGCACAGTTGACCCCTAAACAGGGAAACACACTGCACAGTTGACCCCTAAACAGGGAAACACACTGCACAGTTGACCCCTAAACAGGGAAACACACTGCAGAGTTGACCTCTAAACAGGGAAACACACTGCACAGTTGACCCCTAAACAGGGAAACACACTGCACAGTCGACCCCTAAACAGATAAATACACTGCACAGTTGACCCCTAAACAGGAAAAAACACTGCACAGTTGACCTCTAAACAGGGAAACACACTGCACAGTTGACCCCTAAACAGGGAAACACACTGCACAGTTGACCCCTAAACAGGGAAACACACTGCACAGTTGACCCCTATACAGATAAACACACTGCACAGTTGACCTCTAAACAGGGAAACACACTGCACAGTTGACCGCTAAACAGGGAAACACACTGCACAGTTGACCCCTAAACAGGGAAACACACTGCACAGTTGACCCCTAAACAGATAAATACACTGCACAGTTGACCCCTAAACAGGGAAACACACTGCAGAGTTGACCTCTAAACAGGGAAACACACTGCACAGTTGACCCCTAAACAGGGAAACACACTGCACAGTTGACCCCTAAACAGGGAAACACACTGCACAGTTGACCCCTAAACAGATAAACACACTGCACAGTTGACCCCTAAACAGGGAAACACACTGCACAGTTGACCCCTAAACAGGGAAACACACTGCACAGTTGACCCCTAAACAGGGAAACACACTGCACAGTTGACCCCTAAACAGGGAAACACACTGCACAGTCGACCCCTAAACAGGGAAACACACTGCACAGTTGACCCCTAAACAGGGAAACACACTGCACAGTCGACCCCTAAACAGGGAAACACACTGCACAGTTGACCCCTAAACAGGGAAACACACTGCACAGTTGACCCCTAAACAGGGAAACACACTGCACAGTCGACCCCTAAACAGGGAAACACACTGCACAGTTGACTCCTAAACAGGGAAACACACTGCACAGTTGACCCCTAAACAGGGAAACACACTGCACAGTTGACCCCTAAACAGGGAAACACACTGCACAGTTGACCCCTAAACAGGGAAACACACTGCACAGTTGACCCCTAAACAGGGAAACACACTGCACAGTTGACCCCTAAACAGATAAACACACTGCACAGTTGACCCCTAAACAGGGAAACACACTGCACAGTTGACCCCTAAACAGGGAAACACACTGCACAGTTGACCCCTAAACAGGGAAACACACTGCACAGTTGACCCCTAAACAGGGAAACACACTGCACAGTCGACCCCTAAACAGGGAAACACACTGCACAGTTGACCCCTAAACAGGGAAACACACTGCACAGTCGACCCCTAAACAGGGAAACACACTGCACAGTTGACCCCTAAACAGGGAAACACACTGCACAGTTGACCCCTAAACAGGGAAACACACTGCACAGTTGACCCCTAAACAGGGAAACACACTGCACAGTTGACCCCTAAACAGGGAAACACACTGCACAGTTGACCCCTAAACAGATAAACACACTGCACAGTTGACCCCTAAACAGATAAATACACTGCACAGTTGACCCCTAAACAGATAAATACACTGCACAGTTGACCCCTAAACAGGGAAACACACTGCACAGTTGACCTCTAAACAGGGAAACACACTGCACAGTTGACCCCTAAACAGGGAAACACATTGCACAGTTGACCTCTAAACAGGGAAACACACTGCACAGTTGACCCCTAAACAGATAAATACACTGCACAGTCGACCCCTAAACAGATAAATACACTGCACAGTCAACCCCTAAACAGATAAATACACTGCACAGTTGACCCCTAAACAGAGAAACACACTGCACAGTTGACCCCTAAACAGGGAAACACACTGCACAGTTGACCCCTAAACAGGGAAACACACTGCACAGTTGACCCCTAAACAGGGAAACACACTGCACAGTTGACCCCTAAACAGATAAATACACTGCACAGTTGACCCCTAAACAGGGAAACACACTGCACAGTTGACCTCTAAACAGGGACACACTGCACAGTTGACCCCTAAACAGGGAAATACACTGCAAAGTTGACCCCTAAACAGATAAATACACTGCACAGTTGACCGCTAAACAGGGAAACACACTGCACAGTTGACCCCTAAACAGGGAAACACACTGCACAGTCGACCCCTAAACAGATAAATACACTGCACAGTTGACCCCTAAACAGGGAAAAACACTGCACAGTTGACCTCTAAACAGGGAAACACACTGCACAGTTGACCCCTAAACAGGGAAACACACTGCACAGTTGACCCCTAAACAGGGAAACACACTGCACAGTTGACCCCTAAACAGGGAAACACACTGCACAGTTGACCCCTAAACAGGGAAACACACTGCACAGTTGACCCCTAAACAGGGAAACACACTGCACAGTTGACCCCTAAACAGATAAATACACTGCACAGTTGACCCCTAAACAGATAAATACACTGCACAGTTGACCCCTAAACAGGGAAACACACTGCACAGTTGACCCCTAAACAGGGAAACACACTGCAAAGTTGACCCCTAAACAGATAAATACACTGCACAGTTGACCCCTAAACAGGGAAACACACTGCACAGTTGACCCCTAAACAGATAAATACACTGCACAGTTGACCGCTAAACAGGGAAACACACTGCACAGTTGACCCCTAAACAGGGAAACACACTGCACAGTCGACCCCTAAACAGATAAATACACTGCACAGTTGACCCCTAAACAGGGAAAAACACTGCACAGTTGACCTCTAAACAGGGAAACACACTGCACAGTTGACCCCTAAACAGGGAAACACACTGCACAGTTGACCCCTAAACAGGGAAACACACTGCACAGTTGACCCCTAAACAGGGAAACACACTGCACAGTTGACCTCTAAACAGGGAAACACACTGCACAGTTGACCCCTAAACAGGGAAACACACTTCACAGTTGACCCCTAAACAGGGAAACACACTGCACAGTTGACCCCTAAAAAGATTAATACACTGCACAGTTGACCCCTAAACAGGGAAACACACTGCACAGTTGACCTCTAAACAGGGAAACACACTGCACAGTTGACCCCTAAACAGGGAAACACACTGCACAGTTGACCCCTAAACAGGGAAACACACTGCACAGTCGACCCCTATACAGATAAATACACTGCACAGTTGACCCCTAAACAGGGAAACACACTGCACAGTTGACCGCTAAACAGGGAAACACACTGCACAGTTGACCCCTAAACAGGGAAACACACTGCACAGTTGACCCCTAAACAGGGAAACACACTGCACAGTTGACCCCTAAACAGGGAAACACACTGCAGAGTTGACCTCTAAACAGGGAAACACACTGCACAGTTGACCCCTAAACAGGGAAACACACTGCACAGTCGACCCCTAAACAGATAAATACACTGCACAGTTGACCCCTAAACAGGAAAAAACACTGCACAGTTGACCTCTAAACAGGGAAACACACTGCACAGTTGACCCCTAAACAGGGAAACACACTGCACAGTTGACCCCTAAACAGGGAAACACACTGCACAGTTGACCCCTATACAGATAAACACACTGCACAGTTGACCTCTAAACAGGGAAACACACTGCACAGTTGACCGCTAAACAGGGAAACACACTGCACAGTTGACCCCTAAACAGGGAAACACACTGCACAGTTGACCCCTAAACAGATAAATACACTGCACAGTTGACCCCTAAACAGGGAAACACACTGCAGAGTTGACCTCTAAACAGGGAAACACACTGCACAGTTGACCCCTAAACAGGGAAACACACTGCACAGTCGACCCCTAAACAGATAAATACACTGCACAGTTGACCCCTAAACAGGAAAAAACACTGCACAGTTGACCTCTAAACAGGGAAACACACTGCACAGTTGACCCCTAAACAGGGAAACACACTGCACAGTCGACCCCTAAACAGGGAAACACACTGCACAGTCGACCCCTAAACAGGGAAACACACTGCACAGTCGACCCCTAAACAGGGAAACACACTGCACAGTTGACCCCTAAACTGATAAATACACTGTACAGTTGACCCCTAAACAGATAAATACACTGCACAGTTGACCCCTAAACAGGGAAACACACTGCACAGTTGACCTCTAAACAGGGAAACACACTGCACAGTTGACCCCTAAACAGATAAATACACTGCACAGTCGACCCCTAAACAGATAAATACACTGCACAGTTGACCCCTAAACAGGGAAACACACTGCACAGTTGACCTCTAAACAGGGAAACACACTGCACAGTTGACCCCTAAACAGATAAATACACTGCACAGTCGACCCCTAAACAGATAAATACACTGCAGAGTTGACCCCTAAACAGGGAAACACACTGCACAGTTGACCCCTAAACAGGGAAACACACTGCACAGTTGACCCCTAAACAGGGAAACACACTGCACAGTTGACCCCTAAACAGAAAAACACACTGCACAGTTGATCCCTAAACAGATAAATACACTGCACAGTTGACCCCTAAACAGATAAGTACACTGCACAGTTGACCCCTAAACAGATAAATACACTGCACAGTTGACCCCTAAACAGATAAATACACTGCACAGTTGACCCCTAAACAGGGAAACACACTGCACAGTTGACCTCTAAACAGGGAAACACACTGCACAGTTGACCCCTAAACAGATAAATACACTGCACAGTTGACCCCTAAATAGGGAAAAACACTGCACAGTTGACCTCTAAACAGGGAAACACACTGCACAGTTGACCCCTAAACAGGGAAACACACTGCACAGTCGACCCCTAAACAGATATATACACTGCACAGTTGACCCCTAAACAGGGAAAAACACTGCACAGTTGACCTCTAAACAGGGAAACACACTGCACAGTTGACCCCTAAACAGGGAAACACACTGCACAGTTGACCCCTAAACAGGGAAACACACTGCACAGTTGACCCCTAAACAGATAAATACACTGCACAGTTGACCCCTAAACAGGGAAACACACTGCACAGTTGACCTCTAAACAGGGAAACACACTGCACAGTTGACCTCTAAACAGGGAAACACACTGCACAGTTGACCCCTAAACAGGGAAACACACTGCACAGTTGACCCCTAAACAGGGAAACACACTGCACAGTTGACCCCTAAACAGGGAAACACACTGCAAAGTTGACCCCTAAACAGGGAAACACACTGCACAGTTGACCTCTAAACAGGGAAACATACTGCACAGTTGACCCCTAAACAGGGAAACACACTGCACAGTTGACCCCTAAACAGGGAAACACACTGCACAGTTGACCCCTAAACAGATAAATACACTGCACAGTTGACCCCTAAACAGGGAAACATACTGCACAGTCGACCCCTAAACAGATAAATACACTGCACAGTTGACCCCTAAACAGGGAAACACACTGCACAGTTGACCTCTAAACAGGGAAACACACTGCACAGTTGACCCCTAAACAGGGAAACACACTGCACAGTTGACCTCTAAACAGGGAAACACACTGCACAGTCGACCCCTAAACAGGGAAACACACTGCACAGTTGACCCCTAAACAGGGAAACACACTGCACAGTTGACCCCTAAACAGGGAAACACACTGCACAGTTGACCCCTAAACAGGGAAACACACTGCACAGTTGACCCCTAAACAGATAAATACACTGCACAGTTGACCCCTAAACAGGGAAACACACTGCACAGTTGACCTCTAAACAGGGAAACACACTGCACAGTTGACCCCTAAACAGGGAAACACACTGCACAGTCTACCCCTAAACAATGAAACACACTGCACAGTTGACCCCTAAACAGGGAAACACACTGCACAGTTGACCCCTAAACAGATAAATACACTGCACAGTTGACCCCTAAACAGGGAAACACACTGCACAGTTGACCTCTAAACAGGGAAACACACTGCACAGTTGACCTCTAAACAGGGAAACACACTGCACAGTCGACCCCTAAACAGGGAAACACACTGCACAGTTGACCCCTAAACAGGGAAACACACTGCACAGTTGACCCCTAAACAGATAAATACACTGCACAGTTGACCCCTAAACAGATAAATACACTGCACAGTTGACCCCTAAACAGGGAAACACACTGCACAGTTGACCCCTAAACAGATAAATACACTGCACAGTTGACCCCTAAACAGGGAAACACACTGCACAGTTGACCTCTAAACAGGGAAACACACTGCACAGTTGACCCCTAAACAGGGAAACACACTGCACAGTTGACCTCTAAACAGGGAAACACACTGCACAGTTGACCCCTAAACAGGGAAACACACTGCACCGTTGACCCCTAAACAGGGAAACACACTGCACAGTTGACCCCTAAACAGGGAAACACACTGCACAGTTGACCCCTAAACAGGGAAACACACTGCACAGTTGACCCCTAAACAGGGAAACACACTGCACAGTTGACCTCTAAACAGGGAAACACACTGCACAGTCGACCCCTAAACAGGGAAACACACTGCACAGTTGACCCCTAAACAGGGAAACACACTGCACAGTTGACCCCTAAACAGGGAAACACACTGCACAGTTGACCCCTAAACAGGGAAACACACTGCACAGTTGACCCCTAAACAGATAAATACACTGCACAGTTGACCCCTAAACAGATAAATACACTGCACAGTTGACCCCTAAACAGGGAAACACACTGCACAGTTGACCTCTAAACAGGGAAACACACTGCACAGTTGACCCCTAAACAGGGAAACACACTGCACAGTTGACCCCTAAACAGGGAAACACACTGCACAGTTGACCCCTAAACAGATAAATACACTGCACAGTTGACCCCTAAACAGATAAATACACTGCACAGTTGACCCCTAAACAGGGAAACACACTGCACAGTCGACCCCTAAACAGGGAAACACACTGCACAGTCGACCCCTAAACAGGGAAACACACTGCACAGTTGACCCCTAAACAGATAAATACACTGCACAGTTGACCCCTAAACAGGGAAACACACTGCACAGTCGACCCCTAAACAGGGAAACACACTGCACAGTCGACCTCTAAACAGGGAAACACACTGCACAGTTGACCCCTAAACAGATAAATACACTGCACAGTTGACCCCTAAACAGGGAAACACACTGCACAGTTGACCCCTAAACAGGGAAATACACTGCACAGTTGACCCCTAAACAGGGAAACACACTGCACAGTCGACCCCTAAACAGGGAAACACTCTGCACAGTCGACCCCTAAACAGGGAAACACACTGCACAGTTGACCTCTAAACAGGGAAACACACTGCACAGTCGACCCCTAAACAGGGAAACACACTGCACAGTCGACCCGTAAACAGGGAAACACACTGCACAGTTGACACCTGAAAGAAATCATTTCTAGGAGACTGCTGCGCTATAGAAGAGGAGTCATGATAACGAGGCCCAGATGGTGATAGACCGGCCTACTGAACAACATCTGTTGTCGGAGCACCATAACAGATGAAAACATAATTGTTGACGGTGCACCTTGAAACAGATGAAAACATAATCGATGACGGCCTACCAACATACTGACAACAATGTTCATGTCTACGCATAGACCTTACAAACACAAAACACAAGGGTTTAGGTTGATTATTAGGCAAATAAATAATAGATAAGTTCTACTTTCATCATACACACACTCTCTGGGGTTTTTGCTGTGTGAAGTCTTGAAACTTCACCAGCTAGCTAACTATTCTGTATGGATTTTGCTACAAAGTACTGTGCATGTCCATAATGACACGCGGGCACACTTTGCACATTTTTAACATACGGTACACTGTAGACTCAGTACTCGAGATCTTCGATATGAAAGCGGCGGGATAAAGAGGGGTCTGTGTGCGTAGGCCTTAAACTGTTGCAGGCCCCAAGGCAGCTGCATTACCTGCATATATGGTAGTTCCACCTCAACATATATGGTATGTATTTCACCCTGCATATATGGTATATATTCCACCTCTGCATATATGGTAGTTCCACCTCAGCATATATGGTATATATTTCACCCTGCATATATGGTATATATTCCACCTCTGCATATATGGTAGTTCCACCTCAGCATATATGGTAGTTCCACCTCAGCATATATGGTATATATTTCACCCTGCATGTATGGTATATATTTCACCCTGCATATATGGTATATATTTCACCCTGCATATATGGTATATATTTCACCCTGCATATATGGTAGTTCCACCTCTGCATATATGGTATATCTTTCACCCTGCATATATGGTATATCTTTCACCCTGCATATATGGTATATCTTTCATCCTGCATATATGGTATATCTTTCACCCTGCATATATGGTATATATTTCACCCTGCATATATGGTATATCTTTCACCCTGCATATATGGTATATCTTTCATCCTGCATATATGGTATATATTTCACCCTGCATATATGGTATATATTTCACCCTGCATATATGGTATATATTTCACCCTGCATATATGGTATATATTTCACCCTGCATATATGGTAGTTCCACCTCAGCATATATGGTATATATTTCATATATGGTACTTTCACCTGTGGTCCCCACCCCAGACCGACACTGTCAGGCTGAACATGTGAGATGGGCTAGAGAGGGATGGGGCAGTCAGTCTTGAGCATACTGATGTGACTGCATTTCATTTACAGCCAGGCTGCCTTGAAGACTTGAATAAATCAAACAAATCACAAGGAAAACATTTTGCTTTGCATTATATTTGAAACACAGGCATGATGCTGTGGCTAAAACTGGAAGTGGACACAGGGCTACACATAGCCATTGGTTGTTCACTCTGAATGCTCATATTGCTTGGTATACATTAAGAACACAAATTGTCACACACGGCATACAAAACAGGCAGCACAGACAAAAAGAAAAAGTGAGACTGTGGTATTTCAAACACAGTAACAGGGTCCCCTCCCACATGGGACACTGGAAGAGAAGGAAAGAGAAGGGAGGGAGTCACTTCTGTGTTATTTCCCCTCTGAGATAGCACCGCATCCCTAACTGCATGCAAAAACACTGACCATCCCAGTAATTCCAGCTGGCAAGCTAGCTGCCTCTTCACATGGTACATGGTACATGGTCCCCCCCCCCCCTGTTGCACTGAGGAGGGAGGGACCCTCTGGAATACAGGCTGGACTCTGGGACTTCGTGAAAGGTACAATCAGCAGGGTAAAAAGGCCTGCGTCATTACACAATGGTCTACTAGCTAATACGGTAGTGCTCAGGAGGAAGACGAGAAACTGACATACCATTCTCCTGAAGACAGTTGACTATCTTTCCTCCTGAGGTGTAAGCCAACATCCCATCATTCTGCATAACTACTACCATGTAATATATGGTACATCGACACCATGCAATGCATTTGAATTCATGGCAGGTCGGGTACTGCTTTCACATACCAACTGCTTTCGTCAAAAGGTATCAGCACCTCTCGGGCTTGTGAGTCCAGGTAGATTGGTTTTAAGCGATTGCACAGTGAAAGTAGGCCCTCATCCTCTTTCACCCCTCTTCTGCTTACGGTGTCTTACTGTCTTACTGTGTGTCCTGGAAACAATCAGATGCTCAGCCAAACAGAGACCAGAGGATCCTTCCCATTTCTGCCAAACACATTAAAAGAGTAAACAGACCGGCAAAATACTGTTCATGTAGAAACTACCCAGTTATCGCTGGATCTGTGCATTGTTCCACTCTTTCAAAAAAAGATACTGAGGCTGCCCCACAACCAGTCAGTATTCAGAGTGGAAACTTTCTGTTGTTGCTCTGAACATCCATTTCCCGTGCGAGACTGAACCAGAGGCTTTACTTTGAGTTTTAGCTTTAGTTTTGCTATATGTGTGTGTGTGTGTGTGTGTGTGTGTGTGTGTGTGTGTGTGTGTGTGTGTGTGTGTGTGTGTGTGTGTGTGTGTGTGTGTATGTATGTATGTATGTATGTATGTATGTATATATGTGTGTGTGTATGTATGTATGTATGTATGTATGTATGTATGTATGTATGTATATATATATGTGTGTGTGTGTGTGTATGTATGTATGTATGTGTATATATATATATATTTGGAATTGCCTTACTAAAAAAGTTCAGAGTGGTACACGACTCAACTTTTGCAAGATGTTCTTTCAGCTTCACACAGAACTCATCTCAGAAAATATAGTGCAATATAAACAATAATGAAAATAAAATAATGCTCCTGGTTTTAGATGTGGCTGTGTTCAAAGCAATCCTTCTCTTGACACACTGCTGAAACCCTGAATCTGAGGTCGTCCTTCACTGGAAAGGCCCTGAACCAAAACTTTTATCCCACTGGGAACACTGTTGTTCCATTTTCTCTAACAACTTGTCAATCGAGTCCTCTTTGTTCTCCAGCTTAAAGTACTTTCTTCCACAGCCAAAGTCCAGCCGAGGCCAGCTGCGATGTGTTTGCTCTTCCACGGGCGTGAGCTCTGGTTGATCTGCAGCCTGCCCTGGCATAGTCATACAAACTTGCAGACTGTCTCTCTTCACAGGCTTGAGTTGAACTATCTGACCCTCCCTGTTGGGTCTTAAGGGACCTTCCCCCAGATGAAGGGTGTTTGGGGGCATGTGAGTGTTAGTCCTGTAGCTCATACTGTGGCAACGCCTGATCTGGGTAATGGGGACCCCCCAGTCATCTCCTTCGAGAGTGGACATAGAACTGGCTGAAACCAAGAAGTTGGTGGGCTTGAAGGGCAGTGGGAGCTGGGGGATGAGACTGGCTCTCTGCTCAGGTTCAGCACAAGACCATGTGTTAAAGTCGGTCTTGCTGGAATTACAGGAGTTGGAGGAGTGAGAGGATTGGAGTGACAAGGGTGAGGTAGACTCCTGGTGGTGGAGTGCCTCCGTTTGCAGGACTGCTTGCTGGTAGATACCGTCGGCCCTTTCTTCTTGCTCTCTGGCTTCTCTACGGAGCAGGGGCTCAGAGCTGGCCAGCTGCTGCAGGCAGAGGATGTTGAGGTGGGCAGCTGGTAAACTGCTTACCCACTGGTAGTGTCGAGCCATTGAGTTGGCAGCTGCCATTTCAGAAAGGTTGGTCGAGGGCACGGCTGCTGAAACAGAACAGATAACACTGCGCATTTGGGCCAATAGCATTTGAGTCTCCCTGTCGCGGTTCTCATAAAGAACTGTGTTTGCACAAATGAGGATGAAGAGTCCCACTCCCATAATTACAGGGCCCAGAAGCTTCATCCGCTCGCTGTGGATGAGGCTGGCTGTAGAGAGAAAGCTTTTACTGCCTAGCCTCAACCCAGATGTCTGTGAGTTAGTGATGCTCCCCCTCTCTGCAGGCCCCAGGACGGATGAGTGGGACACTCTGTAGGGCCAGTATCCTGCCACGGCCAGGGCAGTGCCAACAACCACCACAATGATCCCCAACACCAGAAAGGCTCCAGGTATGGATCGTATGCGCAGCTTGCCTTGGATAACCCCATCTTTCTTTTTACCTCGTAAGGTAAAGCAAGACTTCCGTCGGCAGGATGGAGAGGTCGGCGTGGCTCCTCTCGTTTTTTGTGTTTTCATGGCACAAGTTGGTCCAGGGTCCTGGCTTCTGGTCACACCCTATTGCAGGACTGTGGGTATAAGGGAAATGTCCAAAGTTAGTTCTACAAAAATGGGGATAATTTCTTGTTTTAGCCATTTAATCAAACAGTTATAGGCGTTTCTAGCTTTTCCTCTCCATATTCCCAGCCAAGGCAAGGCAAGTTTGAGGAGCACGTTTCATATAAAAAGGCAACAAAAAGTCCTTTACACAAGCCGCAGACATTAAATAAGAAATACAGAATAAGATGAAATTGAAAGCTAAAAATGTTATAAGATACAAAGAATTTGTTTGAAAAACAAATTTAAAGATAAAACTGTAGAGGGATAAAATAGACAGACCTGGTTAAATAATAAAAGGCTTAATCGGATGCAGGCAGAGCCTCGCACTAAAATGCTAGAAACCAGTCCCGAGGTCTTGGTTCATTAGTTTTATCATTAGTGTAAAGCAACGGGCCCAAGAAGTAAAGTGTTTCAGTGAAACAACCAAAAAGCTGCCATGAATAAACATTGTTATAGCTCTCAACAAAGGCATGTTACCAGCCATGGTACACCTGATATCTACACTTAACTTGATTCCCTACTTCACCACTTTTCACCAAGGCAACTGGAGGGCTGCTTTGGAGCCAGTGCCTAATCTCTAACCAGTTCTTCGCGTTTTGACAGCCAAATAACCGGCTGTGAGCCAGGAAAACCTGTTCCGGAGTGGTCTGTGAATGTTCTCATTCATCCAGGTCATGGTTCTCCAAAAGAGTTGAATCAAGTGCAACTGGACTTGGTATATATCCGTGAAGACGTTTCGCCTCTCATCCAAGAACAACAGTCGCTCACTAACGGCTCCAACGACTCTCATGACCACTGAACAATGAAGTCGAACCTAACACCCCCAACCACCGTCGCTGCTAAACATGCCAATCAATAGCTCCGATGGCGACGGGCGCGGCCAAACATCGGAGCACAGGAGAGCCACGCATATCTATGGCTCTGTTAGCGACGGGCGTTGGTAAACATCGGGACACAAAGAGCCATGGACATCTATAGCTCTGACAACGCCTCCTAGAGGATAAATTCTGAGTCTCATCAGCAGCCAGTCAGACTAGCTTGGTCTAGTCAGGAAGGCAGGAACTGAGGAAGCCTCTTGGATGAGAGGCGAAACGTCTTCACGGATATATAGCAAGTCCAGTTGCACTTGATTCAACTCCTTTGGATTGTTCCGGAGTGGCACCAACTCTTTGGCGTGCTACAAGACAGAACCGCTTACGTCAGGGGCTGGGGTGGGATTACCGTAACCAACAAGACCAATAGGGGGTGCATTGCTCGGCAGCAACAATCAGTTCTGCCGATGCATGCATCCCTTATGACACTTCAAATCAAAGTTTGATAGGAATCAAACGGTTTTATCAGCACATATTTTATTTGATCAACTTTGGCAGAGTGAATTCAAAACCCCACATTCATTGCCCAGGTTTAAAAAGCTCATTTTACTGAAGCCATCTGAAATCCTATGCTTACAAACACATCGACAAAGAACACCGAAGAGTTTGCCCTAAACATATTGAGAGGTTAACCAAGGAAACCTGGTGAATTTCACACCAATCCCTCCACAGGAGAACAAGACAGATGATCACAGGTTCCGTTAATTTCAGAATGAACATTTGTGTTATGATATTTAAACAACCATATGCCAACAGGGAAATAAAAGCCTCTCGTCTACGAGACCGGTCTCTCGAGAGACCTCTAGCTAGTTCACAGCGGGATCTGTGAGCGTGACTGGCCGGCTGGTCTCCAGTTTGTGGAGCTTCTCAACTCCAAAAACGTTAGAGCAAATTTTCGACTCGCCATCAATTTTCGTAAAACTGCCAATATTCAAAATCTGCAGTTAATTTCTCATTTCAAAAATTATCACGTGTAAATGTAATGATTAAATAGCACACGAAATTAAAAAATGTAAAATAAAATTCGAAACCTACACAGTTGACTAGATAGATAGATAGATAGATAGATAGATAGATAGATAGATAGATAGATAGATAGATAGATAGATAGATAGATAGATAGATAGATAGATAGATAGATAGATAGATAGATAGATAGATAGATAGATAGACAGACATGACATAGCTACACAGGCACGTCGACATGACATCGATATATACTCATGTAGACATGACATATCTACATATACATATGTAGACATGACATAGCTACATAGACACATGTAGATAAGACATAGTTACATATACACATGTAGATATGACATACCTACATATACACATGTAGATATGTCATGTCTACATATACACATGTAGATATGACATAGCTACATATACACACGTAGACGATGTCTACGTATACAAATGTAGATATGACATGTCTACATATAAACATGACATATCTACCTATGCACAAGTAGACATGACATGTCTACATAGACATATGCAGACATGACATAGCTACATATACACATGCAGACATGACATATCTACATAGACACAAGAAGACATGACATAGCTACATATGCACATGTGGCCATGACATATCTATAGAGACACATCTGGACATGATATATCTACAAATGCACATGTAAACATGACATAGCTACATATGCACATGTAGACATGACATAGTATCTACATATACACATGCGGACATGACATAGCTACATATACACATGTAGATGTGACATCTTCATATGTACATGTAGACATGACATATATACATGTATACATGACAGAGCTACATATACACATGTAGACATGACATATATACATATACACATGTAGACATGACATAGCTACATATACACATGTAGACGTGACATAGCTATATACACATGTAAACATGACATATCTACATGTACATGCAGACATGACATGTCTATATATACACATGTAGATATTAAATAGTTACACACATGTAGACATGGCATATCTACCAATGCGTATATAGACATGACATATCTACATATACACATGTAGACATTACATATCTACATATGCATATGCAGACGTGACATAGCTAAATATACACATGTAGACATGACTTAGCTACACATACACATGTAGATAAGACATAGCTACATATACACGTAGACATGATATATTAACATATGCACATGCAAACATGAAATAGCTGCATATACACATGTCGATATGTCATGTCTACATATACACATGTAGATATGACATAGCTACATCTACACATGTAGACATGACATATCTTCATATGCACATGTAGACATGACATATACACATGTAGACATGACATAGCTTCATATACACATGTAGATATGACATAGCTACATATACACATGTAGATATGTCATGTCTACATATACACATGTAGATATGTCATAGGTACATATACACATGTAGATATGATTTAGCTACATATACACATGTAGATATGTCATGTCTACATATACACATGTAGACATGATGTATCTACCTATGCACATGTAGATATGACATAGCTACATATACACATGTAGACATGACATATACATAGACACATATAGACATGACATAGCTACATATACACAAGTAGACATGACATATCTACATATACACATGTAGACATGATATAGCTTTATATACAAATGTAGACATGACATATCTACCTATGCGCATGTAGACGTGACATATCTACATATAGACATGTAGATATGACATAGCTACATATACACATGTAGACATGACATATCTACCTACACACGTGTAGACTTGACATAGCTACATAGATAGATGTAGACATGACATATGTAAATATGCACACGGTGATGACAATACCAAGTCTCCTTCATGATCTTCTACACACGTGTAACGCTCGTGTTGGGGCAATACCACATCATCTCTGCAGCTCTTCAGAAGTTCTTCCTCTAAGGTTTTAACATGCATTGCCGGACCCCCTTCCACCGCAAAACTCTACGTAGCCTACATTTGTGGTAAATGTTCAACCGATTTGTTTAACTGCAAAACTAAACAGCCATGTGGTCTGTTTGAACATATAATGAATCCCCCACGTTCTTCCATTAGAAAATAAACAATGATGTATTTTAAACTCATTGAAAATATAAAAGGTCAATTAAAAGCCCCTAAAAAAACGTTTTCAACATATGATGCATAGCACTTTAGCCAGCAAGTCGGTTTAATGTCCTCTTCTGTTAATATGGTGCTGCAGGGGTATTAGTGGGGTGTCGACTAGAGGAGAAATGTTAGCGTCACCCAGTCCGCAGGGAGTGAATGAGGAAGACTCCTGCTGTTTACTTCCAGTTGGTTACCACAGAACCACGCACTGGTTTCTGGTCTGCAGCTCTCGTCTAACCACAGGACTGATCCAACACGGTCAATCCAAGTCTATAGGCGACAGTTAAGACGTGTAGACGAGTAAAGGACCAGGCTGCTCCGAATCACAGAGCCTCACTGGATACGAGCAGAGCTTTTTATTCGGCATAACCTGCAATGTTTAGATCCACATCTCCTCATCCACACAGTCATGGACCTCCTCCATGTTAACGCACACCACACCAGACCTTCTCTTTCATCATCATCATCATCATCATCATCATCATCATCATCATCAATATTACCTTTTCTTTACGCGCATGTCTTATTCACATTGGACAATGAATGGGGACCACGACAACCCACAGTGGCTCACTGCAACTTGTGCGTCCTCATTCAACCAGATGGCTGCGGGTTAACACAATACTGCCACACACTTCTGCCTTGCAACCAGTACAGCACTTTGAGAGGGGAAGGGTGGACCCACATCTGCT
Organism: Lampris megalopsis; assembly: GCA_022114975.2. Taxonomy (NCBI): domain Eukaryota; kingdom Metazoa; phylum Chordata; class Actinopteri; order Lampriformes; family Lampridae; genus Lampris; species Lampris megalopsis. The sequence continues at coordinate 1,912,938 of JAJHIY020001987.1, read as the reverse complement.
CCGTTTCACCCGTTTCTGGGAAATAAAAAAGCTCTAATCTCGCCCTCGTGCCACTGCAGGTTGTGCGTGCAACAGCTACGGTTATTTTAAGCTCTGTAAGCACAAACCTGAACCAACATACGGAGCCTACTGTGACCATAACCTGACTGTTATGACCATAACCTGACTGCTGTGATCATAACCTGACTGTTATGACCATAACCTGACTGTTATGACCATAACCTGACTGCTGTGATCATAACCTGACTGCTATGATCATAACCTGACTGTTATGACCATAACCTGACTGCTGTGACCATAACCTGACTGTTATGACCATAACCTGACTGTTATGACCATAACCTGACTGCTGTGATCATAACCTGACTACTGTGATCATAACCTGACTGTTATGACCATAACCTGACTGCTGTGATCATAACCTGACTACTGTGATCATAACCTGACTGCTATGATCATAACCTGACTGTTATGACCATAACCTGACTACTGTGATCATAACCTGACTACTGTGACCATAACCTGACTGTTATGGCCATAACCTGACTGCTGTGATCATAACCTGACTACTGTGATCATAACCTGACTGTTATGACCATAACCTGACTGCTGTGATCATAACCTGACTGCTATGATCATAACCTGACTACTGTGATCATAACCTGACTACTGTGATCATAACCTGACTGCTATGATCATAACCTGACTGTTATGACCATAACCTGACTACTGTGATCATAACCTGACTACTGTGATCATAACCTGACTGCTATGATCATAACCTGACTGTTATGACAAGCTGACTGCTATGATCATAAGCTGTGTGTTATGACAAGCTGACTGCTATGACCATAACCTGACTTTTATGACCATAACCTGACTACCGTGATCATAACCTGACTGCTATGATCATAACCTGCTATGATCATAAGCTGACTATTATGACAAGCTGACTGCTATGATCATAAGCTGACTATTATGACAAGCTGACTGCTATGATCATAAGCTGACTGTTATGACAAGCTGACTGCTATGATCATAAGCTGACTGTTATGACAAGCTGACTGCTATGATCATAAGCTGATGCTATGGTGATTGTGATGATAACCTGAGTGTCCATGCTGAGCAACAATAACTGACACGACGCCGCCGCCTCGTCTCTTCATCGTGCAGTAACGCAGCTTGTGCATGCGTTGCGCAGCGTAACAAATCCTCGACAAGCTGTTTCCGTTACCTGACTGGATGATGACTGTTGCTTTACCGCACCGTCTTCCATACATGTGTGTGGCACGCGCAGCGGCAGCCCGCCAGACACGAGTCTGACTGGCGACCTGCATACCGACGGTACGTGCCTCAGATAGCACAAACACAAGCCGGCAACACTGCTGTGTAAACATCTGGCCTACGGTCTTCTGTCTTCATCCTCACAGCAACCTGTAGCGAGCTGGCCATGGACCCGGGAGAACAGCTAGCTACACTCTTTTTCAACACAGGAAGCTGCTTTTAAAAGTATTTGCATACCTTCTAAAAAGCGTTGAATTCGTGAGAGGTACACTAAGTAGATTATCTCGCATGTGTCTTGTCTGTAAAACCGAAACCCGGTAGATGACTGAAACACACCAGCCACCTACTGCCTAGGGTAGGATATATTTACCTGTGATCATGGCATCCTTCTGCAACGACTTCATACTTTCCCCACACAAAGTATCCAGATGTGAAGTGTGTATCCAGATGTGAAGTGTGTATCCAGATGTGAAGTGTGGAGGCTGTGTAGAAGCGACGCGGGTTTCTTCTGTTTCTTTAGCAAAGGAAAGGGTCTGAATGAAGTCGAGCTGGGTCCCCTGGCTTCCGCTCCACGCCAGCCAAACTCCAGCTCCTCCACAGGATCTTTACGCGACGCTCCGCAGTGGCTTCAGCTTTACATGCGACTGTCAAGCTAACAGTGTGAGATATAGCACATCCGGCTCTGGGATATGGTTGCTTTTCAAAATAAAAGTCGCACAACGCGAGAAACGATATAATTCCATGTAAAACTCGCGGTGAAAAACGACGTTTTCACACCTCCCAGCGCTGCTCTTCCTGGAAGAACGCAAATGAGTGAAGAGGGGAACGACAAAGAGAAGGGACTCAATTGTTGCTGAAACTACTACATAGGCCAGGAAAGAGTCTACCAGATCCAGCAGATCTATAGCCCTACGGCCGACAGTACAGCATGTGGCAAACATGTAATTACATCTGCAGTGCGGAAGGTTTGTCCCCCCCTGCTGGCAGTGAGAGTACTTACTTCTCTTCTGTCAGCGCTGGCCAACGAGGAAAGCCACACCAGATGTTAGCCCCGCTTGTCCTCAACGTCAATTTCTTTCTTTCTCGTTTTCTTTTTAACACTTGAATCCTTTCTCTAAACGCCGAGTTCCTTTTTTTCTCTGGAGCATCAGAAACTTTTCTTGGGCGCTTAACATAATTAATTAATAGAATTAATAGAATTATGCTGAATATGGAGCTGCCAGGGAAGAGGAGAAGAGGAAGGCCAAAGAGGAGGTTTATGGATGCGGTGAGGGAGGACATGCAGGTGGCTGGTGTGACAGAGGAAGACGCAGAGGACAGGAAGAGATGGAACCACTGTGGCGCCCCCTAACGGGAGCAGCCGAAATCAGTAGTAGTAGTAGTCATATAATTAATATAATGAATATAAGTTTTCCCGCCGCAGTTTGAAGCCTGGAAGCTGTCTGGCAGAAAGCCCTGAAGCAGCCAAATCACGTGACGAAGGCTTTCGTCACACGGAAGTTGAGCTCTGGCGAAAGCGTCACTGCTGCGAGTATGATTAGCCAAAGCAGAAGGGGTCCCCCGTCTCCCTTCTGCTGCAGTCCCTCTGCTTGCCAATAAGCAGACTTGCGGCGCAACAGACACATTACTCTTCAACGTCTTATGGAAAAACAAGAGTCATTATGTTAAGAGGTCTGTCACTATCAATACATATGACTCTGGGCAGGGGGCTCCATTTTCTGGATTTTACTACTCTTAATACCTTTAAGATTAATTGGAGAAGGCATTTTCTGAACAACCCCACTTCTATTTGGAACTTTTCCGGATTATATTTTTTCCAAGATCGGTGGTCTTAACTTTGTCATTTTATGTGATTACAAGATAGAGAAACGTGCCTTAAAGCTAGCTAAATCCCACAGACAGATGCTTTTGTCACGGTCTTTCATTTACAAGCACAGTTTCTCTCCACACAACTGTTTCATTTGGAATAATCAACATATTACATTTAAGAATAGGTCTTTATTCTATTGAAATTGGTTTGGCCATGGTATCATGTTAGTCAACCAATTACTTAATGCTAATGGTCTCCTGTTAAGGTATTCAGAATTCCTTAATGCCTACGGTATTCCTGTTACCCCAAAGGAGCTTGCAACGGATGACCGTTGCTGGGGCAGGGCGAGGGTCAGAATTACAGAAGGATGCTTTTCCTTCTGGAATTCTGACCCTCCTAAGGGGTTCCGAAGGCCCAGCATCCTTGCCGGCACTTGATCCTAAATTAACTTTGGTGGGTAAAGTCTGCCTGTCTACCATCTTAAGGAATAATAACCTCAGTATTCGTTCCTTATGTCAATCTGACATTACTTGTACATCTTCTGCTGTCTCCTACTGGTCTAGATTTGTTGGCAACTTGAATTGGAAAAATATATGGTGTCTCCTGTACAAATATCTACTTACTAATAAAATAAGGCAAATTTCTTTCAAAATGTTACAAAGATCCTATCCTGTAAACGCCCATCTAATTAATAAGTTTAAGAAAGACTTGTGTGTAAAATGCTGTTTCTGTGAATTGCACCCTGAAACTAGGCTGCACCTGCTCTGGCAATGTCCTCATCCTGTCCCATTCTGGAAAGACCTATCACGATATGTTATTGATCATGTTGACCCTGACTTTTCTCTTTATTGTATTATTTATTTGTATTATTGTTATTATAGTTTGGTATTCACGTTAATCATAGTAACAAAAGTAAAGAACTCTATATCATAAATGCATTGATTATTTTAGCAAAGTATCACATTCATAAGTCAACATTTAGCCATTCTAAACCCCTATTTTCAGTTTTTGAAAAAGACACCAAACAATACATTAAGACCATCACTGACTCGAAAATAAGAAAGCTGCGGTGACTGTCTATTTTTGCAATCTATTTATGTCTTTATTTGAAGTGTCCCCCTGGCTCCATTTAAATTGGGGTTTTTCGGTTTTATAGTTGGTTGTATTAACGACTCTGTTGTTTATATTTGTTGTTCTTGTTTCACCAATATATACTGCTCAAAAAAATAAAGGGAACACCTAAAAACACAATATAGACCTCGATGAATGAAATATTTCAGCTGAAAATCTTTATTTATTAGACAGAGGAATGTGTTTAGAGCAAAATAACCTAAGAATGATCAATGGAAATCAAAATCATTAGCCCATTAAGGTCTGGATTCAGAATCATACTCAAAATCAAAGTGGAAAATGAGAACATAGGCTGATCCAACTTCTGTGGAAATTCTTCAAGACGATTCAAAATGAGGCTCAGTAGTGTGTGTGGCCTCCACGTGCCTGTATGCACTCCCTACAATGTCTGGGCATGCTCCTGATGAGACGACGGATGGTCTCCTGAGGGATCTCCTCCCAGACCTGGATCAGGGCATCGGTCAACTCCTGGACAGTCTGTGGTGCGACATCGCGTTGGCGGATGGTACGAGACATGATGTCCCAGAGGTGCTCGATTGGATTCAGGTCTGGGGAACGTGCAGGCCAGTCCATAGCATCAATGCCCTCGACATACAGGAACTGCTGACACACTCTGGCCACATGAGGACGAGCATTGTCATGCATGAGCAGGAACCCAGGGCCCACTGCACCAGCATATGGTCTGACAATGGGTCTGAGGATCTCATCCCGGTACCTAATGGCAGTCACGGTACCTCTGGCTAGCAGGTAGAGGTCTGTGCGGCCCTCCAAGGATATGCCTCCCCAGACCATCACTGACCCACCGCCAAACCAGTCATGCTGGAGGATGTTGCAGGCAGCAGAACGTTCTCCACAGCGTCTCCAGACTCTCTCACGTCTGTCACATGTGTTCAGTGTGAACCTGCTCTCATCTGTGAAGAGCACAGGGCGCCAATGGCGAATCTGCCAACCAAGATGTTCTCTGGCAAAGGTCAATCGGGCTGCACGGTGTTGGGCTGTGAGCACAGGCCCCAATTGTGGACGTCGGGCCCTCATACCATCCTCATGCATTCTGTTTCTCACTGTTTGAGCAGAAACCTGCACATTAGTGGCCTGTTGAAGGTCGTTTTGTAGGGCTCTGGCAGTGCTCCTCCTGTTCCTCCTTGCACAAAGGACCAGATAGCGGTCCTGCTGTGGGGTTGTTGTCCTCCTGCGGCCCCCTCCACATCTCCTGGTGTACTGGCCTGTCTCCTGGTACCTCCTCCATGCTCTGGACACTGTGCTGGGAGACACATCAAATCTTCTTGCCACAGCACGCATTGATGTGCCATCCTGGATGAGCTGCACTACCTGAGCAACTTCTGTAGGTTGCAGATACCGCCTCATGCCACCTCTAGTGGTGAGGGCACTAGCAAAATGAAAAACTAACCAAAGATCGGCCAGAAAAGATGAGGACAGGCAAATGGTCTGTGGCCACCACCTGCAAATCCATTCCTTTTATAGGGGTTGTCTTGCAAATTGTCTAATTTCCACCTGGTGGAAATTAGACAATTTACCAAAAGGTGAAATTGATTCACAAATCAGTGTTGCTTCCTAACTGGACAGGTTGATATCTCAAAAGTGTGATTGACTTGGAGCTACATTGCATTGCTTATGTGTTCCCTTTATTTTTTTGAGCAGTGTATTTGAAGAGTGAATATTGTATCTTCTGTACAACTTGTTTAATAATAAAAAAAGAGCAATTACTGCTGGGCGTCCGGGTAACGTAGCAGTCTATTCTGTTGCCTACCAACACGGGGTCGGCGGTTCGAATCCCCGTGTTGCCTCCAACTTGGTCGTGCATCTCTACAGACACAATTGGCCGTGTCTGCAGGTGGGAAGCCTGGTGTGGAGTGGCGTATTTGGCCAAGTACAATTGGTAGAAAAAGGGGGAGGGGCATTGTTGGCTGACGTAAAACGCATCACTTCCTGTTACGCCAGCACAGGTGTGCAGCGCGAGAATGTCGCCACAGACACCAGATTTAAAACTCCGGTATACTGTGAAAAATGGAGGGATTTACCTGGCAGCGATAGGCTTAATCGAAATTGTGTGTACATTTGGCAAGGGCTTGATGTCACTGACAGTCATTTATATGTAAAAGTCCCACACTCCAGCTTTAAGGATAAGGCAGTATTACCATAGTTTACATTAAATATTGTATTCACATAGTTTACATTTAACATTATGTAGCCGGGTGGTAAATCTGTTAAATATGTTAAATGATTTTCCACTTAAATTTAGTATAGTTTAACTGTTAATATATGTAATTGTTACACTGTCAAGCCATGTAAAATGTCATTTGATGTATTTAAATTGTGAAGCAGATTGTGAGTGTATTTTTATAGTTTCGGTTGTCATTGCATGTTTTGACCAGTAAGTGGCAGTGGCGGACTTTTATTGTAACTCCGTGCAAGTTATCCAAGTGCATCTTGGGTATTCTTTCTTTTTTTCTTGTGTGGAGCGCCTGAAGATTGCGGTGTGACGAGGCTCTGACTCCGTAGTAAGTAGGGGTAAATATCTTGTGAAATATACCTGTATCATTATTCCAAACAATATTGTATGTCGGTAATTTGACAAGATGGTTTGATTTAGACGCTACTGGAGTTGATGTTCGGTGATTTTGGGCGCGAGCCGTCGACCGCTGTTCGCCATTGCAGGCATGACAAGGTAATGTTGGCGTGCATAAAGCCACACCATGCCATTGTATTTGGGCAGTAAGGGAAATGTAAAGGTTTTATATGCATTTTAATTCTGTTTAAAGGTAACTGACAGAGTGAGAAGTTGCGCAATCTTCAGGAAGTTCCACATGTCTTTGTTAAACCCTGTTTAACGTACATAGTCCACTGCCGTATTTTGCACCGTATTTTGTATTTATTATTTCCCTTTTTTTAAAATCTTTTCTGTTAAATTTGCCACATCTGTGAACATTTATGAGCTGTTTGCTCGAAAGACACAGGAATGTATGCACTCAGTAAAACGATCTGCATTCGAAGGTTCAAACAATAAAATTAAAGCTACAAGAACCCCGGAAGTAATTGTGTCCTGTGTGGTATCTAATTCCACGGGCTACATAATTTTGGTACCAGGAGTGGGGTGTAGGTAAAACATTTTTTTTAAATTGGCAACAGAGTGGCTTATTTTTACTTAAAAAAAAAAAATACGGCAGTGGTGAAGATTGCTGGTGACGTCCGTTGGTGTTGAGTCTGAAGCCATCCTGCTGTGGAGGTGGTGACCAGCGAGAGACGACGTGAGGGCATCTAAGAGGTTCTGGTGCTTCCTGTTTCACACGACTCAGCCGTACCAGCACAGAGGACTCCAGCGCTAACTTCAGCTACAAAGACCAAGATCCAGCAAGGCTCCAAGTTAAAGACTGTCCTTGTAGTATCCTTGAACCAGGTTTTGAACTAAATATCCTCATTTATACTGGACTGAGTAAAGATTAATATATCATTATGTCTAGTGATTCTGGTGATGAAGGGAGTTCACGTAATGATAATGGCCACACCTCAGGTGGCATAATGGGTATAGGTGAAGGTGCTACAAAAGAAATGCAGACCACCATGCAAGAGCTTGCCAGACTGCGAGATGAGCTCACCAGGTTAAATGGTGAAGCAAGGGCTCAGAGAGCAAGTGATAACAGTGCACCCACACGTTCATACATCTACGTTCCAAGAGAACGCCAGATCCAAGCATTTAGTGGGGAGTGTGGTACAGACAGGAGATCTGTCGAAGAGTTTATTGAAGAGGTTGAAAGGGTTTTAAGATACAGAGAGCAAACAACAGAAGAACAATGTGACTATATACTATCTCTATTGCATGGCCCTGCATTGGAAGAGGTGCGACTATGCATGAGGGGTCAGTCAGTGGGGCCCAGTGATTTATACTCTTACCTGAGCAATGCATTTGGGGAAAAGCGCAGTTCCACACAGCTTTTGCAGACCTTTTACAACCGTAACCAAACTGATGGAGAAGACCTCCGTGACTACTCCCATGCACTATCCCAGATTTTGAGCTCTGTAGTGAAACAGTCCACAGATGTAATACCTAATGAGAAAACTGTGCTCAGAGACCGGTTTATTGAGGGTTTAAGAGAAGCAGCACTCAGGCGTGAACTCAGGAAAATGGTTAGGGACAAACCAGAGAGCAGTCTTCTAGATGTGAGGAACGAGGCCCTCCTGTGGGAGATGGAGGACAGCAGGTCTCATCGTCCCAGGGTCATAAAGAGCAACCAAGTTACATCAGAGGTTCCAGAAACCCAGTGCTCTATTATTAAAACAAACAATGACCAAGGTACTGCATTAAATGATGTTCGGAGAGCAGTAGCCCATCAGGAAAAACAGCTAGCAGAGTTAGGCAAAACACTCGCTGATCTAGCCTTTGCTGTAGGTGAACTGAGTAAGCGCAGCACTCAACAGACATTCCTAGAGCCCAAGCCACGACCTAGACCCCAGCCAAAGTTCACACCAGATGGTCAGCCTATCTGTTTCAAGTGTAGAGGCATAGGTCACATTGCAAGAAAATGCTCACGGGCCAGAGGGGGTCAAGGGGACGCAACACCTAGTTCTTATGTAGTGCAGGAAAACTCGCACCCTCAGTTGTCATGAGCCACACAACTCGAGGGGAGGAAGCTGGCTCACCAAAAGAGACTCCAGACAGAAGCAGGATCTTAGAGCGTGCAGTCGGAGAATGTAAAACTGTTGAGGTGAAACTACGAGGTGTTACAGTGTCCTGCTTACTTGACACTGGTAGCCAGGTCAGTACAATTTCTGAGAGTTTTTTCAGGGAACACCTGTCAGTGAAAGGTGAAGACATTCACCCGGCATTTGAGTGGTTAAAGATCACTGCAGCTAATGGATTAGACATACCCTATATGGGCTATGTGGAGCTTGATGTAGAAGCCATGGGTCTGACTATCCCAGAGCGAGGTTTTCTGATAGTTAAAGATTCTGAACACTCTTCCTCTGTTCCAGGTCTAATAGGGATGAACATTGTCAAAAAATGCAGAGAGCTAGTACACACTGAGTTTGACACCACACTGCAGGAGAGGTTTGACTCAAACTGGAGAGAGGCTTTTAATCATCTTCATGCAGTACATGCAACAGACAGACTCTCTTTCGCTAGGGTAGCTGGTAAGGATGTAGTCCATATACCTGCTTCATCTGCTGCTACAGTTATGGCTAGGGGACTCAGGACCGTGAGTGAGGATGGTTCTTTTTTGTTGCTGGAGTCTGTGGGTGTCCCCGTTCCTGGAGGTTTGGTTGTTGTGCCTACTTTGGTTTCATCGGGCAATCACATTTTTCCAGTCCGAGTCATGAACATGTCTGATGAAGATATCTGGCTAGGGCCACGGACTAGGCTAGGGGTTTTGACTCAGGTAGACTGTGTGAAAAGTGATGAGCTTTGTGAGGTACAGTTCCAGAGAATCTCAGCAGACACTGAACAAGTGAGTATCAGTGAACACCCCAAAACACCGACAGATGTGCAGGAAATTCTCGGCAAGCTCAATTTTTGTGGTAGCCCAGAACAGCAAGCACAGCTGACTTTGTTACTGGAGAAGTACTCTTTTGTGTTTGCAACAGAAGATGAAGATCTAGGCCACACTGACAAAGTACAACATGAGATCCATCTGACAGATGACATACCTGTAACACAGCCATACAGACGAATCCCACCCACACAGTACAGTGAAGTCAGGGAACATATTGGCAAGCTGCTTAAAAAAGGGGTCATTCAAGAAAGCTCTAGTGCTTATGCTTCGCCCATAGTACTAGTGAGAAAGGCAGATGGTAGTCTGAGGCTATGTGTCGATTACAGGAAACTCAACTCAAAGACAAGACGTGATGCATTCCCGCTCCCGAGAATTGATGAGAGTTTTGATGCGCTGAGAGGGGCAAAGTTCTTTTCGACCATAGATCTGGCGAGCGGATACCACCAGGTAGCTATGCATGAGAGAGATCGGACTAAGACTGCATTCACTACACCGTTTGGTCTGTATGAGTACGTGAGAATGCCTTTTGGTGTTTGTAACGGTCCAGCTACATTTCAGAGACTTATGCAAGTTACTATGAATGATCTCATTTTTCAGATACTCCTGGTCTACCTAGATGACATCTTGGTTTTTTCAGAGACATTTGAGCAGCATTTGGAGAGACTTGAGACTGTGTTTAAGAGACTGGCAGAGACGGGCCTTAAGGTGAAGTTGCAGAAGTGTGCTTTTCTACAACAGTCAGTAAAGTTTTTGGGTCATCAGGTGTCAGCAGAAGGTATAGGAACTGACCCCTCCAAGGTCTCTGCTGTTAAGAACTGGAAGGTCCCAACCACTGCCAAAGAGCTGCAGTCGTTCTTGGGTTTCTGTAGTTACTACAGGAGATTCATTCGAGGCTTCTCACAGATTGCCGGGCCACTGCATGACCTAGTCAACAAATGTTCAGGTGTGAAAAAAACAGGGAAAGTAGGTCACCAGTTTTGTAATATGTGGACACCAGAGTGTGACTCTTCCTTTGAGCAGTTAAAGGAAAAACTTACCTCTGCTCCCATTTTGGGTTTTGCCGATTTCACACAACCATTTGTAGTTGAGACAGATGCTAGTCAGCATGGATTAGGCGCTGTATTGTGTCAGCAGCAAGGTGACACCAGACGTGTCCTAGCATATGCTAGCCGCAGACTACGCCAGGCTGAGAAGAATGACCGAAATTATAGTAGCATGAAGTTGGAGTTGCTTGCCTTAAAATGGGCAGTTGCTGAAAAATTCAGGGGTTACTTGCTTGGTTCAAAGTTTGTTGTCCTGACTGATAACAATCCCCTCTGCCACCTCAAGACAGCCAAGTTAGGTGCTATAGAGCAGAGGTGGGTAGCGCAACTGTCTGTTTTTGATTTCGAGGTTAAGTACCGTCCTGGTTGCAGTAATGCCGCCGCAGATGCTCTCTCTAGGCAGGAGTTTGCAGGGGAGCCTGAAACAGACCCTGACTCGGATTTTGACGACTGTATCACTGTGTGTAACCTGATTGAGCGAGGAACAGTTCTGGATCCTGGTCTTGTCTCTAGAGGTCTGGAGTGTTACAAAGTGAGACAGATCCGTGCTGGGGAGTCGAGGTCTGGTGAGACAGGTACTAAACAGGGCAACACCCCCACACTGCCAGGTTATACCAGAGAGGAGCTGGTAGGTTTTCAGGCCGGTGACCCCACCCTAAAAGAGTTTAGGGCATTTTGGGATCGGCGGAGGAGGCCATGTCCCAGAGAGAGAGCAGCCCTGTCTAGTCAAGTGAAAAGATTGTTGAAACAATGGAGATGCATACAACAACGAGAAGGGTTGTTGTACAGGGTTATCACAGACCCACGTCATGGAGAAGTGTGGCAGTTACTTGTGCCTAGTTGTTTGAGGGACCAAGTTCTAGAAAATGTACATAACAACATGGGACATCAGGGCATAGAGCGCACTGTAAACTTGCTAAGAGGGAGGTGTTTTTGGGTAGGGCTATGCGAGGATGTTGAAAGCTGGGTTAAAAACTGCGAGCGGTGCATTTTGACCAAGATGCCTCAGCCAAAAATCCATGCTCCAGTTCAGGCATTCCTGGCCTCCCGACCTCTAGAAGTGGTGGCTGTTGATTTTACAGTGTTGGAGGCAGCTTCAGATGGCCGTGAAAATGTCCTTGTTGTGACCGATGTGTTTACAAAGTTCACACAAGCGTATGCTACCAAAGACCAGAAGGCTGACACTACAGCTAAAGTTTTGCTCAGGGAGTGGTTCATGAAATATGGGGTCCCAGAGAGACTGCACTCAGACCAAGGTCGAAATTTCGAGAGTGAAATTATAGCAGAGCTGTGCAAACTCTATGGGGTTAAAAAGACACGGACAACTCCCTACAGGCCACAGGGAAACGGTCAGTGTGAAAGATACAATCGCACACTCCATGACTTGTTAAGGACACTCCCACCAGAGAAAAAAAAGCGTTGGCCAGAGCATCTGTCTGAAGTAGTATATGCCTATAATGTCACTCCTCATTCCACCACAGGGTACTCGCCTTATTATTTGCTTTTCGGGGTACAGCCACATCTCCCAGTAGATGCTTTATTAGGGCGTGAGTGTGTGTCAGACAGGAAACAGGATTGGTTGTCTGTTCATCAGGAGAGACTCCGGCAGGCACATGAGAGAGCCAGAGAGTACTCAGAGCAGAAGGCAGCTGAGAGGATCTCACTGCAAAATGAGAAGGTGTATTGTCCTCCTGTGGACATTGGTCAGTTGGTTTTCCTACGTCACAGACCCCCAGGTAGACATAAGATTCAGGACACATGGACCTCAACAGTCTACAAGGTAGTTGACATCCAGGGTACCACACACACTGTTGAACCTTTTGAGGGAGGTCCCATTAAAAGAGTTCATAGGTCAGAGTTGCGACCTTGTGCGAAACCAGTTCCCAAACCAAGAACTAGATCTAGGTTACAGACCACTACACAGCCTGTAGCTGAGGATGAGCCTGAGTCACCTGAGGCTGATTTTGTTATTGTTGAGGAAGTCATCCCTCGACGGCTTGTGCAAGTACCTAACCTGCCTCTTGCAGCAGAAAGTGTTAGTTTACCTGTGACAGCACCCACAGATGAGAGTGACGGTGAAGGACCTGAGGAAGGTTATTCAGATATGAGAAATTGTGGCACAGAAACAGAATGTGTTAATGATGTGCATCCAGACGTTAGCGACAGTGACTTGCCCATTATTGAAAACAGGGACAGGCCCGCACTAACAGAGGATGCTGGTGGAGCAGGACGTAGAACCTATGCACCTAAACCTGCCATTAGGAAAAGCAAGCGGGAAATGGCTGGATCTCATTCAAACCCATTTCATCTGCCAAAGTCAGCCTGTAATGCAGTCTCAGTCAGCACAGACATGGTCTCTAAGGTTTTGACAAGCTTGGGTGCTGCTCTCTTTGAAAAGGCCTTGCAGGGAGTATTTGAGTCAGTTCATGTTTCGTAGTCACCGAGGACGTTGACTATATTTGCAGGGGAGTATGTAGCCGGGTGGTAAATCTGTTAAATATGTTAAATGATTTTCCACTTAAATTTAGTATAGTTTAACTGTTAATATATGTAATTGTTACACTGTCAAGCCATGTAAAATGTCATTTGATGTATTTAAATTGTGAAGCAGATTGTGAGTGTATTTTTATAGTTTCGGTTGTCATTGCATGTTTTGACCAGTAAGTGGCAGTGGCGGACTTTTATTGTAACTCCGTGCAAGTTATCCAAGTGCATCTTGGGTATTCTTTCTTTTTTTCTTGTGTGGAGCGCCTGAAGATTGCGGTGTGACGAGGCTCTGACTCCGTAGTAAGTAGGGGTAAATATCTTGTGAAATATACCTGTATCATTATTCCAAACAATATTGTATGTCGGTAATTTGACAAGATGGTTTGATTTAGACGCTACTGGAGTTGATGTTCGGTGATTTTGGGCGCGAGCCGTCGACCGCTGTTCGCCATTGCAGGCATGACAAGGTAATGTTGGCGTGCATAAAGCCACACCATGCCATTGTATTTGGGCAGTAAGGGAAATGTAAAGGTTTTATATGCATTTTAATTCTGTTTAAAGGTAACTGACAGAGTGAGAAGTTGCGCAATCTTCAGGAAGTTCCACATGTCTTTGTTAAACCCTGTTTAACGTACATAGTCCACTGCCGTATTTTGCACCGTATTTTGTATTTATTATTTCCCTTTTTTTAAAATCTTTTCTGTTAAATTTGCCACATCTGTGAACATTTATGAGCTGTTTGCTCGAAAGACACAGGAATGTATGCACTCAGTAAAACGATCTGCATTCGAAGGTTCAAACAATAAAATTAAAGCTACAAGAACCCCGGAAGTAATTGTGTCCTGTGTGGTATCTAATTCCACGGGCTACAATTATATTCACATAGTTTACATTTAACATTATATTCACATAGTTTACACTTACATCATATTCAGTTTATATTTAACATTATATTCAGTTTACATTTAACATTATATTCCGATTGTTTACTTTTAATGTTGTATTCACATAGTTTTACAATGACATATTCACATAGCTTACATTTAACATTTAACATTATATTCACGTAGTTTACATTTAACAGTATATTCACGTAGTTTACATTTAACATTATATTCACATAGTTTACATTTAACATTATATTCACATAGTTTATATTTAACATTATATTCACATAGTTTACACTTACATCATATTCAGTTTATATTTAACATTATATTCAGTTTACATTTAACATTATATTCCGATTGTTTACTTTTAATGTTGTATTCACATAGTTTTACAATGACATATTCACATAGCTTACATTTAACATTTAACATTATATTCACGTAGTTTACATTTAACAGTATATTCACATAGTTTACATTTAACATTATATTCACATAGTTTACATTTAACATTATATTCACATAGTTTACATTTAACATTATATTCACGTAGTTTACATTTAACAGTATATTCACATAGTTTACATTTAACATTATATTCACGTAGTTTATATTTAACAGTATATTCACATAGTTTACATTTAACATTATATTCATATAGTTTATATTGACATTATATTCACATAACTTACATTTAACATTATATCCACATAGTTTACATTTAACATCTTATTCAGATAGTTTACACTGACATTACATTCACATAGTTTACATTTAGTATTATATTCACATAGTTTATACTGACATATTCACAGTTTACATTTAACATTAATAGCGTACATTTAACATTATATCCACATAATTTACATTTAATATCTTATTCAGATAGTTTACATTGACATTATATTCACGTAGATTATACTGACATTATATTCACATAGTTTACATTTATCATTATATTCACGTAGTTTACATTATATTCACATAGATTATACTGACATTATATTCACATAGTTTACATTTATCATTATATTCACGTAGTTTACATTATATTCACGTAGATTATACTGACATTATATTCACGTAGTTTACATTTATCGTTATATTCACGTAGTTTACTTTTAACATTATATATGCATAGCTTATATTTAGCATTGTATTTACATGGTTTACATTTAAAATTATATTCACATAGTTTACATTGAACAATATATTCGCATTGATTATATTTATTATATTCAAACTGTTCATATTTGACATTATATTTGCATAGTTTATATTTAACATATTCACATAGTTTACTTTTAAAATTATATTCACATGGTTTACATTTAACATTATATTCACATAGTTTACACTGACAAATTCACATAGCTTATATTTAACATTATATTCACATACTTTACATTTAAAATATTCATATAGTTTACATTGACAATATATTCACATAGTTTACATTTAACATATCCACATAGTTTACATTTAACAATATATTCACATAGTTTACATTGACATATTCACATAGCTAACATTTAACATTATATTCAAATACTTCACATTTGACAATATATTTACATAGTTAATATTTAACATTTTCACATAGTTTACTTTTAAAATTATATTCACATGATTTACATAGACAAATTCACATAGCTTACATATAACATTATATTCACATAGTTTACATTTAACATTGTATTCACATACTTTACATTGACATTATATTCACATAGTTTACATTTAACATATTCAAATAGTTTACATTGACATATTCACATAGCTTACATTTAACATTATATTCACATAGTTTACAATTAACATATTCACATAGTTTACGTTTAACATTAAATTCATATAGTTTACATTTAAAATTAAGTTCACAAAATTTTCATTGACATTATATTCACATAGTTTACATTTAATAATATATTCACATAGATTATATTTAACATTATATTCAAATTGTTCATATTTGACATTATATTTGCATAGTTTATATTTAACATATTCACATAGTTTATTTTTAAAATTATATTCACATGGTTTACATTTAACATTATATTCACATAGTTTACACTGACAAATTCACATAGCTTATATTTAACATTATATTCACATACTTTACATTTAAAATATTCATATAGTTTACATTGACAATATATTCACATAGTTTACATTTAACAATATATTCACATAGTTTACGCTGACAAATTCATATAGCTTATATTTAACATTATATTCACATACTTTACATTTAACATATTCACATAGTTTACATTGACATTATATTCACATAGTTTACATTTAACATCTTCACATACATTACATGTAACAATATATTCACATAGTTTACATTTAACATATTCACATAGTTTACATTTAACATTATATTCAAATACTTCACATTTGACATTATATTTACATAGTTAATATTTAACATTTTCACATAGTTTACTTTTAAAATTATATTCACATGATTTACATTGACAAATTCACATAGTTTAGATTTAACATATTCACATAGTTTACATTTAACAATATATTCACATAGCTTACACTTAACATTATATTCACATGGTTTACGTTTAACATTAAATTCACATAGTTTACATGTAAAATTAAGTTCACAAAATTTTCATTGACATTATATTCACATAGCTTACATTTAACTTTATATTCACTACTACTACTACTACTACTACTACTACTACTACTTTTGGCTGCTCCCATTAGGGGGCGCCACAGCGGATCATCCGTTTCCATCTCTTCCTGTCCTCTGCATCTTCCTCTGTCACACCAGCCACCGGCATGTCCTCCCTCACCACATCCATAAACCTCCTCTTTGGCCTTCCTCTTCTCCTCTTCCCTGGCAGCTCCATATTCAGCATCCTTCTCCCAATATACCCAGCATCTCTCCTCCACACATGTCCAAACCATCTCAATCTTGTCTCTCTTGCTTTGTCTCCAAACCATCCAACCTGAGCGGTCCCTCTAATATAATCATTCCTAATCCTGTCCTTCGTTACTCCCAGTGAAAATCTTAGCATCTTCAACTCTGCCACCTCCAGCTCCGCCTCCTGTCTTTTCGTCAGTGCCACTGTCTCCAAACCATATAACATAGCTGGTCTCACAACCATCTTGTAAACCTTCCCTTTATATCTTGCTGGTACCCTTCTGTCACAAATCACTCCTGACACTCTTCTCCACCCACTCCACCCTGCCTGCACTCTCTTCTTCACCTCTCTACTGCACTCCCCGTTACGTTGGACAGCTGACCCCAAGCATTTAAACTCAAATGCCTTCGTCACCTCCACTCCTTGCATCCTGACCATTCCACTGTCCTCCCTCTCATTCATGCATAGGTATTCCGTCTTGCTCCTACTGACTTTCATTCCTCTTCTCTCCAGTGCATACCTCCACCTCTCCAGGCTCTCCTCCACCTGCACCCTACTCTCACTACAGATCACAATGTCAACCACAAACATCATCGTCCACGGAGACTCCTGCCTGATCTTGTCCGTCAACCTGTCCATCACCAGTGCAAACAAGAAAGGGCTCAGAGCCGATCCTTGATGTAATCCCACCTCCACCTTGAACCCATCTGTCATTCCAACCACACACCTCACCACTGTCACACTTCCCTCATACATATCCTGCACCACTCCTACATACTTCTCTGCAACTCCCGACTTCCTCATACAATACCACACCTCCTCTCTCGGCACCCTGTCATATGCTTTCTCTAAATCTACAAAGACACAATCTAACTCCTTCTGGCCTTCTCTATACTTCTCCATCAACATTCTCAAAGCAAACATCACATCTGTGGTGCTCTTTCATGGCATGAAACCATACTGCTGCTCGCTGATCATCACCTCTCCTCTTAACCTAGCTTCTGTTACTCTTTCCCAAATCTTCATGCTGTGGCTGATCAACGTTATACCTCTGTAGTTGCTACAGTTCTGCACATCACCCTTGTTCTTGAAAATCGGTACCAGTATGCTTCTTCTCCACTCCTCAGGCATCCTCTCACTTTCCAGGATTGTGTTAAACAATCTAGTTAAAAAACCCCACTGCCATCTCTCCTAAACATCTCCATGCCTCCACAGGTATGTCATCAGGACCAACTGCCTTTCCACTCTTCATCCTCTTCATAGCTGCCCTCACTTCCTCCTTGCTAATCCACTGCACTTCCTGATTCACTATCCCTATGTAACCCACTCTTGGGATGTGCAATGCTTTAGGTTCAGGAGGAGCTAAGGGCAGAGTGTAATAACCACACACACAAATTAATTTGAACTGCACCTTTAGTGTGCTGAAAAATACAAATACAATTTACAATTACAATGAAAATAATAAACTGGGCACTTAAAATAAAAAAATAGTCCTGAAGTGTGATTTTCTACACTTCAATGAGTCAATAATAATAATAATAAATCCATCTTACATAGCGCTTTTCAAGTACTCAAAGTCGCTTTACACTAAATGGAGTGAAACAAGACGACAGATGACCATAACACAGACATACAGGGGTGGATGGGAAGGGGGGCTACGAGAGGGAGAAGCGGCAGCCACAGACGATGCCAGCAGTCCTCTCCGAAATGACTAGTCACAGTTAATTGTCAGAGTTAATAGTCAGAGTGCACTCTGGGGTTTTGTTCAAAGGATACCAGTCTGGGTGACTGGCACAACTTGCCTCACTGGATGGTAAGTAGAGTTGTCCTGCAGAGGTCCAGACCCGCTTCTTACTGCTACTCTGGTGGCTCGCCATCTATCAGCTCTCAAATGGCTTCTCAGGATTCCGATCATAACAAAAAAACCTGACCTGTACATATAACACAGGTTCAGGTTCTTAAATTTATCTTATCTATGCTGTACAACATTCAACAGTCAACATTCAAAATAATACTGAGTGTATTACATTTGGTGAAATAATATATTCTAAAATAGATTCTAATTAATCCCAAATACTGGAATTATTTAGTTCTGCAGCACGTATTTAATATACATGAACAATTTACAAACATTTCACATCAGGATGTATAACATTCACATGCTAACAACACAATGCTACATTAGCAGCCTCGTGGCTAGCGTACGGCGATTAGCCGAATAGCCCGATTGCTAGGCTAGTTCACCAAGACACGTGGGATGCGATAACCTCGTTAAAACGGCACTCTTCACAGCCCGTGGCTCGTGCTGTAAAACCGATTCAGTCAATTAGCCACTTGAAAAGTTTTATTATGTTTTTATCTCTCAATGTTTCTTTTTATTCTCTTACCAAGCTCACACACGCTGCGGAGCAGCTATGGCTTGATAAGGTGCTCGCAGCGTCCACGCTCTCGTCTCATGCGTCCCTGCCCCTCCCTTCTCTATTCACACGGACACGCCCTCTATCCCAGACTCCATCCATCGAGGCAGGGAAGAATGGAGCCGATAGAGGTCACCGATTTTAACCAAGTAATAAATCATAACTATAATATGAAATAAAATAAAACATGAACTGCAAACAAATTAATGTTTATAACTTATATAGTTTTTAAATACGTTTATTTTTCTTTAACCAGTGGCAGGATGAGGAAAAACACAGCAGACGAAGGCGAGTTTGATGTTTATTCCTCAGCTCCAAAATCAAACTGCAGCAGGAACAATCCTGCACTAGAGAGCCCGAGAACGTAAACCACGCCCCCAGCTCACAGTCCTGCTGGGTGAGAGGCATAGCCCCTAGTGTCCGCCACACACCCCCCCCCCCCCCGAACACCCAGAAGGGACTCCTGGAAAGGAAATCAGTGTCTCACTGGAGGCTTAAGCAGCCTGCCATAACGGCTGCGCCGTCCCTCAGCCGACACATTAGGTGAAACACAGTCCAAAGCCGGCTGAGAGGCAGAATGCTGAACCCGTGAAGACACTGCCGGGGTCCTGGAAGGAGGACGACCCCGACGGGGAACCTGGGCCGGAAACACAACTTCGCCTGCCACCCTGTGCGCCGGTTTAAGCCTATCAAGCGTGACACGCTCCCTACGCCCACCCATATCCAGCACAAAACCCTTAGCACCCGTCTGAAGAACCCGAAATGGGCCATCGTATGGGGGTTGGAGGGGCGAGCGGTGAGCATCATGTCGTACAAAAACAAAGCGAGCCGACATGAGCTCCGCAGGCACGAACCACCGCGGAAAACAGTGGTGAACGGGGCCTGGAACCCGAGTGCTGTCGGACAAAAAAGGATAAACGGCCGGACGGGGTCGAGGAGCGGAACTCCCAGGCAAAAATTCCCCAGGGACGCGGAGCGGCTGACCGAGCACCAGCTTAGGAGCCGAACGCAACCCGAGCATAACCCAAGGTAAACGGTCCACCCAGTTACCATCCGAGAGCGACCGGTGAAACCGTTCACACAGGCCGTTGGCCTGAGGGTGGTACGCGGTAGTGCGGTGTACCTGCACACCCAAGGATCGCGCAAGTGCCGACCAGAGCTCTGACACGAACTGGGGGCCCCTGTCTGAGGTGATATCTGACGGAGTGCCGAAACGGGCGACCCAGGAGGAAAGAAACGCGCGTGCAACGTCCGAGGATGTTGTGGAGGATAGAGGGACAGCCTCTGGCCACCTGGTGGTCCGATCTACCATTGTGAGCAGGTGCGTAAAACCCTGTGAAGAAGGTAGAGGGCCCACCAGGTCCACATGCACGTGGTCGAAACGTCTGGCCGGGATCGGAAACGGTTCGAGGGGCGACTTAATGTGCTGGTGGACCTTAGCGCGCTGGCACGCTACACATGCAGCTGCCCACCCCTTGACGTCCTTGCGGAGGCCAGGCCAGACGAACTTGGAACCGACCAACTTCACCGACGCCCGAACTCCAGGGTGCGAGAGGGAGTGAATCGAATCGAAAACTCGACGGCGCCAGGCCACTGGAACAACGGGGCGGGGACGGCCGGTGGAGACATCGCAGAGGAGGGCAGGACTGCCTTCCTGCATCACAGCATCCTCTTGCTTGAGACCGGTACGCGTTGACCTAAGGGCAAGGACGTCCGGGTCGCTGGGCTGGTCAGCAGCCATAGCGGAGAAATCCACACCGAGGTGCACAGGACACACAAGTACACGACAGACAATCAGCAACAGGGTTGGACTTCCCGGCCACATGCCGAATGTCCGTTGTGAACTCGGAGATCGCCGCTAGGTGGCGCTGCTGACGAGCAGACCACGGCTCAGTCACCTTGGACATGGCGAAGTCAGCGGTTTATGATCCACATAAGCCGTGAAGGAGCGACCCTCCAGCAGGAAGCGGAAATGACGGGTTACAAGGTGCAGTGCCAGCAACTCCCGGTCATAAACGCTGTACTTGCGCTCGCTATCTCGCAGTTTGCGGCTAAAAAATGCGAGTGGCTGCCACGCATTCGCCACGCGCTGTTCAACCACAGCCCCCACAGCTATGTCAGACGCGTCGGTTGTTAAAGCTATGGACGCCGTGGGTGATGGATGGGCGAGGAGGGAAGCGTTAGCCAGGGCGCACTTAGCTCCGTCAAAGGCCTGGACCCGTTCGGGAGTCCAGTCGACAGGGTCGTTAGCCTTCTTAAGCCGCAGGGCTTCGTAAAGTGGCTGAAGGAGGTGGGCAGCGCGAGGGAGGAAACAGACTGGACGTCGGCAGAGGCGGTCAACGGTTCGGGAACAGACTGCACGTCGGCAAAGTCGGCTGATGGTTCGGGAACAGACTGCACGTCAGCAAAGTCGGCCGACAGCTCGGGAACAGGAAGGCGCTGGGCAGCTGAGACTCTGGGATGCTAGGCAGCTGAGACTCGGGGACCACTCGGGGAACAGACTGGTCGTCGGCAGAGGCGGCCGGCAGCTCGGAAACGGACTGGACGTTGGCAAAGGCGGTCGACGGTTCGGGAACAGACTGCACGTCAGCAAAGTCGGCCGACGGCTCGAGAACAGGAATGCGCTGGGCAGCTGAGACTCGGGGACGCTGGGCAGCTGAGACTCGGGGACGCTGGGCAGCTGAGACTTGAGGAAACTAGGCAGCTGCAACATTGGCGCAACATGGGAGGGTGGGATGCCGGGCTTGGGGGGATCAAGGACCGGGTCACTGAAGTACTGCCACCTGAAAAAGGCTGTTTAGCGGGCAATCTCAGTGTCCCAAAACCCACAAACAATATACTACATAACATGGCAGTAACATGTCACCAAACAAAAAAGTGGAGCACCTCAGCCACAACAATAGATCACCACAAGTAGCTCCGCTACA
Source organism: Lampris megalopsis (assembly GCA_022114975.2). NCBI lineage: Eukaryota > Metazoa > Chordata > Actinopteri > Lampriformes > Lampridae > Lampris > Lampris megalopsis. The sequence continues at coordinate 1,890,548 of JAJHIY020001987.1, read as the reverse complement.
TCCAAAATGTGACCCAAAAATGGTCAGCACCTTCCCACCAACCACATGGTCACCTACAAAGTGGCCCTCAACCACAAGTTACTGACAGAAAACACAAAGTAGCACACACACCACGGTCATGGTGGCGACCCGCGCCAAATAACGTAGCTGCATTCGACCTGCAGGTGAACCAGCTACAACTCGTGACCAAACAAAAACACAAAGCGCACACACAGTCACAACATAAGGTGTGCTAGCATGGACCAGCTGGTGGAGGAGGCATGGTGGAGGTTGAGCGCAGCGCGCCCCGCACTCATAGCTCTAAAAGGTCTACCGTCCCGTTACTTCTCTCCTGTCTTTCTGCAACAAATCCCACCCCACAAATCTCCCACAGGATACTTTACTCAGCCTGCCTCTCAGGCAGGCGTCAGCACCCATGATGAGTGCAACCCAGGGGACTAGGGTTCGAACCACAACAGGTTGGCCGGCAGCTTAGCCTTAGCATTGGACCTCCTCCGCTTCGGCACAGAGCTCCGCCACCAAGACCAACACCATGGCAGAGTATGAAAGGAAGTGCACCAGCAGCCACAGCTGTACCCACCACCAAACCAAGAACACACCAACAACACCTCTTAACACTAACAAAAGCCGTGCTTAACACCACCCAACACCAAACGTTAACACAGCACACTACAGGAAACAGCAACTAGGCAGATCAAAGCTGCTAATATCCCGGATGAGCCCCCATTTTGTTACATCCCTCGGTCTGGTGAGGGTGCAACACAGTGAGACAATAAATAAAAATCAGGGGATGGGAACAAGGCAAGCCCCGATGACCGAGATCATACACCCATGACACTGTCTCTGACCGGGTTTCAGCATGCAGTCTGCTATGCTACAACCCATCTTCAGCAGAACCGGAAAACACACTGGCTCTCTGCAGCTGCTCGCTGTCTGGCACGATGTCCTCACTGACAGGTGTTGAAACCCGCCTCCGGCGGTTGGGGATTTCTCTGTCCAGGCAGAAGCGGCTACACGTACATGGCCTTTTGTCCAGTGCCTCTTTGTCTTTTCCAGGTACCTTTTAATAAAGGCTCCCATTGCAGCTGCCATTCTGCAGTGAGGGCCTGTAAAGCACCCACTCATGTAAACAATCGGTACAGCGGTCTCTACACCTGGTGTCTGCAGGGCTTCAGAAATGACTGGATTTACTCTGAGCTGCTGCCTTGGCAAGCAGCCTGTTCACCTCAACCGATAATTTGTTGAATTTTTCATCAATTTGCATAATATCAGCCACAGGCACGAGAACATTTCCCAGGCTCTCCTGGACCTCTTCTTCTGTGGTAGTAAGATGATCCGTGTCACCTGTCCTGGCCAGGGAGCTTTTAAATGAACAAAATAAGAGAAAGAGAAACATGAGCAAACGGATCTACTTATATCAGGTGTAATACAAGGCGTTATGCATTTCTGACTAACTACTGATCTCAGAATTGTTTAAGGCTCTGACGCTACAGAATGGTGAGTTGTTCACAATGAAAAAAATACTGATGATTATTACATTTTATATATTTAGCCTTTCAATATATCAACACCAACATTACTGTTTAAAATAGGTTCATTTACAAAATATTAATGTGTTGCATGTACAAGTTACATGTGGCAAAAATTAGCAATGTGGTAATGAAATATAATGATACAAATAATAATTAAAGCTGAAAGTAAGTTGATTGTACTCTGAATAATACTATAAAATATACTGAGAAACCAAGCAGAGGGAAATGTTAAAAAGTAGTACTCATTAAAACAGACTCATGGAGCTGAAGCTTTCAGAGGACGTTGTTGTAAATGTGTGTTTTGGCTTTTCGATGAGGACTCACCGTGTTGCAGCTGAGCCTGGTCTAACCGCTGGGGCATGCCCCCTTCACCCGGATGTAGTCTAGCATTACTGTGGCCGCACCCTGGACCATGTCCATGGACAAGCCCGCCTGCCACGACGGGAGCAGGAAGAGGACCCAAGTGTAGACAGCAGAGACAAACTGGGTCAGAACACAACTTTAATCAGACAACGAACTTGCAAACAGCAGGTACACACGCCAGGTACACACAGCAGGTACACACGAGAGGTACACATGACAGGTTCACACGGCAGGTACACACGAGAGGTACACATGACAGGTACACACGGCAGGTACACACAGCAGGTACACACGAGAGGTAGACATGGCAGGTACACACAGCAGGTACACACGGCAGGTACACACAGCAGGTACACACGAGAGGTAGACATGGCAGGTACACACGCCAGGTACACACGGCAGGTACACACGGCAGGTACACACAGCAGGTACACACGGCAGGTACACACGGCAGGTACACACGGCGGGGAAGGCTCACAACATGATGTGGCGCATCCGGCGACCAAGAGTTTCTGTAGTAGTCCTCTGTATACCTAGGGAGGCCAATCAGGGAGACTACCCAGTCCTGCGCAATCGGAGAAAGGGGAGAGAGATTGGGCGCAGGTGCGCGGGAACCGCACAGCCAATCTGAGAAGGGAACAGGTGAAGACGGGCAATCAGGGTCACCCAGGCAAATGGGCAACAGTGAACCGAAACACCAATCAGGGGATGGGGACGGGCGAGCCCCGATGACAGGCAGTGCAACACAAAGACAAAAACACATCCAAGAACTACAAGAACACATACATCCAAAATATATCTAAACACACACTCACACACACACACAAACCACTGTCCAGGAGAACGAACGCCAGCCAGGATGACTGTCGGAACTGCTGGTCTGCATGGGCTAGCAGTTAGCTTAGCCTGCCCCGCTCCCGCGGCCTGTCAGACCGCCCTCGGTGCTTCCTTTTCGGGTGCAGCTCCGGTCAGGGGCGTGGTCCTTGGGCCCACAGGACGCAGTAGACGAAGCTCCCTCAGCCGACCCAACACCAGCTCTCCCAGCCAGACACCTTCGCACACCTCCCCGCACTCCACACGACGACACTAAGGACAGTCAGCGCCAGGCGAGGCCGCTGCTAGACCGCCCTCGGTGTTATCAGAACTGCCGGTCCGCATGGGCTAGCAGTTAGCTTAGCCTGCCCCGCTCCCGCGGCCTGTCAGACCGCCCTCGGTGTTACTTCTTCGGGCACAGCTCCAGGCAGGGCCGTGGTCCCTGGGCCCACAGGACGCAGCAGACCAAGCTCTCCCAGCCATCAAACGAAGACACAATTTAGATGCCAACACAGACAAAGATACTGCATGGACGGTGCTGCGGGAGGCCGCCGCAAATGTGAATTCGTGCCGCCATCTTCCCACACCAGAAGTGGAAGATACATAGTAGCTGTATGCAAGTATGTTTTCCTTGTTAAATGTGACAATTTTCGTTGTCTCGTGTTTAGTAAACCAACTCCCATGCACCCTTTACCTTGCTCAACGGGTGGCACTGTGGAACGAGGTAAAACTTCGTCGCGATAATGCGAGAATGAGATCGCACGTTGCCGTTTTGCATTGCTGAGGGGTGGATGTGCAGAGGGGACCAGAAGGCAACTCACGTGTGTCGTTTGTCTTCCGCAGGGGCAAATAAATGCTGGAAAACACCCCCTGCCCTACCCACATGGGATGATGTGAATGTCTCCTTTTCCGCCCAAGGCTCCTGCAGGCATCTGTTACATCTCAACTTGCCAATCACAAGTTTTCGTGTATACATTTTATTGTAGCATAATTATTCCAAAAAAGAAGTAATGAATGAGGCATTTGAATATTGAGTCACTGACCCCCCATCTAAAGTACACAACTCAATCAAAAGTGAAATGGATTTGAACCAGTGACAGCAAGGTAAAAAAAGTTTGCTTAATATACATTAGTCAGACTCATACTGACGTCATGACGCTCAACAATTAACGAAAGCAAGGCCAAATGTGTCCATTTAAATGGGAAATGTAGCTTTGCACACTGGGTGCAGTTTCTAATTAAAAGTTAACTAGGAACTTGTAACATTGTACAGCGCTTACTGCTCACACACTGCAGCGCGGGTTGAAGTATTGGAGAAAATGTCCATCAGTTAAATATATCAAGTTCAGGTTACATGCCACACTCCAAATATGTAGCAGAATCTAGCAATATAAATATCCTCATTTTAATCATGACAAAAGAAGAGACAAGCTAAATAAAAAAAAAGAAGTTTATTTCAACCAGTATTAAAAAGCAAAATACACCAACAAAACAGCTCAACTTGATTCTTGCCAGCCAAAGCCATATTTCTGTGGACACTGAAGAACAGACAGCAATGAGCATCCTGGTGGTGCAGTTTGGTCGGGGGTCAATGCAGTCAGTTGAACTGGTCAGTACAGATGATGGACGTGTTGAGAAGAGCTCTTTAACAGGTTACTGGGAGTAAGAAATGCAAAGGCGATAAGAGAATTCATTTACAGCATACGAGAAAGTATTGATGAAAAATGTATACTTCCGATATGGGAAACCCTTCCATTGGGACCTCTTTGGGCAGAACTGCCCATTTAAAATGTTCTCAGACAAACTCACTGCAAACTGTTTTGTAAACATACCAGCACTGTTGTCTTTGCACTAACAATGTCTGTAGCCCTACAAGGTATATCAAGATAATATTTCTGAAGTAAACCTGAAGGACAAATGTTAAGAGTACGTATCCGATCAAGAATAATATTAAACGTACAAACATAAAATGCCGTAACACAATGATGAACCACAGACACCACTTTAAGAATAAAGCAAATACTGGCCAGTAGTAGTCACGTTCACTCAGATCTTTTTAGAAATCATGAAAACTCCCATCTGGTTGCTGGTGGGAGAAGGCTTCTGGGTAGCTTTGAAGATGTAGATATGCCATACCTTTAGAAATGCTCTATAACGAATGCTGAAAACTTCTTCACTCTTGGGTTTCCATGCTCTCATCTTCTCCGTCTCCTCCCTCATCCAGTGCCTCATCCTCCTCTTCCTTCCTCTCTGGAGGCTTCTCGTAGGCCTTCTCTGAGGGTGTGACAATCACGCCATCCCATGTTGACATCTCTGATGCTAGGTCTGAAAAAGCACCATGATTTCAAAACTAATATCTTCTGTATAGGCTAAACTCTGATGGGATTATGTTCAGGTCATGAGTAATCATTCCAAGATGTTTATACAACACACACTATAAAATAATAATAAAAAAAAAAAACAAAAAAAACATTCACACTAGATTTTTCCCCTGTCCACTTTTTACATTCATCCAAAACTTGTAAATGATGTATTTTCACATATAAAGTGTGAAGTGACGGTACAGTGTGCGAAGGGCTTACAGCTGGCATCTCCCTCCAGACCCAGGATCTTCCTGTAGCCTCCATGAGCCAGTACCCTCACTAGTGTCTGGGCTGTGAAACACACCATGTCCTGAGGGGGAAGAACATCAACTAAGAGTGAGGTTATGCATTTAAACTGGGCATTCTTTGTTAAAAGCAAGAGGTGAGAAATCTTTGGTTTCAAATTCATCAAACAGTATGTTGGCCGGATAACAGTGGGATGAGTATGATATAAAAAATAATATTATGTCCGCGGTGGTGTTGCGGTCTAAGCATCGGCTTTGTGTCGATGCAGTTGCCCACTGGGGACCGGGGTTCGCGCCCCGGTCTCGTCAGATCCGACTATGGCCGGACTCGACGAAGCAGCAATATTGGCAACGCTGTCTTGGGGAGGGGGCGGAGTCGGCTTTTGTTCGTCACATGAATGCGTCTCTGTGTGTGTGTGGGGAAAAAGCAGTGGTTCGGCCTGGAGTCGCCTTGTCACGAAAGCGGCGAAGCGTCTCCTTCGAGACTGCCGGCCGGAGAGATGCAGTTGGCGAATGCATACAGTACGAGGGTGGTGTTTGAATTAAAATAGGGATCGATTGGCCACTAAATTGGGAATAAAAGGGAAAAATCAGAAATAAATGAAAAAAAAATATTATAGTTCAGTACAATTTATCTTTCTGTTTTCAATTCCCCAAGACGGCGCTGCGGATGGCAGCCTCGGTGTGTTGGTGTACATTGTTTTGTGTTGTTTTGTTTTTCTACAAGACCTGGAGCTGTTTCACCAGAGAAGAGCTTATGAACATCAGGGAAACAACTTCTGTAGATTTATTTCCCAACCTTCTTATTCCATCTGTGGAATTACAGGACATTTTGGTCAAAGGTGCACTCAGCTTTGTTCACACAGTGAAATGCCGGAGGAGAGGGAAACAAGCCGGCGTGCTAGCGCGTCTCCGCAGATGTGGACTATGCACTCATTTGCTGGGTGTAATGCTCTCTGACGTGCACTAACTGTGCAAAGAACAAGACAAACAACATTTACTGGTGGGGAAGAAGAGAGACTTTTCTTCATCTTGTGTTTTGTGCTTCATGGAAACTTGGCTGTGTGGACTCTGTGCTGCAGTCCAGTGTTGATCTGAACAGCTATCGCCACACAGAGCTCTCTGGCAAAACGAAAGGTGGAAGTAATTGTGTTTACATTAACAGTGGCTGTTGCAAAGATGTGTGTGATTCTGTAGCACTGTTCTGCTCTTCTGGAAACTCAATAATGGGAAATGTAAAGCTCAGTTCTTGACTGGGCTGTACGCTCCTTCCGGCTGCCGCTGAACCAACTGGATGATGAAACGTAACGGACATAAAATGTGTGTCATGTTTACGTTCTAAGATAGGCTACTTCAGCTTTGGTGAGGATAGCTGATCGCGAGCAACCGAAGTTCCGGTTTGGCTGGATACAATCTGACCGGCACCCTCTGGCTTAAAAGCCAGCATATGGAAGCATATTGGCTTCTATGAAGTTGAAGGGAAAAGGGACCTGGACAAGAGCCACACTGTATGCAAGTTGTGCTGATTAAAATAAAATATTTTGGGAACACAACAAACATAAGAAACTATATGTCACATTTCCACCTGGAGTTTGAGGAAAAACAGCCTGTTGTAGTTGCTGCCAACCAGAGAACAAGTGAACAAGTGATGTCAAAGCTTCCACCAGACTCGGAGAGGGCAAAGCGAGTCACAAAGTCGATCGCAACTTTTACTGCCAACTATTTGTGCCCCTACTCAGTCATGGAGAACCACAGCTTTCGTGCTATGCTGCACACTTTGGAGCCAAGATACAACATCCCATCTCGACGTTTCTTCAACAACAGTGAGACACACACTCTACAACGAAACCAACACCAGAGTCATGGAATCACTGAGGAAAGCGGGTAGGATAGCAGTAACATGCGACGCGTGAACATCCACTGCTACAGAATCTTATGTCATCATAACTGCACTTTATTACCGATGACTGGCAGCTCGTGTCTCACATACAGGGGATCTAGTTACTGCACAGCGGAGCATGTAGACCAGCTCCTGTTCTTACACAAAAACTTACACATTCCAGCATTCACCATACTAACATATGTAATGCATTAATATCTCAACGGTGTATTCATCTTGACAGAATATAGTTTTAAAACCGCGGCAGTCAAAATGACTGCCCCACGGTCGTTCTAGTAGTTTTTAAGTTCCGGTTGTTGTTTGGGACTGTGTCAATATTTATTTTCAGTTCTGTTTTACATTTCACGTGTTATAGGCCTTGTTGTTTCTTAGATTAGCAATATGTGTTTTCTGTTTTGTTTTTCAGGTAATATTTTCACTTTTTCAATTTTGCTATTCAAGTTCGACCATGTCTCTCTGAAGTTTAAATTGTTTAAAAACAGCATTATAGTTGTTAAAATGTTAATTTTGGTGTCAGTTAGTTTCATAATATACGCATTAATATCTCAACTAGGTATTTATCTTGACAGAATATAGAGTTTAAAAACCAGCTGTCATTTTGGCCGCCCATGGTGGTTTTAGGAAGGAGTGAAACCCCGGTCATTCTGGTGTTAGGTGCCAGTAGTTATCCTTGTGGTTGACATGTACCTTTTACAGCACACACCACTTAGGTGTTTGATCAATGACTGAACTCAAATCTGCAGAATATATGTAAGCTATGGAGACAAAAGTGTAAATGTACCTGTTGTTCCAGAGTCATGACGGTGTGCACTCGGAAGTTGCCACTCTCACAGGGATCAGTAATGCCTACTGAGCCAGGTAGGAAGAGCCCAGCAGCTAGCATCTGCAGGCAACGCCTTTAAAAAGAACAAATCAGAAGACCAAACTAGGAATCAGTCTAGTATGAACATGTGCAGTATGACACAGACAATGCTGGATGTGTGTTCTAGATATGGCAGAATGAAAAAGAGTGCGAGAGCTGGTGAAGGAACGAACCTGTAAGCAACATTAAGAGACAGAGGCTGTCTAGAAGGGTTGTTCATCACTGCAGAGTGGCCCTGGGAAGGATCAAGAACATCATGTTCAGTTTTGTAACCTGTAACACATTCTTGACAGTCATCAGTAATTTCTGGATTATAAAAGATACTCACATATCTGTTCCTGAACAGTATTTTTTTTGTGAAGCCATAAGCTCTAACAGCATGTTCCCATAGCCAAAATAAGTTATGTTTTACTGACTTTTTATTAATAAATTAAAAACTAAATTATAGTGCTTGCAGTAAGTATTCAACCCCTTGTGCTCTGAAAGCTCCAAGTTTAGACAAATGACAAATTATTCCTACAACAAACTCAAGTTAACACAACTGGACATAACTAGTGTGCACCTGTAAGATATTAAAGTCACAATCTGGTTTATGGGTACAAAAGCACTCTGTGTAAAGTTCATTGGCCGGGTGTGAACTCCATCAGAAAATGAAGACACAGGAGCATAATACTGAAGTAAGAGACAGAGTGGTTAAAATGCAGAAGGCGGGAAAGGGACACAAAACAATATGCAAGTGTTTGGATGTCCCACAGAACACTGTTGGATCCATTGTCAGAAAGTGGAAGCTGTATCACACCACTCAGATGCTTTGTAGGACGGGCCGACCCTCAAAGCTAAGGGTCTGAGCAAGACGTGGGCTGATGAGGAAAGCCACAGATGATCCTGCAGTCACTTTGAAGGAGCTCCACAGGTCAGTGGCTGAAACTGGAGTAAATGTGCATGAGTCAACCATATCACGGCTCTCCATGAATCTGGCCTGGATGGCAGGGTGGCAAGAAAAAAGCCATTGCTCAAAACTGTGCATATAAAAGCATGCCTGGAGTTTACTACCAGGCATGAGAGAGACCCAGTTAGGATGTGGGTAAAGGTTTTGTGGTCAGATGAGATGATAGTTGAGCTTTTTGGCCAAAACTTAAAGTGTTGTGTGTGGCACAAACCTAACACTGCTCATGCCCTAAAAAACACCCTCCCTACAGTGAAACATGGTGGGGGCAGCATAACGCTATGGGGTTGCTTTTCATCAGACACTGGGAACCTTGTTCAAATTGAGGGAACAATGGATGGAGCTAAATACAGGGAAATATCGGAAGAAAACCTGTTGCAGTCTGCCATAAAACTGAAGCTTGGGAGAAGGTTCACCTTCTAGCAGGACAATGATCCTAAGCACAAGGCTAAAAAGCAACAATGGCATGGCTCAGCAACAAAAAGGTGAATGTTTTGGAGTGGCCAAGTCAAAGTCCGGACCTCAACCACATTGAAAATATGTGGCAGAGACTGAAAATCACAGTCCAGGGGCACCATCCCACCAACCTGTACAAATTCTGCCAAGAAGAATGGGCAAAAATTACTCCAGAAGAATGTGCAAAGCTTGTACATACTTACCCCCAGAGAATCATGGCTGTTATTGCAGCAAAAGGGTACTCTACAAAGTACTGATATGTGGGGGTTGAATACTTGTGCAAGCACTATATTCCATCCATTTTCCGAACCGCTCATCCTGCTCTCAGGGTCGCTGGGATGCTGGAGCCTATCCCAGCAGTCATTGGGCAGCAGGCGGGGAGACACCCTGGACAGGCCGCCAGAGTGTCACACAGGGCCGACATACACACACCCACACACATTCATTCCTAGGGCCAATTTAGTACGGCTGATTCACCTGACCTACATGTCTTTGGACTGTGGGAGGAAACCCACGCAGACACGGGGACAACATGCAAACTCTGCAAGCACTATATTTTAGTTTTTAATCTATATATATATAAAACAACAACAACAACAAAAACAGTGAAACAAATTATTTTGGCTTTGGGGACATGCTGTTAGAGCTTATGTGTTCACAAAAATAATATTGTTCAGCAACAGATGTGCGAGTATCCTTTATAATCCAGAAATTAGTGATGACTGTCAAAGGGGTTGAATACTTTTGCAAGGCACTGTATGTTGTATGGTATAGAGACAGTGGCACTGATGAAAAGACAGGAGGTGGAGCTGGCAGAGTTGAAGATGCTAAGATTTTCATTGGGAGTGATGAAGAAGGACGGGATTACGAAGCAGTATATTAGAGGGACAGCTCAGGTTGGACGGTTTGGAGACAAAGCAAGAGAGACAAGATGGAGATGGCTTGGACATGTGTGGAGGAGAGATGCTGGGTATACTGGGAGAAGGATGCTGAATATGGAGCTGCCAGGGAAGAGGAGAAGAGGAAGGCCAAAGAGGAGGTTTATGGATGTGGTGAGGGAGGACATGCAGGTGGCTGGTGTGACAGAGGAAGACGTAGAGGACAGGCGACCCCTAATGGCAGCAGCCGAAAGTAGTAGCATTAGTTTCTTTTTGCATGTTATTCAAATTATAGGATTTGGTTTTATGAACCAATACTAGATCTGTATAATTCCTACAAATCTGTTTCTATTTTCATAATCTAATTGATAGTTTGACAAAATGTGCGAAGTGCATCCAAAAGCTTATTTAAAATTGGCACTGGAATCCCCACCACAATTGTACCAAAACAAACTGAGCAGGATCCAATACACATAATCAAAACCTTAAATATGGTGTTTTTGAACCATTTCTGATAGTATTTTGTCACCTGAACTGAAAGCTCCATTCATTAAGTGTTGATTACCTACCAAGAGGTCCAAGATCCAAGGGGTGAGAGGTTCAAATCCTGGGAAGCGCAATCTTAAATCCTTAAGCAGGCGGATTAGTACTTTGACCCTGAATGTCAAATTCACACAGCATAAAACATACAATCAGTTTTCACTTGGTGCATTGTGTAAGTATGGTTGTGTTAAAAAAAAAAGTTCACAAGTGTCTCAAGAGAGGGGCTTGATGGAGTTGAAAAGAATGTATCCTACGTTGACTGAGAGGCATTCTCCTCAAACCAGCGAGCATGGCGAATGGCAGCGAGGGCACTCTGCAGTACCTTGATATCCACTGTAGGGAAAGAAGTACAACCTTGGGTCAGCACTAACAAGACCCTAACCTTGCACCATAGATCATTGCAGAGCTTGTATGCTTGTCCTATGTCTGAGCCTCTATAGCAGGGGTGGCTAACCATATGCCATGGAGAGCCATGTGTATGCAGGTTTTCATTCCAGCCGGACTCCACACCAGGTGATTTCACTGATTAGCAACGCTTCAACCAAAGAGGAAGACTCTATCAGTGAAATCACCTGGTGTGGAGTCGGGTTGGAATGAAAACCAGCATACACGTGGCTCTCCATGGCACATGGTTAGCCACTGCTGCTCTATAGACATATATATCCCATTGTGAATACAATCACATACAATGCAGCTCAGGGTCCAGCTTGCGCAGATTAGGAGGGACAGTGGTGATGAGGATCTTGACAGTGGCATCAGCTGAACTGATCTCAAAGCCAGTCTCATTGGTCAGCATGGACAGCACTGGCATGAAAAGGAGAAGAGCAGGTACAAACTTAGTCCACCACAGATCACTTAGAGGCTCTTCATGGTTCCCTGTCTGTAGGAAACCCTTTGCATCGTAGTGCAACAATGTTGGTTGTAGATGTTGACCAAACTGGACGTTGCAACCTAGAAATTAAACTATGTAGAACTGGCAGCGGTGACCTGTCTAGAGCTAACCAAACAAACGTTCCCATCTGTAAATGTGGCACTTAAAAATATGCCACATGATAGAAAAATATGTCATATAACATTTCATATTTATACAGCACTCTTCCATCAAATGCTCAGGCACACTTAGCCTTAAATAAATAAATAAATCTTAACAATGGGTTTTGAGAGTGTAGAATTTTACTATGAAGATACACCTTGTTAGCAACCTTTACTTGTCAACAACCTAGAGCCTACATAACTGAACTAACACATTTTTCCTGTGTTTTTTTTTTTTTTTTTTGGATTTTCCCCCATTTTTCTCCCCAGTTGTACCTGTCCAATGACCCCACTCTTCCGAGCCGCCCTGGTCACTGCTCCACCCCCTCTGCTGATCCGGGGAGGGCTGCAGACTACCACATGTCTCCTCCAATATATGTGGAGTCACCAGCCGCTTCTTTTCACCTGACAGTGAGGAGTTTCACCAGGGGGACGTAGTGCGTGGGAGGATCATGCTATTCCCCCCAGTTCCCCCCGAACAGGCGCCCCAACCGACCAGAGGAGGTGCTACTGCAGCGACCAGGACACATACCCACATCCGGTTTCCCAACCGCAGACACGGCCAATTGTGTCTGTAGGAACACCCGACCAAGCCGGAGGTAACACAGGGACTCGAACCGGCAATTCCTGTGTTGGTAGGCAACAGAATAGACCGCTATGCTACCTGGACGCCTGCATCAACACAGATATTAACACTACTAGTGGGTTACCTTCAGCAGGGTCCTGTGTACGGAGAGTTTCTACCACTTTGTTGCCAAGAGCAGCAACTGCCTCCACTGTAATACACAAAATACAGTAAACCTACATGAATGTCCATACCTTTGCATATCAAACCTACATGACCATCCACATCTTTACATATTAAACCTACATGACCATCCACACCTTTACATATTAAACCTACATGAACATCCACACCTTTACATATTAAACCTACATGACCATCCACACCTTTACATATTAAACCTACATGAACATCCACATCTTTACATATTAAACCTACATGACCATCCACACCTTTACATATTAAACCTACATGAACATCCACACCTTTACATATTAAACCTACATGACCATCCACACCTTTACATATTGAACCTACATGAACATCCACACCTTTACATATTAAACCTACATGACCATCCACACCTTTACATATTAAACCTACATGAACATCCACACCTTTACATATTAAACCTACATGAACATCCACACCTTTACATATTAAACCTACATGAACATCCACACCTTTACATATTAAACCTATATGAACATCCATACCTTTACATATTAAAGTTGCAAAGACCACTGTTTGAAACCTCACTGAGAACATGTTCTTATATTTTCCATGGTTTCTAAAGACAGCTTCCATCCAAACTTACATGTAGGTAGGATCTTCAGGATTACTACCAGGTCAGCAACGTTATGTCCAGTCGTCATGGTGCCTTTCTTGTAAGAACCAACCTGACGCACCTCTTCGATTTGCTAAGAGGAGAAAACAGCAGTGAACACATTAAGAGTAGGAAGATTACTGCTCACTACGAGTTTTCCCTGCCATACATACCGAACACATGCCAAACACATGAAGAGTAGGATGATTACGGCTGCCATACATGCTGTCAGCCTGCACTGTTGTCTCTACAACTATACCCTTCTGCACAAGGTCTTTATACACTTCAACTGATACAGACCTCTTGGTAAACATCCTTTTCCATTTTACTTCTGTCTGGGGATGGGCTTGATAAGCATGCAGCTGTTCTTTCTCCCTGATACTCTCACATCAGCAGTTTTTCAAGTACACACATTATACATCACAATGTTCAGCTTTTTGCCATTCACACTGCTCATTTTTCCCAGCAATACTGTTCATTCTTAAACATATTTCCCAATAAAAATGAATTGTTCAGCCACAGTGACAATGTCACTTTAGAAATACATTGGGGGGGGGGGGTTGGACTTGCAAAGAGGATTAAGCCAACATGAACCCAGGCATGCCAAGAGGTACCGATGAAAGAACGAAAGAGTGACAGTCAAACTAATCAACGGACATGCCAAGTGAGGAGCACAATGAAGATCAGACACACCAGTCCTCACAGAATTACCCCAGCTAAGACAAGAACACAAGGAGCCTGCTCTTGAGACTAAGACTACCTTGACAAGACTCAGCAATAACATTTAAGAACCGGCGGAGAAGACAGCTGATCTGAAGCAAAGAGCTACCATGTTGGGAAGACAGAACAACCCTACTTGAAAGAACTACTGTGTTGGGAAGACAGAACTGCCCTACTTGAAAGAACTACCGTGTTGGGAAGACAGAACTGCCCTACTTGACCGAGCTACCATGTCAGAAGACAGAACAGCCCTACTTGAAAGAGCTACTGTGTTGGGAAGACAGAACAGCCCTACTTGAAAGAGTTACCGTGTTGGAAGACAGAACAGCCCTACCTGAAAGAGCTATGGTGTTGGGAAGACAAAACAGCCCTACTTGAAAGAACTAATGTGCTGGAAGACAGAACAGCCCTACTTGAAAGAACTAATGTGCTGGAAGACAGAACAGCCCTACTTGAAAGAGCTACGGTGTTGGAAGACAGAACACAGCCCTACTTGAAAGAGCTAACGTGTTTGGAAGACAGAACACAGCTCTACTTGAAAGAACTAATGTGCTGGAAGACAGAACAGCCCTACTTGAAAGAGCTATGGTGTTGGGAAGACAGAACAGCCCTGTAGAACCTGATAATGTAATAAATTCCCAATAATGTAATAACCCCGATAATGTAATAAAAATCTGCTCTTGAGTCCATTGAAAATGCTATAAAACCTGATAATGTAATAACTTCCTGATAATGTAACAAAGTGCATTTCCCAATAATGTCCAGTGATACAGTGGTTGTGAAAAACGGATAAACAGGTCAAAAGTTAATAAAAATTCATGCATGTCCAACTTTGACCTGTTGGTGGCGCTAGAGCTCTGGAGCTAGAGTTTCCAACACAGTATCACCACTTGAACCCATTAATAGGTGGTCTGCTGTTAAATTATTACAATATTGGGGAATTATTACATTATCAGGACCTGCAAAATGAAGGCTAACCTGATCATGTAATAACCTCCTGTTAATGCAATACTTTATTACATTATCAGGACGTTATTACATTATCAGGAAGTTATTACATTATCAGGTTTTATTGCATTTTCAATGGCCTCAAGTGCATTTTTTATGACATTATCAGGGTTATTACATTATCGGGGATTTATTACATTATCAGGTTCTACAAGCCCTACTTGAAAGAACTAATGTGCTGGAAGACAGAACAGCCCTACTTGAAAGAGCTACTGTGTTGGAAGACAGACAGCTCTACTTGAAAGAACTAATGTGCTGGAAGACAGAACAGCCCTACTTGAAAGAACTAATGTGCTGGAAGACAGAACAGCCCTACTTGAAAGAGCTACCATGTTTGGAAGACAAAACAGCTCTACTTGAAAGAACTAATGTGCTGGAAGACAGAACAGCCCTACTTGAAAGAGCTACCGTGTTTGGAAGACAAAACAGCTCTACTTGAAAGAACTAATGTGCTGGAAGACAGAACAGCCCTACTTGAAAGAACTAATGTGCTGGAAGACAGAACAGCCCTACTTGAAAGAGCTATGGTGTTTGGAAGACAGAACAGCTCTACTTGAAAGAACTAATGTGCTGGAAGACAGAACAGCCCTACTTGAAAGAACTAATGTGCTGGAAGACAGAACAGCCCTACTTGAAAGAACTAATGTGCTGGAAGACAGAACAGCCCTACTTGAAAGAGTTACCGTGTTGGAAGACAGAACAGCCCTACTTGAAAGAGCTACGGTGTTGGAAGACAGAACAGCCCTACTTGAAAGAACTAATGTGCTGGAAGACAGAACAGCCCTACTTGAAAGAACTACCATGTTGGAAGACAGAACAGCCCTACTTGAAAGAACTACCCTGTTGGAAGACAGAACAGCTCTACTTGAAAGAACTACCCTGTTGGAAGACAGAACAGCCCTACTTGAAAGAACTACCCTGTTGGAAGACAGAACAGCTCTACTTGAAAGAACTACCCTGTTGGAAGACAGAACAGCCCTACTTGAAAGAGCTACCGTGTTGGAAGACAGAAAAGCCCTACTTGAAAGAGCCATCGCCTTCCAACTTCTTAAGGAGGCCAAACTCTCAGCCACACGTGAGGACCTGGACTCTAGATCACAGAAAAAGATCATGCGTACATATGGGTTCTCCGAGGGGCTAAGAGTAAAGATACGATCAGATTTGTGGTTGAACTTATCCGCTCTTCACTACAACTACCAGAGAAACTGAACGTGCACACTGAAAGAGCCCACCGCTGTTGAATGTCGGACCACACAGCCCTGCCGACAGCGATAACTGTTCGCTTTCTGGACTATCATGTAATGACCAAATACTTCAGACAGGCATGGAAACAGCGCAGCATCACTTTCCACAGTAACAATATATAATTGAACCAGGTTTATGGTAATGAAATACAAATGAAACGGAGGCTGGTGCGAGATGTATGTAAAAAAAAAAACTGACAAGAAAAGAACATTAAGACAATCTCCATATCCTGCCGAACTAAAGCTGTTCCTGGAGACGGGCACAAAAAGTTTTACACACTGCGCAGAAGCTGCACCAGTGCTCAAGGAGATGGTCTTAAGCTCAAGTGGAAGAAACCGACAGTCCTTGAAACAAATAATAATAATCATTATATTTATATAGCACTTTTCTAGACACCCAAAGCGCTTCACATTGAAGGGGATAACTCACTTCAACCACCAACAATGTGCAGCACCACCTGGGTGATACACGGCAGCCATTTTGCGCCAGAACGCTCACCACATATCAGCTTGAGGTGGAGAGGGAGGAATCACTGAGCCAGTTACATGGGGGATGATTAGGTGGCCTAATGGAGACAGTCAGGTTGGGAACATTGCCAAGACACCGGGGAACCCCTAATCTTTGTCATACGTGCCATGGGATCTTTTAATGAACACAGTGAGTCAGGACCTTGGTTTAACGGCTCATCTGATGGATGGCATCTCCTACAACACAGTGTCCCTGCACTGGGGCATTGGGATTTGATATTTGTTGTTTTTATTGGGGCCAGAGGGAAGACTGCCCCCTACTGGCCCACCAACACAACTTCCGGCAGCAACCCAGTTTTCAAGGGAAGTCTCCAATACACATACTAGCCAAGCCCATACCTGCTTAGCTTCCGTCATTTGACAGAGCCAGGGTACATGTTGGTATGGCTGCCGGCAATGGACAAGTAATGACTGGACCACTGTGCGAGGGAGGCGAGAAAGATGGCTGCCGGCAATGTCATATAAAGATTTAGTCTTCACGGACGTGGTCTCATCTAAATGAGCGGCAGGGTGAGAAAAGTGTATGGAAAATATAGAAATGAATATACAATGACAAAAATTACAGTAATGGCCTGGCAGCCTGTCCAGGGTGTCTCCCCGCCTGCCGCCCAATGACTGCTGGGATAGGCTCCATCATCCTTGCAACCCTGAGAGCAGGATAAGCGGTTCGGATAATGGATGGAGGGATTAGGCTTACCTCAATGACTGGATATTCACGAATCAGAATGAGAAATCACTTTTATTTGGCCAAGTATGTGAAAGTATATATATATATATATATATATGAAGCATGGTGGTGGCAGCGTCATGCTGTGGGGATGTTTTTCAGTGTCAGGAACTGGGAGACGAGTCAGGATTGAGAGAAAGATGAATGGAGCAAAGTACAGAGAGATCCTTGATGAAAACCTGCTCCAGAGCACTCAGGACCTCAGACTGGGGCGAAGGTTTACCTTTCAACACGACAACGACCCTAAGCACACAGCCAAGACAATGAAGGAGTGGCTTCGGGACAAGTCTGTGAATGTCCTTGAGTGGCCCAGCCAGAGCCCAGACTTGAACCCCACTGAACATCTCTGGAAAGACCTGAAAATAGCTGTGCAGCGACGCTCCCCATCTAACCTTAAAGAGCTCGAGAGGATCTGCAGAGAAGAATGGGAGAAATACCCAAATATAGGTGTGCCAAGCTTGTAGCTTCATAACAGGGGTGGAAATTAGCACCCGCTACACGCCAAATACGGGTGGATTTGCATATTGGCGGGTGAATTTGCTCAACCTACCAGCCACATTGGCGGGTAAAGAAAAGTAGCAATTTGTGACGTACTGAATCGCGAATCTGCCTTATTTTCCCCCCAATGACCCGCCCTACTCTGCCTCTGATTGGCTAGTACTTGTTGCCATCGTTGGTTAGCCAATCAGAGGCAGAGTATAGGGACGCTTGTCTTGCGAGTCTGCTAATTCACACAGACACTTTCGAGGACGAGGAGAGAGCCAGAAAACACAATGTGGCGTTACATCGCAGGGGTGAAGAGGTCTGCAGAGAAAACGTCCCAGGAGGAGACACAGGTTAAAGAGGCGAAGACGAAACGAAAACGTGTTTTTAACGAGAAGTGGAGAATAACTGACAATGGAGACAGAGAGTCCCGTGATTGGTTAGTTTACGAGGAGACAAGTCAGACAATGTTCTGTTCGGTATGTCGTCAACACGCTTCGGATGCCAACAAGAAAGCTAACAGTTTCATTATTGGGACTAAAAACCTAAAATTGGAAGCCATAAAAGACCATGAATCATCCAAATGCCACATCCATCTAATAAAGATAGTACAGGGAGAATCGACCCCACAGGATACCGCTGCCATGAAGGCACTAAACAGCCCAGTTGGAGAAGATGAGCCTACTGTTTAGAAATGCCCACGCCATCGCCAGAAAAGGAAGGCCATTTACAGATTACGTGTGGCAATACAAGTAAATCGTAATATTTTAAAAATCTATTCACTAAAGTTAGATTAAGTGTTGAATTAAGGTCAGAATATAGCTGTCATGTAATGCCATTAGCTAGCTAACGTTACGTGTAGTTAGCAAGTAAATCGTCATTTACTAACGTTAGATGAAGCGTTGAATTAAGACCCATACTGACACAATCCCTTCTACTTGTTACAGTCTTGCTTTATGTCATAGTAAAGGGGATTTTGGTGGCACTGATACACCGGTTATTTTTTGACAAATATGTTAAATGTTTTAAAGGTAGTGTACACAATTTTGAAAACCATAGAAGAGTAAACTAGATTTTGAAAATAGTATTTTAAGAGTTTAAATATTTAAAATAGCCTATTGCTTGAACATTGTAGATCTTGTTTCATTATTTTTCACATGCAGTTACACACTGCCGGTTAAAACAAGAAAGTGGCTGGTAAAAAAATTGAGTGGCTGGTAGATTTTGGAATCCACCAGCCACAGTGGCAGGTGGACAAAAAAAGTTAATTTCCACCCCTACTTCATACCCAAGAAGACTTGAGACTGTAATCACTGCCAAGGGTGCCTCAACCAAGTACTGAGTAAAGGGTGTAAATACTTATGTACATGCAATATTTCAGTTTTTTATTTTTTAATAAATTTGCAAAAATTTCTACAAAACCTTTTTCGCTTTGTCATTATGGGGTTGTATGTAGATTGATGAGAAAAAAAAGGAATTTAAACCATTTTGGAATAAGGCTGTAACATAACAAAATGTGGGGAAAGTGAAGGAGTGTGAATACTTTCCGGATGCACTGTACATACATATATTCGCTCCTCATCTTGTTGAGCACTTTTGAAACCGAGCGGTCTCATAGAGAATATACTTGACTCACTGGATATACACTCACTGGCCACTTTATTAGGTACACCTTGCTAGTACTGGGTTGGACCCCCTTTTGCCTTCAGAACTGCCTTAATCCTTCGTGGCATAGATTCAACAAGGTACTGGAAACATTCCTCAGAGAGTTTGGTCCACATTGACATGATAGCATCACGCAGTTGCTGCAGATTTGTCGGCTGCACATCCATGATGCGAATCTCCCGGTCCACCACATCCCAAAGGTGCTCTATTGGATTGACATCTGGTGACTGTGGGGGCCATTTGAGTACAGTGAACTCATTGTCATGTTCAAGAAACCAGTGTGAGATGATTCGAGCTTTATGACATGGCGCGTTATCCTGCTGGAAGTAGCCATCAGAAGATGGGAACACTGTGGTCATAAAGGGATGGACATGGTCAGCAACAATACTCAGGTAGGCTGTGGCGTTGACACGATGCTCAATTGGTACTAAGGGGCCCCAAGTGTGCCAAGAAAATATCCCCCACCCCATTACACCACCACCACCAGCCTGAACCATTGATACAAGGCAGGATGGATCCATGCTTTCATGTTGTTGACGCCAAATTCTGACCCTACCATCCGAATGTCGCAGCAGAAATCGAGACTCATCAGACCAGGCAACGTTTTTCCAATCTTCTATTGTCCAATTTTGGTGAGCCTGTGCAAATTGTAGCCTCAGTTTCCTGTTCTTAGCCGACAGGAATGGCACCCGGTGTGGTCTTCTGCTGCTGTAGCCCATCTGCCTCAAGGTTCGACGTGTTGTGCGTTCAGAGATGCTCTTCTGCATACCTCGGTTGTAATGAGTGGGTATTTGAGTTACTGTTGCCTTTCTATCAGCTCGAACCAGTCTGGCCATTCTCCTCTGACCTCTGGCATCAACAAGGCATTTTCGCCCACAGAACTGCCGCTCACTGGATATTTTCTCTTTTTCGGACCATTCTCTGTAAACCCTAGAGATGGTTGTGCGTGAAAATCCCAGTAGATCAGCAGTTTCTGAAATACTCAGACCAGCCCGTCTGGCACCAACAACCATGCCAAGTTCAAAGTCACTTAAATCACCTTTCTTCCCCATTCTGATGCTCGGTTTGAACTGCAGCAGATCGTCTTGACCATGTCTACATGCCTAAATGCATTGAGTTGCTGCCATGTGATTGGCTGATTAGAAATTTGCGTTAACGAGCAGTTGGACAGGTGTGCCTAATAAAGTGCCCGTTGAGTGTATATACACTACTACTACTTTCGGCTGCTCCCGTTAGGGGTCGCCACAGCGGATCATCCGTTTCCATCTCTTCCTGTCCTCTGCACCTTCCTCTGTCACACCAGCCACCTGCATGTCTTCCCTCACTACATCCATAAACCTCGTCTTTGGCCTTTCTCTTTTCCTCTTCCCTGGCATCTCCATATTCAGCATCCTTCTCCCCATGGGCGACATTACGGTGGGGCAAGGTGGGCAAATGCCCCCCCCCAACTCACAGAGAACAATTAAAATAATATATCACATAACGTAATTTAAAAATATACAAATATTATTTGCTGTAATTACACCTACGAGCCGCTGGGGGCAATGTAACGATCTGAAGCGAACCCTGTTATCTAGCTATGGTAGGCTAATTGAAAATGTCCATACGCGGTAACACGTTGTTAAGTTATTTTATAAAGGAAACAAAAATCAATCGGGCTGAAGAAAATGAAAATGAAGAATCGCGTCAGGACGATGATGTGTCTCTCACAGAGACAGGCAACATTTCAGAGCAACCTCTGCGAGAAGTGGACGATGCAGAGATGCAGGTTCAGCAGTGAGAAGCAGGCAATGCCGTGGTGTTACAACCTGCAGCTCCAGATCCTATTCTTGGTGTAGAAAACTGTTTGAATTTCGTGGAGAACGGCCCCTACCAACCTATTCTGTTATTCCCAGCAACAGGAGGGAGGAAATTTAGAAAGGAATGGTATGTTACCTACCGTGGCTTGAGTACAGCCCCGCCGCTGATCGGGCATTCTGTTACTCATGCCGCTGGCCACAACAAAGAAGAAACGTTTCGAACGGTAGGATTTGAAAATTGGAAGAAGGCATTGGAAAAATTCAGCAACCATCAAAAATGCAATGCACACATTTCTGCAGCTACGAAGCTGACCGCTTACATAAATTCATTAAAAACTGGCAGCGTTGCTTCCCAAATCAGTATGTGATTAAAAAAAAACTTTGCCCCCCAATTTTGGGACCCAAATGTCACCCATGCTTCTCCCAATATAGCCAGCATCTCTCCTCCACACATGTCCAAGCCATCTCAATCTTGCCTTTCTTGCCTCATCTATATCTATATATGTATATATATGTGTGTGTGTGTATATAATATATATACTATATATAACAATTTTTTCCGAAACCGTCAATGGCGTTATAAGTGCTCAACTAATGAGGAGCGGAATATCAACACAGATACAGGGGGAAAAAAAAGTTTTACTACACTGCAGTACAGGCCTGTTTTGTGCAACGCGCAGTCATCAGTATGCAGTATGCTTTGTCCTCCCAGGTTTTTCTGCAGTTGCCATTGGCAACTGCAAAAAACCTCGTTATTATTATTATTATTATCAAACTATTATGTAAATTATCAGCTATGGAACTGGAAATACTGAATGACACTGGCCAACTTAATATTTGTTGGAATAAATTTTGTGCTTACAACAGTAGAAAATCAAATGTTGAAAAAAGCTAAATCTGCAGGCAAAGGCCATCTGTATTTAATATCTGTATAGCCCCCAGATTATTTTATTCACTCATCATCTGTGTGCCTGGTGTGGTTGTAGTATTTATACTGTGCATTAAAGTAATACTAGGTGAATGAGTGTTTTTTGTTAATTTGGCCAGAATCAACTATGCTAAAAATTTGTTGACTATGCTCGACATTTGTTTTCCCAACATGTATTAATTCTGCTAAAATGTAATCCAACTGATGGAAACACAATTAACTTGTATTCTACTATGTAGCATTTTAAATGTTTACCAGTCCCCTGACAGCCGGCTGAGAACTAGCAGACACTGGACTCACCACTTCAAAATTGCCAGGCGCAACAATGAGGTTGTCAATAACATTGTTGATCTTTGTGACCAGGGACAAAATTGAGGACTAAAAGAAAAGGGGAAAAAAAAGGGACAAATTAGAAAAATCAGTTTCACCAACATATGCATGCATAATAAAGAAATACACATTTCATAAACACCACTGAAACCAGTGATAAGTTGTCAAGTGAACACATTTTTGTTTGTGTATGTGTCTATGAAGCACAGGTGCTTCACCTGCTCTGCAGGGGTGGGGCTGAGATCCTGGTTCCTCTTCAGAAGACACTCACTAAAAGCAGTCTCATCAGCTGCAGGCTTCACTCTGGGGAAAGCCATCTCACACTGGGGATAAGAGAGTTTTTTTTATTCAAACTGTAACATATTTAGTCTGATTGCATTTAATGAAAATCTAATAACTAACCAAAAAACACCACAACAGTGTGTAACATGCTGCAATCTGTGTATTGGTCATTTTGGATTGAAATTTCTCAAGGACTCAGTGAAATTAATCACAATATACCAGGCCCATACAGGGACCTTCAGAGGCCCATGCTGGGACCTTCAGAGGCCCATGCAGGAGACCTTCAGAGGCTCATACTGGGACCTTCAGAGGCCCATGCTGGGATCTTCAGAGGCTCATGCGGGGACCTTCAGAGGCCCATGCTGGGACCTTCAGAGGCCCATGCAGGGACCTTCAGAGGCCCATGCAGGGACCTTCAGAGATCCATACAGGGACCTTCAGAGGCCCAAGCTGGGACCTTCAGAGGCCCATGCAGGGAGAGACCTTCAGAGGCCCATGCTGGGACCTTCAGAGGCCCACGCAGGGACCTTCAGAGGGGCAGGTGATCAAAATTAAAATGTGGTGCATGGAAAAAGATTTTAAAACATCAACACAATTTACACAATCTGCCAAATGATCACAACCCATATTAAAACAGAATGTATTAGGGAATCTAGCTGCAATCATTATACCTTAGAATAACTGGTATGTCATGTGAAAACATCGCAGGTCATAGAAAAACAATGTAGGGCTGGGCAATATATCAAAATTACACTGACATTGTGATATGAGACTAGATATTGTCTGGGATTTTGGATATCGTAATGTCGTGATAAGGCATAAATGCTGTCTTTTCCTGTTTTTTTGAACTTAATTTTTATTTAGTTTTAAACAAGACACTTTTCCTTTCCCAGCTATCTATACATTCTTCACATTGACTTTCAAATGTTAAGTAGACAAACAACGAAAAAGATCCACTCCACAGTAAAGTAATAGCAACATAAACAAGGGATATGTTATAAACCAGAGAAACAACAAATGAAAGTAGAAAGTGAGAGAATTAAAAAAAATTCACTGGATTAGAAGATCCATGACAAGGCCCCATTGCTGAGTAAATATACATTTTTGGAGTCTTAATAAACATGGTATTTGCTCCACATGGTAGACATCCCACACCTTTTGTCTCCATAAGTTCTATAGTGATGCTTGCAAGTTTGTGAACCCTTTAGAATTTTCTATATTTCTGCATAAATATGACCTAAAACATCATCAGATTCTCACACAAGTCCTAAAAGTAGATCAAGAGAACCCAATTAAACAAATGAGACAAAAATATCATACTTGGTCATTTATTTATTGAGGAAAATTATCCAATATTACATATCTGTGAGTGGCAAAAGTATGTGAACCTTTGCTTTCAGTATCTGGTTCAGTATCTATTTTTGTTCAATTGGGTTCTCTTTATCTATTTCTAGGACTTGTGTGAAAATCTGATGATGTTTTAAGTCATACTTATGCAGAAATACAGAATATTCTAAAAGGTTCACAAACTTTCAAGCACCACTTTGGGGGGGGGGTCTGGTTTCATCCATTTAATCGTAATACACTTCAGGGTTGCTGTAAGTAGTAGTAGGAGATATTTCTTAGCCCTCCCCGTCTAAACCTTCAGGTATTACTCCCAGTAGTGCCACCAAAGGATCTTGTGGGATATTCTGCTGGAACACTTCTTTAAGAGCATCAAATACCTCTTTCCAAAAGACATGTAGCTTAGGGCATAACCAAAATATGTGAGTACGGTTTCCAATTTGTGCTCCACAGTTTCTCCAACGTGAACTGGTGTGTGTTGGATCAGTCTTTGACACTATCTCTGGCGTTCGAAATTATCTAGTGATTACTTTCCATTTAAATTCCCTCCATGAGTTTGCATTTGTCACTAGGTTTGCTTCTGTGCATATTTCCTTCCAGCTATCCTGTGTGAAACTCATGTTTAATTCTGATTCTCATCTCTGCTTTATACTTAAAGTGCTATATTGGATCATAGACTAAATTATTTGATAGTTTACAAAGTGGTCCCTGGGGAGGGGCCAGATTAAGAGCGATTCCCAAGAAACCCAATGAAATTACAACAGCAGAACTACAGCACCTCGCCTGGAAAAGGGAAATCGGGGCCCCCTCCTGGAGTCAGACCTGGGAAGGCAGCTCGCAGGCGAGCGTCTGGTGGCCGGGCCTTGAGTCTTGGGCCCTCTCGGGCCCAGCCCGAAAAAGCAACATGGAGCCACCACCCTGTGGACCCACCACCCATGGGGATGAGCATTGGGGTAGGGTGCAATGCAGGCTCGGCAGCAGGCAAAGGCAGGGACCGGGGCATGCCGACTTCTGGCATCACAGACTGGTCCTTGGGATGTGGATTGTCAACTCTCTGGCAGGAAAGGAGCCTGCGCTGGTGCGGGAGATGGAGGGTAGTATCTAAATAGTTATTAAGCTCTGTTGTGATAAAGGTGCTAAATTCTTTTTTTTTTTTTTTAATTTATTTCTGATTTTTCCCTTTTTTCTCCCAATTTAGTGGCCAATTGATCCCTATTTTAATTCAAACACCCACCCTCGTATTGCATGCGTTCGCCAACTGCATCTCTCCGGCCGGCAGTCTCGAAGGAAAGCGCCTCCCCACTTTCGTGACAAGGCGAATCCAAGCCGAACCACTGTTTTTCCGACACACACAGAGATGCATTCACATGACGAACACAAGCCGACTCCGCCCCCCTCCCGAAGACAGCGTTGCCAATGATTGCTGCTTCATCGAGTCCGGCCATAGTCGGATCTGACGAGACCGGGGCGCGAACCCCAGTCCCCAGTGGGCAACTGCATCGACGCCAAGCCGATGCTTAGACCGCTACGCCACCGCGGACGTTAAATTCTTTATCATTAAGGAGGGACACATTAAGTCGCCATTGTTTCGAAGTTAGTCTATGACCTACATCCCATGTAAGTATGACAGGTGAATGGTCAGAGATAGTAATGGGTAATATTTCTATGTCCACTACTCTATGCAACTCTGACTTTAGGGGTGAAAAGGTAATCAATCCTAGAATAGGATGCATGTCTACATGAAAAGTATGTAAAGTCCCTGTTTCTTGGAAATGTTCTTCTCCAGACATCCACAAGGCCCAATTCAAGAGTTTGGTGTTTAAGCATTTTGCTCATTTTGGGGTGGGGAGCTTCTGATATGGGTTGTCTATCCATATGTTGCGACAAAACACAGTTTAAATCCCCTCCCATAAAGAAAAGTCCAGAGCTATACTGTATTATATTGTTGAAGATTGTTTTGATAAATTCAGGTTCATCTTCATTCGGTGCATATAACTTTATAAAGGATACTTCAGTACCATCAATTTACCAAAATCTATCTTCCCTCATCGTCTTTATGTATTAATGTTGGTGTGAAATTGATTTGTCCATGTATTAGGATAGATACTCCCTCTTCCTCCCTGACTGGTGTGAAGAATAGTATTCTTTGTCTGCCCAGGACTTTTTAAGCTTGACATGTTCACCATCAGAAAGATGGGGTTCCTATAGAAATGCTATCTGACAATTCACTTGTTTCAATTGGTTTAGAACTTTATTTCTCTTAATGGAACTATGAGGACCTTTAACATTATAGCTTATAATTTTAAGTAATCCCATTAATTACAGTTTATAATTTGTGTTTTGATCCTTTGATGATGGTAATGTATAACTAGTTTGTTTTTGTGGCATGTGAAAGGGTACTGGATCGAATAAATAAATAAATAAATTAAAAGGAGTGGATTACACAAACTCTACTCAATACAGCAGTAGCATACATTCTCGTTTATAGAAAAGGCCATTTCCAAGCCTGGATAAAGAAACAGTGTGGGGGTCTTGTTGTCATTATTAATGCAGGATCCCGGGGGACCAGTGGGATCAGAACTAGTATAAAATAGAACAGTTAGAAATTAAACTCACTGTCATGCGAGGTGGAGTGGTGGGACCTGGTCCAGGCTGCAAAATTAACTAGCAGCAAAAGGTAGAGTCTAGACATAATTTGACTGTACTTATGTGTGCTAAGATATAAACGATATCAGCTGTTATTCAGGTTACTGCAGAACCTCTTACATTCAAAACAAATAAGCATCACGGCATATAAAAACTAAAAGCTACTCACAATATGTTTCTCTGGATTATAACACCTGGTACCTTTAGATGTCTAACAATGGGTTCAATAAAGAGAGAAGGATTCGAGCCAGGTGGATGATTCATGGTACATATCCGTAAAAGTCTTTGCGGCATTCGGTGATGAAGTCACAAAAATATTGTTGCTTTTAATACAGGCAGGACAAGTGTGTTCCATTACTTCTCCATCTTAGAGATCACTTTCTTCTGTACATATTCCAAGGCCTTTATGGGATTCAGAATCTCATTCTCCTCATTTCTGTATGAAATTCGCAGTCTGGCAGGGAAGAGGAGACCGTAGCGGACTCCTTGTCGTCCTAGTAACATCTTCCTCACGTCCGTGAATGCAGCTCTGGCTTTGGTGACGCTGGTGGTGTAGTCAGGGAATATGGCTATCCATCTTCCGTTGTGACTGAATGGAGCCCTATCCCGGGCTCTTCTCAGGATCTCCGCAACGCCCCCATCATAGTGTAATTTGGCGATAATAATCCGCAGTCTGTCCCCTGGTTTCCACTGGGTAGGGCTACGGTGTGATCGATCCACTTTTATGTCTCAGTCTATCTGCAGTGCTTCTTTAAGAAGTTCTGAAACAGCTGCAGGAGCACTCAACTGGTTTTTATTCGACGCCAACTAGCCGTACGTTCCCCCTCCTCATTCTGCCTTCTAAGTCTTCATTCTTTTCTTTAAGTTTTTCAACTTGGCTTTGAAGGCAGGTTACGGCAGTATGTAGTGAAGCCACTTCATCAGACCATATCCGACAGTCTTCCCACCATGTCCTTAAAGTCCGCCTTCATAAGATCCATATCAGATCGGATTGTAATCGTACTATTAGTGATTTCTGATTTCACGGCTTGCAGTTCACTTCTCAGAGCATTAAAGCCCTCAGTCTTCAATTCTTCCCTTATTATTTTAGATTTAACTTCCCTCAGGGATGATAGGATATCTGACTTGATCACTACAGCGGTCATACCTGTAGCTTCAGTCCAGGTGGGCTAGGCTTGATTTGGGCTGCTCTAAGTACTGTGCGTCGAAGGGGTTGCAGGCCTCGCCGGGTAATATTTATATTTTCGGAGGTTTGTCGCCTGAAATGAGTTTCCTCCGTAGGGTGTCTGGGCTCAGCCTTAGAGATAGGGTGAGGAGTTCGGACATCCAGAGGGAGCTTGGAGTAGAGCTGCTGCTCCTTCACATCGAAAGGAGCCAGTTGATATGGTTCGGGCATCTGATTAAGATGCCTCCTGGGTGCCTTCCTTTGGAGGTTTACCCGGCATGGCCAACTGGGAGGAGACTCCGGGGTAGACCCAGAACTCGCTGGAGGGACTACATGTCCAATCTGGCCTGGGAACGCCTTTGGATCCCCCAGGAGCAGCTGGAGGGCGTTGCTGGGGAGAGGGACGCCTGGAGTGCCCTACTTAGCTAGCTGCCACCGTGACACGACCCCAGAAAAGCAGTTGAAGATGAGATGAGGTGAGATGAGGTATGTTGCCATCCAGTCAGTATGCCTGACTTAATCTAGGTTTTAGTGAGATTAATAAATATCAAGTTCTGCAGGAGCTCCAAAAAAGATGTCTTATTCCATATCTTGCTCACTAGTGACCCCCTCTTTTCCTGGTCTTAAAGGCTGCATTACAGTAAAGTGATGTAATTTTCTGAACTTAGTTGAGTACAGCTTGACTGATCCTGTCCGGGCCTGCCGCTGTCTTTTTGGGAGGAGATGGGAGGAGAGAAAGGTGGGACTGCAGACTGTTCAAACCTCCTATAGAACTCATTGAGTTTGTCTGGGAGGTCGGTATGGATGTCAGGTGTGGGGGAGGGACTTCTTCTGTAATTCGTCATCACCTTTAGTTTTTTCCAGATGGTTTTTGTGTCATTAGATGCAATATGTTGTTCCAATTTTATGGCGTAGTTTGACTCGGCTTTCCTGACTGCAGACCTTAGCTCATATTTGGCAAAATGTGAACAATGTGAAATTGTAGTTTGATGGTGTTTAGACTGCCTGCATAACTACAGGGTGCAGACTATTTACTGGTCAGCTGACTGCACACAGGCCAAAAAGGCTGCTACATCTTGTTTGTAGTCCAAGAAAATCAGTGTCTACAAGTCTATTTCACTGGCTCTTACATCTATGTTTGATTTCTATTTGACTGTAATACTGATGGACTGTCCAATGGAATCGCCACAACATAGTCACATATCAATTAGGGCTGGATCCAAATATTCGACAAATTGGATATTCATTCATTAGGTTGGTATTCAGTTTTCAATTTTGGGATTCGGATATTCTTTTCTTTTTTTTTTTGCTAAATGTAGGCAACCAAGGGCGAACCGCAAAATACATTTTTTCAGCACATTCTTGTACTATATTTATACTTTTTAATTGTACTGTTGAAATGTGTAAATATTAGTGCTGGGCAATGACTAATTTTTTTTAATCGCGATTAATCACATATTTTCTGCGATTAATCGCATTGTTATGCGCAAAATTCAATAATTAATTCAAAAGTAGTGTATTGCACACTTTTATTTTAAAAGTACTGCTATATGAACAAAAGTGCAATAACATTTGATTTGCAAACACTAACAAATAAGGTGCTATATGAACCTGGGCCCAGGGGAGAATCAGTCCGCTGACTCGACTCTCACCTGGACCCAGCCCACGCCTCAGCCACTCCCTCCCCCCAGTCTGCCACAACTGCATTTATCCATTCTTCCGACTTTACATTTTCTTACTCCTCTTCACCAAGCCAGTTGCTAAGACACAGAAGATCATTTACATTTTCAGATGATAAAGAAACTCTCTTCTTCTGTACAATATGACCAGCAAGAGAAAACAACCTTTCACAGGGTACGGATGTTGGAGGTGTGGCCAAGTACTTCTGTGCAATGGAGGCCAGCCTGCTGTGTGATCCTGCATGTTTGGACCACCACTCTAACGGACAGGCCTCTGTACTGATGGTGGGCTCCGCTCTGTATCGACGCACACAGTTCTCAGCTGAGTCTTCCTCCTGTTCAGAATCAGACTCTGATGAAGCAGCCAATAGGGCTAACTTTTTCTTTGGTGGCTCAGATGTTGTTGCTTCCACAGGTTTCTCTGCAACAACCCTGTTCCTTGAGTAAGTTGGTGACTGCGGCCCACACCTCACCCCTCTCAGCTCTGGCTATACACTTTGAGGTCCTTGAATCTCGGGTCCAATGCGGTAGCAATCTTCAGATATGCAATGTTGGCATTTTCCTTGCGTGTCTCCATGTCTGTTCTGAATGTAGACTTGAATTTGACCACGTAGGCAGGGTCATCATCTGAGCTCTCCATCACCCGAGAGAGATGGCAAAAAGCAGGCAGAACCACAGAGCATGAAACATACCTTTCTCCTCCCAGAAGTTCAGTCACATACCTGCAAAAAAAAAAAAAAATCAAACCCATTTCAGTCAAAATGTATTGCATTCACTTACTAAAATGTCCTCTACATATTCATGCTATATTTACACACACACACATACAGACACCATTTCTCTCTCACACGCACTCAGACAGGACAGTGAGAAATATATGACGTAAAATATACCTGCAGGGCTCCAGTAGCGTTTCCAACCTCTGTAGTTTCTCCATTTCAGCTGTAGTTGGCATGACAATCTTGGTGTTGTGTGTGGTGAGGACATCCCTCGTTGGCTGTTCGTTTCTGCGGATGCTTTTTATCATGTCCAGAGTCGAATTCCATCTGGTTGGAATGTCTTGTATAAGCGACTCCTTCTTTTGTCCATGTTCAATTTGTTGTTGTTCTAATTCTGCAGCACTTGCTGGACTGTGTTTAAAGTGGCCCACAACTTTTCTACATTTGGCCAGGACATTGTCAAACGCACTGTTCTGCAGAGATACTGTGACAGAACGCTGGAGACTATGCGCGATGCAGGGAACGTGTTCAAAAGGCAGATGTCTCGCAGCAGCGATCATATTTCTTGCACTATCTGTGCTAAGTGTGCTGACTTTATTTGAAATGTTCCACTGCTGTGCAACATGAATAAAATGTCCCGCGCATGTTTCAGCAAAATGTCTGTCTTCTGTTTTCATTACAGTCAGAGCATGTGAATGCAGCTCATCAATATAATGCACTGTAACGCCGAGGTAGTTATGATTACCCAGTGATGTCCAATAGTCTCCAGTGAGAGCAACAGTTGGTGCACGTTGTAACGCCGTCGCTTTTGTAGTCCTCTCCTTTTCGCACAACTCGTGTATTCTTCTCGTGATGGTGCGTCTTGAGGGAGGCTCATACGTGCCATCATTCGTTGCGATCCTAAGAATATTCCTCAGACCGACATCTTCCACAATACTAACCGGCCTGCAGTTTGTAGCTATCCACTTCGCTGTGGCATCGGTTAGCTTGTCTTGCTTCTTTTTATCTATACTTCTCCCAAATGTGTCTAACGTAGTCTGCCGAAGCCTCCCTTTGGTGGGTGATTTGCTGGCATCAACGGTGTGTTTTGCATTTAGGTGATAATTCAGACTCAAAGTACTCCGGTGATAGGAAAATTCAACATTACAGTAGTTACAAATAACTTTCGTTCTATCAACTCCGCCATCTGGAATTGATTTAAAATGAAAATGTCCATGTAATAGTTCGTTACCTTTCTCCATTTTTTTTTCTCTCCACGCCAATTCTTTTCTGTTCTGGTTCATGTGAGCGCTGCAGCAGTCTTAGGGCCACCCCAAATGCTCTTATTGGCCCACCCCAAGCCAATACTGATCAACATCCCACCCCTCCTGTGACCCATGGATTGTCTGTATGTGTATTCAGAGCCAGTGAGCAACAGGATTTCAAAATAATAATAAAAAAACTGCGTTAATCCGCGATAAAATAATTGTCAGCGTTAACGCGATAATAATGCGTTAACTTGCCCAGCCCTAGTAAATATATACCATCTCAGCTTGGGCACCTGACATCCCACTCACCCATAGCAGTCTATGTCACCTTGGCCGTTAAAGTGAAGACAAAATGCCGAAGACCTCAGTTGTGTAATGATGGATTAAATGGAGAGGACACATTTCGTTTCAATGTATGCAAGTAGTGAGAAATGACAAGAAAGAAATAGTAAAAAAAAATATCTTATAATAAATATAAATCTCAAATTTGTTGGAGCTAGTATGTTGTGTCTGCGCTTGTGTTTCAGCAGTGCTTTGTCAGGCGTTGTCTCGAATTCGAAGCCAATCATAATGAGCATTTACGCAGAGCTGTAATTCATCCTTGATAAGAAAAAATGTCACAAGCTGTTATTGTCTCAAAAAGTGCATAGATAGGACCTCGTTCAACCAAACCCCTCGGAATTACAAACATGCATAAAACACAGCAAACAATACTATAGAATCACAGAATCCTTAGAAATTATGCTTTTAATCAAACCGGAAGACATGTTGCAGTGCTATGCCATCCATCTCAGCCGAGAATGGTTTAGAAATTTCATCACTTAGTGGCATGGATATTGAATTTTTTTTCAATTGTTAGTGCCTCTGTATAAATTTCAACACACCAAACAAGTTAATTTGCTACTCACCACATAAAAATCAAATGGGATGTGTGGGACAAATGGACGGTACCTAAAACAGAAACAAATAACAGATCAAGCTTGTGTAGAGATGCAACTGGTAACACTGATTACAAAAGTAGCTATAACGTAAATGTATCAAAAGTGGTAGGTGATCCAGAGCAGATGACATTCTCTGGAAAACTCAAGAGTCCAAATGACCTCCCTGATTCTCTGCACCATTGCGCTTTATCACCTCTTATTTTGCCTGTATTTAGTCAATCCTTGTGTATATATCTGAAGATTGTTGTGTTGTTGTGTAGTTAAGTACACTGAGAGCCACGAAACCAGTCAAATTATATGTATGTGCAAACTTACATGGCCAATAAACATGATTCTGGCCTACACTACCTCTATGTATCTATCAAGACAGTACTGACTTCAACTCTGTCAGCTTTAAAACTGTTTTGAACATAGGTCTGATTGTACGGGGGGCTGTTAGAAAACCAGATGAAACTGTTGACAAAGTTGACATTTCCCAATACTCTGTGTGGAACGTAGTCTTTATTTTTGATACTGTATAAAAGAAAAAAAAAGGTTGGTCAGACTAGAAGTGGACTACAAATGCAAAAGCCAGATTGTGTCCTTGGTGACTGGTGATAAAAAGGTGGCGTGGGGGAGCATTAGTAAATTTCTGAGTCTTACTTGACAAAAACAAGTGTGGAGAGATCTTTCTTCAATGAAAATGTTGGAATTTTTTAAACTACGCCCTATTTCCCTACCATTACTAAGCAAAAGGTAGCAGAATCGTTCAAATTGATAAAGGATTGAGCAATCAAGCATCAGGTGTCAGCTGGCTGCTACACACCAAGCTGTAATATAATCACTCAGGGTAAGTATGCCTACCAAATAATGTCCAATAAAAGAGCTTTTTTGGCCCCAGCAGGCGCAGGGTGTTATGAGAAGAGCCTCAAGAACCTTAGCCACGACATCCCTCATGGGATTATGTGTGTACATATCAATCCAATATTTCCCTGTGATTCTGTTTCAGGCAGGACGGTAGGCTCTTCAAAGCTACAGGTGCCATCACAGAAAGGTGGTGGAGACGTACGATGGACAAATGTGTTGTACCCTGTTTGTCAGATGTGCAGGGAGGTTTGTATCAAATGGTACATTTAAGCTATAATAATTCTCGTTAACACAATTTGAGAAATATTATTATACCATGATATTGATAAAACTAGGCCTGGGCGATATGAAAATATTATCATTCACAATAATGTGCATTTTATAAATACAATGATATGCAATATTATCATTGTTATGAGTTTGGTTGAAAACATGATCATAGACTATCTTGCTACATGTGAGGATTAACTTTAGCAATACTAGGATGGCTTGCCCTAAATTAGTGTTCCCATAAGTTTCTATATTGTGTCTTGATTTTTTTATGCCTAATTTTCTTCTCAACCAAGTTGCAATGAAACAAGTATGTTGTGCATGTGGGAAAATAAAGGAGATTTTTGATTGAATTATTACACAAATATGCAAAACATGGCCCTTAGCACGTTATTGTTACAATGTTATGATTTCATTTAGCAGACGCTTTTATCCAAAGCGACCTACATCTGAGAGTTAATACAACCCAAGCAAGAATCTAATCAGGAGGCGAAAATGCAAGTGAGTGCCAAAAACTAGGTTCAAGTTCGATAGGACATAGGTGTCAACAGACAGTGCAAAAAGGCAACAGAATGCAAAAAAAAAAAAAAAAAAATTCTATATTTTTGTCCTCTTTTATTTTATTGTTTTCTATATTAATACCGTCAGGTGTGGAGATGTTCGAGTAAGAGCTAGGTCTTTAGCTTCTTCTTAAAGATGGAGGGGGCGACTATGGCCGGACTCGATGAAGCAGCAATCATTGGCAACACTGTCTTCGGGAGGGGGGCGGAGTCAGCTTGTGTTCGTCACGTGAATGCGTCTCTGCGTGTGTCGGAAAAAACAGTGGTTCGGCCTGGAGTCGCCTTGTCACGAAAGTGGGGAGGCGGTCTCCTTCGAGACTGCCGGCCGGAGAGATGCAGTTGGCGAACGCATGCAGTACGAGGGTGGGTGTTTGAATTAAAATAGGGATCGATTGGCCACTAAATTGGGAGAAAAAAAGGGGAAAAAAAAGATGGAGGGGGAACTCGGCAGATCGAATGGAGTTTGGTAACTCGTTCCACCGCCAGGGAACTACAGAAGAGTAGAGTCTAGCTAGTGACTTAGGGTCCTGTTGTGGCGGAAGTGCCAGACACCTTTCATTAGCAGAATGCAGTGAGTGGGACTGAGTGTTCACCTGAATGAGGGAGTTCAGGTAGGCGGGAGCCGTTTTAGTTGCTGTTTTGTAAGTGAGCATTAAGGTTCTGAATTTTATGCGGGCAGCAACTGGGAGCCAGTGGAGGGATATGAACAGCGGCGTGACATGTGCTGGTTTGGGTTGGTTGAAGACCAGAAGTGCCGCCGCATTCCGGATCATTTGCAGAGGTTTGAAAGTGCATGCAGGGAGACCTGCCAGTAAGAAGTTGCAGTACTCAATGTGTGATATTACAAGACCCTGTACCAGGAGTTGTGCTGCATGCTCAGACAGACAGGATCTAATTTTGATGTTGTACAGGGCAAATCGGCACGACCGAGCAATCGAGGCCACATGAATCTTAAAGGTTAGTTGGTCATCAATCATGACACCCAAGTTTTGGGCAGACTTTGTGGGCTTGAGTTGGGTTGGTCCGAGCTGGATATTGATCTGTTGTTGTAACGATGGACTGGCTGGGATGACAAGGAGCTCAGTCTTAGATAGGTTAAGCTGAAGGTGGTGTTCTTTCATCCATGCAGAAATATCAGCAAGGCATGATGATATCCGTGCCAAGACTGTGAAGTCATCTGGCGGGAATGATAGGAAGAGCTGGATATCGTCACCATAGCAATGGTATGAGAAACCATGGGAGTGGATGATTGCACCATGTCAGGTGGTGTATATTGTGAAGAGAAGGGGACCAAGCACTGACCTTTGAGGTACCTCTGTGGTTAAGCTGTGCAGTTGGACACTTTTTCCCTCCAAGATACTCTAAAAGATCTCATTGAGAGGTAGGACATGAACCAGCGGAGGGCAGATCCTGAGATACCAAGTTCAGCGAGTGTGGACAGGATTTGGCAGTTAACGGTGTCAAAGGCAGCTGACAGATCTAGCAGCAATAAAGTTGAGGACTGACCAGCAGCTCTAGCCAAACGCAGTGATTCCATTACCGACAGGAGTGCAGTCTCGGTAGAGTAACCCCGCTTATAGCCAGACGGATTCAGATCATACAGATTGTTCTCGGAAAGGAATTCAGAGACTTGGTTTAAGACTGTGCACTCAAGTATTTTTGAAAGAAAGGGTAGGAGTGAAACCGGTCTGTAGTTTTCAACCTGGGCTGGGTTGAAAGTAGGTTTTTTTGAGCAGCAGGATGATCTGAGCTTGCTTATATGTGATGGGGAACACACCCATTGTAAGTGGGGAGTTGATGATGTGTGTGACTGTGGGGTTACATGCAGGGGAAATGGTCTGTAGGAGGTTGGATGGTATCAGGTCCAGCGCACAGGTAGTGGGACGAGAGTCCAGCAGAAGCTTGGAGCCTTCCTTCCCAGTCAGCAGGGAGAATGAGATGAGTGAGGCACTGTTAGCTGGCAGTGGCAGACAGAGTTGGTCAGGCTCAGAGAACTGGTTACTGATGGCAGAAACCTTATCAGTAAAGTATGAGGCGAACATGTCAGGAGTGAGCAGAGTGGAGGTCAGAGGAGGAGGCGGATTGAGGACTGAGTTAAAAGCAAAAAACATTGTTCGAGCATCAGTGGTGCCACAGATCTTGTTCTGAAAGTAAGTGGTCTTAGCTGTTTTTAAGCTGGAGGAGAATGATGCTAGGAGACACTGATAGTCACTGAGGTCAGTGGACTCTGGTTTTACGCCATTTTCTCTCTGCCGCTCTGAGCCCTGCCTTTTACTGTCTGGTGACCTCAGTGAGCCATGGACTGGGGGGGGAAGGCATTACGAGCAGGTTTGGATGCTAGAGGGCAGAGATTGTTAAGAGAGAAGGCTAGTACGGAACAGAGTTGCTCTGTAGCCTTGCTGACAGGGAGTGAAGACAATTCATTATGAGGAGGCATGGAAGCCAAGACCTCATTGGAGAGTTGGGTTGGTGTAAGGCAGCGTTTCTCAAACCTCTCCTGGCGGACCACTTGTCCTGCATGTTTTAGATCTCTCGCTGTTCCAACACAGCTGATTTAAATGATCAGTTTTGTTATTAGGCAGCTCTGGGAGCTCATAACGAGTTGATCATTTGAATCAGCTGTGTTGGAGCAGGGAGAGATCTAAAACATGCAGGACAAGTGGTCCGCCGGGAGAGGTTTGAGAAACGCTGGTGTAAGGGACCGGAAGTTTCAGCCGAAGGAGACCTTTTGTGGAGGAACATGAGGATGTTCCAGTAAGGAGGCCATAAATGGAATAAAAAAAGTTGTCTGACAGATGGAGGGGGGTGACAGTCAGATTTGCTATGGAGCAGTTCCAAGTCCAAATCAGATCAAGAGTATTGCCCGCTTTGTGTGTGGGAAGGGTGGGGACCTATTTGAGGTCAAAGAAGGACAGAAGAGATAGGAAGTCAGTTGCTTGGGTTTTGTCAGTAAGGATATTCATGTCTCCCATGACAATCAGTGGTGCCATTGTCAGGAACGGCTGACAGTAACATGTCTAGGTTGACTACAAAGTCCCCCAGTTGATACCCAGGTGAGCAGTATATGACAACCACAAATACTTTAAAAGGACCAGTAACCATGGAGGAGTTGTTGCTTAGCAGAGAAAACTTAGTGAATTTCCAGTCTTTGAAAATTAATCTAGTATAAAGTTAACCTATTATACTGCACATCAGTAGACAATAATAAATCAACTAAATTTGATCATACTTTTATTCAAAAATACCATTAAACATGAGTGCAGCCAGCACGAGCTATGGCCTTATCTGCACTGGACCCAAGCCTTCTTTAGGTACACACATATAAACACATAAGGGACCAAATTAAACCTACATTTGCTAAACTATGCCAAGAAGACCAACTCAACTGCAAGGCTATCTAAATAATCACATATCTCACCAATGTGTGTCCCTTGCGTGCTTTTGGACAGAAA
Organism: Lampris megalopsis; assembly: GCA_022114975.2. Lineage (NCBI taxonomy): Eukaryota > Metazoa > Chordata > Actinopteri > Lampriformes > Lampridae > Lampris > Lampris megalopsis. The sequence goes on along the minus strand of JAJHIY020001987.1, from coordinate 1,852,641 downwards.
GCACGCAAGGGACACACGTCCCTATGCTGCTCTCTGTTGAAGCCCTTTCTCTGGCTTCAACAGAGAGCAGCATGAAGTCTCAACATTTCCAGCCAAGCTGGAAACAACACAGAAGCTTCTAGTGTAACACACACAATTTCTTTTGGGCAAGTTTTGCCATAATAGGGAATGGGTTCTACTTTATTCTCATGCAGCAGCCAGTAAACCTCATAATGGGTTGAGTTGAAGACGGCGGGGGCAGCTAAGCGAACTCCGCTGGGCGGTGGTTTATTAGGTGGAGACATGGGTTTCACTCATGTTTCTAGCCTCTGTTGCAACTTTCTTTTCACAAAGTATACATCAACATTTGCTGACTTTATAAAGAAAACAAATGTACCCATGGATGATTACTCTCTCAAATTTTGTCGAGCGAATATCATTTTGTTATTATAAAAACAATAACACTATTATTACTAACTGTTGTTGCCATTATCACCATCAAAAATATTTTTTTATTTATTTAACAATATATGCCTATACTTTCATTCACCCCCCCCCCGCCCCATTTCCTTTCGTGGAGCAGTAGTACCTTAACAGAGCAGCCTGCCCCACTAAAATAATGGTAGGGGAAACACTGCAGTCCATTTCTAACCCAGACAGTCCTACTCTGTAATCCCATGAGGAGTGATTTGTTGCAGGAAGAAAATCATGGAAGCACGGGAGTTGGAAATAAGCACAAAAGAGAAAATGCAAAAAAGATCACTGTCGGCTGACTGTGCTGGTATTGTCTTTTCATAACGGAGGGTGTTTTCAGACACTTCTCAAAATATTCTGAGCCTGTTAGTACCAAAAGGAGTTATTTTAGTGCATGTAATTTACAAACCGCTATAATGCCAAAGGAATACATTATAGCTTTGTACACAGTGTTTGAGTGACATTAGTTGCTCAACACTGAATCAGTTTAAAAGATCTTGCTACCCATCGTTCAGTTTGACTCTGGTTGATGGGAAATAGGGCTTAGGTGAAGAATACATTAGCTTTCTTTTTAAAATTTCAAGAAGGACAACCCCAATCGAATTGCTCTTTGTTACAAGGAAAAACAGCTATCACATCGAAAAGCATTTGACAGAGCAATTTTCTCATACAAGTTCAGTGATTGTGCTCATTATAGAACAACTTCTATGTCAATATAAATAAAGTGTTCCAGATTCCTGAACATCCCTACTTCTGACACTAGAAGTTTGCTCATTTACGAACGTTAGCATGCCAACTCCAGATATTAAAGAATACGTTTCAATGCCTCTGTACAGGGAGCATTGATTTACTTAGTCTTGTCTCTCTTGCTTACATCCGTTATAATATGATGACCACTACATATAAGAACCTCAGTAGTTATCTGCAACATGTATTTAGAGCGTCTTGACGCATGCGCAATAACGCAGGTATGAAATTCAAAGAAGGTTGAATCAGTTCGTCTGGATACAACATAAATGTTGTGTCCATTTACGTTGTATCCAGATGAACTGATTCAACCTGTGCCATGCCCACCCAGTTAGTTTTACAATATGTGGGGCGTCAACGCTAGGTTGATGCCCCACAGTGAGGATACCTGCAGTCAGCTGAGACTGAAGAGGTCACTTAGATAAGTGATGAAGTTTATCTCGATAAACGTTGTGCCCAGATGAACTTTTTGTGATTTTCTTACCTGGATTATTGAGCATGCATCAAGAGACAATTACTTGTTCTTACGTTATCCATTTTACACAACTAAAATCACACAATTTGGAGACTAACACGGTCATTTGGATTTTTTGTCCAGTTTACTCAATTGAGTGTGATTATTTTTTTTAAATATAGAATTAAATTGTAAATTATTATAGGAGTTTGGAGTACAGCGTTCTCAATGCCTAAGATGCAGCCTTTGTTTATGATGATGGCTTGATGCCGGAAATAGCAAGTGGGTTTGACTTATGTTTTTTTCTCATCAACAAGGTTGAAAATAAGTGGAGGGACATGGAAAGATTGGGCTAGTGTTCACGACGTAGGAGTTCAGCATTAAAGCGCAGGTAAAAACAAATAACAGCGACATGTGCGAGGCCGTCCGGACGAATACCCACCCTTGAACGAGTCCACCACGGGAGCCGAATCGACCTCCCCGTCCCCTGCCACGATCTCCTCTGGAGAGAAAAACAAAAAACAACGTAGCTTAAGTAACATTGCAAGAGCACTAAACATTTACGCACATTAAAAAACGTCATGTGCATGCCTACAGACATTAAACATATATTAAAAGGCCAGGTGCATGCCTACAGACATTAAACATATATTAAAAGGGGAGGTGCATGCCTACAGACATTAAACATCTATGAAAAGGCCAGGTGCATGCCTACAGACATTAAACATCTATTAAAAGGCCAGGTGCATGCCTACAGACATTAAACATATATTAAAAGGCCAGGTGCATGCCTACAGGCATTAAACATATATTAAAAGGGGAGGTGCATGCCTACAGACATTAAACATCTATTAAAAGGGGAGGTGCATGCCTACAGACATTAAACATATATTAAAAGGGGAGGTGCATGCCTACAGACATTAAACATATATTAAAAGGCCAGGTGCATGCCTACAGACATTAAACATATATTAAAAGGGGAGGTGCATGCCTACAGACATTAAACATATATTAAAAGGGGAGGTGCATGCCTACAGACATTAAACATCTATGAAAAGGGCAGGTGCATGCCTACAGACATTAAACATATATTAAAAGGGGAGGTGCATGCCTACAGACATTAAACATCTATGAAAAGGGCAGGTGCATGCCTACAGACATTAAACATATATTAAAAGGGGAGGTGCATGCCTACAGACATTAAACATCTATTAAAAGGCCAGGTGCATGCCTACAGACATTAAACATATATTAAAAGGCCAGGTGCATGCCTACAGACATTAAACATATATTAAAAGGGGAGGTGCATGCCTACAGACATTAAACATCTATTAAAAGGGGAGGTGCATGCCTACAGACATTAAACATCTATTAAAAGGCCAGGTGCATGCCTACAGACATTAAACATCTATCAAAAGGGGAGGTGCAGGCATACAGACATTAAACATCTATTAAAAGGGGAGGTGCATGCCTACAGACATTAAACATCTATTAAAAGGGGAGGTGCAGGCATACAGACATTAAAACTGAAGTAACATCGTCAACCAAGCGACTCATTCATCACACGCCTCGAGCCACGCCGCGCTCGCGTCACCTAGCTTCTTATGTCACCGAGCCTTGCTCAGCGGCCGTTTGGTAAACAGCCGTACCATTCACGACAAACTAACAGCAGTTTCACAAAACAACATTTCTCTGCCTGTACGGGTCAGGGGAACCGTTTGTTAAAAGCATGTCCGTGTCGGAGGCAAGTCGACAGGCTGTTAGCGCGGATTAGCACTGTTAGCATAGCACTCTCAAACCGGCTCGATCACCGCGTCCGATCCAGGTCTTCCGAGCGACAATACACGAGTGGAACCGCGTGTTTCTAGTGTGAACATCGAACACAGCTGTTGTAATGAACACATCTGCAGCATGATCACCTCATTGCGTACGACGTTTTGACGATTGGCAGCACAACAATGCAGGAAAACCTTTCACCGTCTGATTTTTTTCTTCTTCGTCTTCTTCTTCTTCTTCTGCTGCTGCTTCTTCTTCTTGGATATTGGCGGTTGGGAAACAACGATTTGGTGCATTACCGCCACCAACTGGAATGTGAGTGGACTACAAGGTCTACTGGAGGGAAAAAAACATCTTCTCAGTTAAAACTACTTATTTCTCGGGTATCTGAGAGGAACTACAAATCTTTCTCAACAGCTGCTGCATACCTTCTCCACAAACCCCCACAACACTCATAAATGTCCTTGCTGCATCTACAATTACGTAGATTTTCTTTCTACTCCAACAGTACAGTAAAATACCATTGCCAAAATTGCCAAAACTCCATCTGGTAAACAAAAGCACAACTCAGCATGCATCCTGTATTGACTTGTCCTCCTTAGCTTCTTGTCTCACATCATTCACGTTTCTCTCCACAGCAGCTTCAGCATACAACAATCCCTTTTCTGCTCTCATCTTATTAACGTTCTCTTCCTTAATTCTTTTTGGACACTGTGCTGACCCCGTATCATGATTTTCCTTGTAGTGCAGGCATTTTGCTTTCTCAACTTTACAATCTTTCACATTGCAGTTGTCCTTCCCATATCTCCCGCATCTTCTGACTCCACTACATACTGCAGCAATATGTCCATATTCTTGACAGCAAAAGCATCTGACAGGAGCTCTCTCACGTGGCCTCACCCTGTAACTCACATAATCAAGGTACATTCTTTCCGGCAACTCTCCTTCAAAAGTCAAACACGGAATCTAGTCATTCTTCTTGCCTTACACACATCGCAACATCCAACAAAATCAGATCGTTGTGTTCGGGAACTTGGACGGAAAAAGGAATATGGGCTGTAACTCATATGATGGACTAGTTTGATTTTTTTTTCAAAGTGAGATTTTTGTGTCAAACTTAATCTTCATTGCCCAATTAAAGAATACAATAAAGTGATAAAGGCCATTCCATTTCCCATCAAAACAATGATTCAATGTCTACCAACACGGGGCTTGCCGGTTCAAATCCCCGTGTTACCGCCAGCTTGGTCGGGCGTCCCTACAAACACAATTGGCTTTGTCTGCGGGTGGGAAGCCGGATGTGGGTATGTGTCCTGGTCCAGCGCCGTGTATCATGGGCGCCATATTGCCTACCAACTGGTAGGCAGCCCCATGCGCACGCTATTCAAAATCGCAATCTCTTCATGGTCTCCCAAGCTGCACTTTTAAAGAAATAAGGGAAAACAGAGATGGGGTGCCGGGTGAGGTTCCTGTAAGTCGGGGGTCACAGATCAAGTGCAGTAATAGAAATCAGGAGGACGATTGAAGCACTCCATATAATAGGGTAAGCTATGAGCCTTGTTATGTCATGTGACCAGCTTAATGATATAACTGACCGAAAGTCGCCTATTGTGTCTGTCACCTTATTAATTGGTCACATGGCAAAATGAGGCTCACAGCTTACCCTGTTTTGTGGGTGTAATGTACCATGAATGGATCCCTGTTCATTTCTTTTTTTTTTCAAAATAATTTTATTGCTTTTCACACAGGAAGGCAAGTGCATTTATACAGTTATACAGTAGAATTAAGAATGATTGTGTTAGCAGTGGAACAATAAAGACAACAGTGTTAGAATTGTCCTGCTAGTGATACAAAAACCCATCCCTCAAAGCAAGCCCACCCAATTCTCGAAACCCCCCACCCACCACCCATCCCATGGACCCCCCTCCCCACCACCCATCCCATGAACCCCCTTCCCCACCCTCCACTCCAGTCCCCCCCCCGCCCACTATCCCGCCCGTTCCCCTGGGGTCACATTCATACACACACATTAATTTCAAGGGAGAGGGGAAGGAGGAGAAAAAAAGGGGGGGGGCAACTAAAGAGAGTTGAGAGAAAACATGGTAAACGAAGAGAGATGGGAAACTAAAAGGAATAAAATAAGGATAACATGAAAAGAGTGAATAATGAATAATAAAAAAGAGGGAGGGGTCAGCTCTGATCAGTCAGTTTCTTCATTGATAGTTAAGGTGTCAATGTGTTCTAAGAGGGGTTGCCAAGTTTTACGGAATGTCTGTAGAGAACCCTTTAATGAGTATCTAATTTTCTCAAGCTTGATGCAGTGTAGTATCTGCTGAATCCAGCTATTGTGAGTGGGAGGGGAAGAGTGGGTCCATTTAAGAAGTATGAGCCTTCGGGCAAGTAGAGTAGTAAATGCAATAACTTGGTTTGTGGCCTTAGGAAACATAGGTTGGGATTCGGCAATTCCAAGGAGGGCAGTGAGAGGGACAGGGTCTATCACTGTCTCACAGACGGTACTTAATGTATCAAAAATGTTTGTCCAGAATTCAGCAAGCCGCGGACATGACCAGAACATATGTATGTAATCAGCTGGAGACTGTTTACATCTGTTACATGAGCCTGTTCTGTCTGGATAAATCCTAGCTAGTCTAGCGTTGGTATAGTGGACTCTATGTAAAACCTTACACTGCAATAAACTGTGTCTTGCACATATAGAAGAAGTGTGTACAAGGTCTAGTACCTGCCACCATTGCTCATCTGTCATAGTGGTCCCGAGGTCCTGGTCCCAAGCGGCTCTCAGGGAGTCTAGGTGAGTTGGGTTTAGTCTGAGTATGTTATTGTATAGGATTGAGATGAGACCCTTACGACTAGCGTCTAGACACAGAAACGAGTCTAACTGTGTTTCTGGTGGGCGACCAGGGAACTGTGGGAACTGGTTTTTAACAAAGTGCCTGATTTGGAAGAAGCGGAACAGGTGGGTGTGTGGAAGGTTAAATTTTGTTGACAGCTGTGCAAAGGAGGAGAAAACACCATTAGCGTACAGATTGTAGATGGTTAATAGTCCCTTTTCTGACCAAATTTGGAACACTGGATCAGAGCAAGATGGTAAGAAGAGGTGGTTTCTATATACTGGGGCTAGACCCGTTGGAGAGTGCAGGCCAAACTGCTTCCTAAACTGGTTCCAGATCCTTAGAGTTTGTGACTACTGGGTTCTGTGATATTTTTCTAGCTGAGGGGGGTAACTGCGAGCAGACCACCGACCAGAGTGAGAGACGTGCAGAGGCCAGCTCCATCTGTGCCCAGAGAGGCAGGTTATCCTGTGCCGCCGTGGTTTTCCAGAAGAGAATCTTACCGATATTACACGCCCAGTAATAGTAGCGGATATTTGGCAAGGCCAGACCACCTTCACACTTGGGGAGTTGAAGGGCTGAGCTTTTGATACGTGCCCTTTTACTGCCCCACAGAAATGAGTTAATCATCTGATTGAGTGTAGAAAAAAAAGATTTCTTGATGAAAATCGGGATGTGGAGGAACACATAAAGAAAACGAGGAGCAACTGTCATTTTAATCAGATTTGCGCGTCCTGAAAGTGATAGAGGGAGGGAGGACCACCTAGACAGGTCAGACCTAAGACGATCTAACAGGGGTTAGATTTGGTGAAGAAGACTCCTAAGTATTTGAATCCCTCGGTGACTCGTCTAAAGGGAAATGGAGCCTGGGGGAGTCTCTCCGCGGGAGGGTTAATAGGTAGATATTCACGTTTCTGGAGGTTAAGTTTGTATCCAGAAAGCTTTTTGAATTGTTCCAGAATGTTCAGGATTACGGGAATGGAAGACAGTGGGTCGGAAACGTAGAGCAGCAAATCGTCAGCGTATAAGGACAGTTTATGAGACACCCCAAACCGTGTAATGCCCTTAAATCTGTCCTCTCCATGGAGCCAAATGGCTAGTGGTTCCATGGCCAAGGCGAACAATAATGGGGATAATGGACAACCTTTGCGGGTGCCGCGGTAGAGTGAGAACTGGCTTGATCTAGTGCCATTAATATAGACCGACGCTACAGGGGAGGAGTACAGGACTTTTATCCATGAGACAAAATTGGCACCTAGACCAAATTTTTCAAGTATGTAAAACAAGTACCCCCACTCCACCCTGTCAAATGCCTTTTCCGCGTCTAAGGAGAGCACTATTTCAGGTGAGTCGGTGGCGGAGGAAAAGAGTATATTAAACAACCTTCTAGTGTTAAAAAAGGATTGTCTTCCGTGGATGAAACCCGTCTGATCGGGGTGAATCAGAGCCGGCACGACTTTTTGGAGACGACACGACAGAACCTTGGCCAGTATTTTTAAGTCCACATTAAAGAAGAGAGATCGGCCTGTAACTGCCACAGAGGAGTGGGTCCTTAGACTTTTTGAGCAGCAGTGTAATTGAAGCCTCTGATAAAGCAGAGGGCAAACAGCCTACTAAGAAGGCATCATTGTAGACCCTCACTAAGATTGGGGCGAGTACTTTTGAAAAGGTTTTATAGAACTCAGTGGTGTAGCCATCAGGCCCATGTGCCTTACTGCTTTGTAGTGACTTTATTGCATCCTTAACTTCTAGAATTGTTATGGGAGCACCCAGCTCGCTAGTCATCCACCTGGGGAAGAGTCAGTAGATCTAGAGGATTCAAGTTGTCCCAGTCAAACAGTGATGACTCGGATGAGTATAATTTAGAGTAGTACTCAGAGAAGACGTTACTAATTTTTATAGGGTCTGTTGTGACCTCGCCAGTGTGTGACTATATTTTAGGTATCAGCCGGGATGTACTTTCCGCACGTGCTTGGTATGTAAAGAAGTTTTCCTGGCTTATCTCCCTGTTCGAAAAAGTGCTGTCTGGTACGCAGGAGGAGTCTCTCAACTTGACCGGTTGATAGTAAATCGTACTGCGATTGAAGTTGAAGCCGTTTTGTATATAGAGCTGGAGAGGGGTTCTGTGAGTATTGTCTATCCAGTTCTCGTATTGCATCTGAAATTTCTATCAATTTTGAATGTTCTTGCTTCTTGAAATGGGAGACAAATGAAATTTAATGTCCGCGGAGGCACGCCTTAAAGGACTCCCAAAGTGTGCCACTACTAACATCTGATGTGTCATTTATGTCAAAGAAGACCTGAATTTGTGTAGCAAGAAAGCTTTTAGAATCCGGCTCAGCTAATAAATGTGTATTAAATGTCCATGGTTTGGAAGGTGGTCTGCCATGAGGGAAATTAACCTCTACAGATGTGGGGGCGTGGTCAGAGATAACTATGCTGTGATAGTCACAGGAGCGAACATTTTGAGTTAGATTATTATCAAGTAAAAAGAAATCTATCCGTGAATAAGTGTGGTGAACATGTGAGAAGAATGAGTAAACCTTGTTGGAGGGGAATTTAGTTGTCCAAGGGTCTATTAAGCCCAGTTGCTCAGCATGATATTTTAAAATGTTGGCGGACTTTGACGTTGTTGAGAGTCCGGAGGATGACCTGTCTAGTACTGTATCCTGAACCTGATTGAAGTCCCCACCAATGATAATATAGTGATCATTGATATTAGGTAAGGAGGAGAAAAAATTTGACATGAATTTGTCGTCATCCCAGGTTGGAGCAGACAGTGAGGCCAGGACCATGGGAGTATTCTGTAATCTACCTGTCACTATAACATAACAACCATTGGTGTCGGCTATGGTGGTGACTGGTTCAAAAGCCACATTCTTGTTTATAATAATTGCGGCATCTCTAGCTCTCTCAGAGAAATCTGAGTGGAACAGGTGTCCCATCCATGATCGTTTGATTCGAGAAATGTCTGAGGTGCGGATATGTGTCTCCTGTAAAAAACAAAGGTCACCTTTAAGATGCTGCAAGTAACTGGTCACTTTGTTAGCTTTGATGGCAGTATTCATCCCTTTAACATTCCAGGAGATGAAGCGGATGTTTCTACCACTCACTGACATGGTTCCCTAAGTCGTACCTGTACCTGAAATTGAGCTGAGAGGGGGGGGGGCAAAAAAGGGGGACCAACACGCATCACACACTCACACACATACTCACCCCAGGGGGACCCCAGTCCCGCAGGAAACTGCAAGCTTACGTATCTCCCTGGATACAATCCTTCCTGGATAAACATATCTTTCCCAGGTTAATCTCCCTCCCCAATGAAATAAAACAATTCCCATCTTAAACCTTTGTATAGAGAAATGTAAAACTTAGAACATTGTGTATGAAGAGAGGGAAAGTGGAAAAAAAGACTGTAATGGTCGGTTCTGACATCCCTTCTCAAACATCCCTTTCTCAAATATTAAACTAAATATGGCCAGTCAACTGTGCTGGGTGTAGCATTAACATCAGGCACGGAAGCACCCATTTGTGTACTTACAAGTAACGTAGCCCAACAGTGATCAGAAATGAAAGAAAAATAGAAGCAACATATGAAGCAGCATGGAAGCTTTAAGCGCAGTCAGTAATAACATGTTAACGTTAAGTAACCTGTAACGTTGGTAAAATAAACAAGAGGCAGGAGAAAGTAACCTTACCGACATAATGAGTCCAGCGGTGTCAGCTGCGCGTTGTTCAGAGTCCAGTGTGGTGGCGATTCTGATTGGAACTGGAAGCGGCCAAACCCGCATAGAAGTGAGCTCAAGTCCCAAATATGATGTAAAAAAAACATGAAACATTTGGATTTGAGAAAAAAAACGCTGTTACCAAACACAACAACGAAGTCTCCATCAAAAGTGTATGCACAGTAGCGTTGGTAAGAACCGATCTGGAGTCTGTGGTGACGTCAGCGTCTGGCTGTGTTCCGCTGGCTAGCCAACGTTACCTAGCCAGTAGCACGCCGGCCAACGCCAATGCTAACGCTAGCGTTAGCCCAAGACTTGCCCGAGCCAGCCAACGTTAGCTATGTTAGCATGTCAAAGCTAGCGAGTCAGCCGATTAGCCGTTTAGCTACCGTGCTACCATTAGCTACATAGCGTATCGGAGCGACGTGGAGTGTCTGGTTTATGGAGCTGATTTACGAGTGACTGCTCAAAAGATATTTCTTAGCTGCATCCACAGACAAAAGCCGCACCCTGTCTCCGTTCTCCGTCGTAATCATCAACCTGGCTGGGTACTGGAGGCTGGGCTTGAGACCACGCTGGTAGAGTTGCTGCATCACTTCACGGTAGGGAGCCCGCTGTTCCTGCACATCAGGGCTGTAGTCTTGGTAGACGGTGATCGGCTTGTTCTGATAGCGGAGCTCTGCTCTGACCCGAGCTCTGCTCTGACCCGGGCCCTGCTCTGACCCGGAGCTCTGCTCTGCTCTGACCCGGAGCTCTGCTCTGACCCGGAGCTCTGCTCTGACCCGGGCTCTGCTCTGCTCTGACCCGGAGCTCTGCTCTGACCCGGGCTCTGCTCTGACCCGGGGCTCTGCTCTGACCCGGGCTCTGCTCTGACCCGGAGCTCTGCTCTGACCCGGGCTCTGCTCGTCTTCTCCGGGCCTCGGGGAGCACTTTCTCTTTCGTTTGGAAGTTGTGGAACCGAATAATGACAGGCCTCGGTCTTTCGCCCGGTCTTGGTTTCGCTGTCAGTGACCTGTGGGCCCTGTCAAGTTCGGGGGGGTTGGGCAAGATGTCAGTCCCCAGGAACTGGTGCAAGAATTCGGAGAAAAAAGCGGTTGGTTGTGGACCCTCGACCGACTCTGGGAGCCCAACGACGCGGATGTTGCTGCGTCTGCTCCGGGATTCAAGATCTGCGGTTTTAGCTTTTAATTTGGCGTTACTGGTCATCAGTTCGTTGCACTTAGTTTCCAGTGTCTTCAGGCGACCGTCGGTAGATATAGCGCTTGTCTCCAGAGAGGTGATCCGCTGCCCCTGATCGGTTACCGTTAGCTGTATCATGTCGAGTTTGCTTTCCAGGGGGGAGATGGCGGCCACCTTGAATTCTGCAGAGAGAGCTTCCTTGTGGGTTTCAAGCAGGTTGACAATGGCAGCCATGCTCACAGCACCATTAGCCATGCTAGTAGTCTGGTCGATGACAGCTTCAGCTTTAGACATGATGGCAGGGTCTTTTTTGTTCCTCTCTGACTTCTTATTTACTGGTTTACCTTCAGGCTTCGATTGGCTCATGTTTTTAGCAAGCTAGCGCAGTTTAAGATGTAATAATTCGAAATGCGTTTGGGAGGGAGAGTGAAGCGCACCTACTCCTCAGCCACCATTACCGGAAGTCCCCTGTTCATTTCTATTACTAGAATTTGACTCCAACTTGGAAACAAGAATTTATTAGATTAAAAAATTAGACAACATATTGAAGCTATTGAGAAAGGGGTTTGGCCTTTTAAGGCCACACCACTGCGTAAATAATTTTGAGAGGCATTTTATGCATTTTACATCATTCAGTACCAGTACTCAGGGTTCAAGAAAGTATGGATTTTCCATTTCAATCCCAGTTTCAGAGAACCAGAAATGTTTTTATCATTGCGTACCAGTAGTCAGAGTAGGTGGTTTAACACCAGACCAGGAGCAGGGGCTATGGTAATAATGTGTTTCACTTTTTTAGTCCATGATGAAGGTGATGAGATCAGGAAGAAACCCACCAGTGGTTATAACACAGCTGCAGGCACTGAGCAGGGGCCTCTGCTGCATACATATAGATTTCAACCCAAAGAATTTACTCCAGAGACTTTAGTTTTTATCCACTACACTACTGGTGTGGTGAGTAAACTGGTGGTCAGTACCAGTATTACATATTTTGCAACGTTCAGTAGGCTACTAGTGAATGATAATGAGCAATAATATCAGGGACACTTGAGAAATATTAAGCGTACCTGTTTCGAGGGTTAGCCAGTGCAGCATCAGTTCGGTATCGGGGCTCTTGTCTAGTTTATCTCAACACTACCCACACACTGCTCTCGGCTCAGGCTCAGGCCTGTCACTCAACCCATCACATATGACAATCTGACACTGTTTACATTTGCCTGATTTCCGTCAACGGTTACACATGGCTTGGATGTGCCACACAACTGATTTCCACACATCAATACCTTACACACTCTCGGATTGCTCTAGGGAAGTTACTAGTTAGAAAGGCACGAACTGAGGAAGCCTCTTGGATGAGAGGCAAAACGTCTTCACGGTTATACGTATACCAAGTCCAGTTGCACTTGATTCAATTCCTTTGGATAACCATGACCTGGATGAATGAGAACATTCACAGACATCTCTAGGGAAGTTAGTTTATCGAAAAATCGTAAACACTGAAATGACTCACTGAGCACAAGTAGGGATAAGCTGAGGGGGACCAGCCAAGCCTGCAAATTCTCACGGTCCTAACTGCCCTCCTTTGTGCATCCTGTGGAAACCTATGCATCATACAGCCTTGTCCCGGCCAAACAGAACAGCCCCAAGCCGCAAAACACACCATTTCTCCTTCAACAGCTACAAATCGTCGAGAAATGGTCCAAAAAGCAGGAAAAATCACTGAAACGTCATGTAGAGTCAGACGTTGGTAGGCAATATGGTGCCCGTCAAGCACATGACAGACTCTCAGCCAATCACAGCGCGTGTTGCAAAGATCAAAGGATGGCCAGGCTCTCTCTATACATGGCACTGTCCTGGTTGCTGCACTAGCGCCTCCTCTGGTCGGTCGGGGCGCCTGTTCGGGGGAGGGGGAACTGGGGGGAATAGCGTGATCGTCGTTAGTTCACTTTCCTTGAGTAGTGCTTTTCTGACACTATCACTGGTAATGCCACACACTAAACGGTCTCTGATCAGCTCCTCCTGGAGAACTCCGGAATTACAGCTTTTAGATTTGATCCTGAGTGTACTCACATATGCTTCCACTGTTTCCCCAGGTTTATGGTTTCTGGAGTTGAAGGACTGCCTCTCCATGGTGATGTTTGTCTGAGGGTTGCAAATTTCCCTGAATTTTCTTTTCAAACATTCCGGGTCTTCTCGTGTCTCTGCCCGCCTCATGACGACCCCATCTTCTGCGAGCTCCGCTGGTAAATACGTGAATGAGCGTTCACGTTCGCTCGCCTCTGCTCCTGCTAAGTTTAGCAGTATGTACGCTTGCCTTTTGGCTGGTTTGTCACTGTGTGCTGCGGCGATGAATATGTCCTATTCCTGCTCGAATATATTCGCTACATTACCAGAGGGTCTGGTCGCCGAAATCCGTCTGCCATTGTCACCCTTCTAGTGAGCTTTTCCTTCTGTCGTCTTTGTGGAGTTGCTTGCGTGCAGAGGGAACGGCTACGTTAGTTAGCCAGCACCGCTAACTAGACTCACTTTGCTGAACAAAGCGTCGGATCTAACTATGTACCCTCCGAGTCGGGGCAGTATCAGCTTTCACTCTGACACCATGTAGGATGACTCACGTGGAGGCCGTGTTAGCCTCTACTCTAGGCTTAACATTTAATAATCATTGCAGAGGAACTCAGGTACAGTGTACAGCATGTAGCTGTGTGTATAGCGCCGCCACTAGGCTGCATGATTACATGACTACTCTGTAAGTACGGAATGCAGGTCAGTACAAACATAACTGTAACCCGGGGGTAACCCAAGCCTAATTCCTCCTAATAATTGTATAACTATATACATTTATGGAAACCAGTTAAAAAGCAAGAGGTTAAAATTTGTACCCATTGGGCTTCCGGTTTGGCCACCGAGCGAAATGCCACGTTTGCTGTGAGCTCCGGAGGCCCGTGACTTTATTTCATATTTCTATCGAGCAAAATCCTGTATTCTTGGCATTCGTATTCAAGTTCACGTTATCGCAGTGTATTTCGACTTTTTGTTAGATTTTTTGGCCGAAGAATGTCGTCTGGGGATGAAAATTCCGATGCTAGCAGGTCCAGCCAGGCACCTGCTAGCAACAAGTCGCTTCCCAGAAGGAAGACGGGCCGCTCGTCGAGAGAAGAGCAGAAACAGATTGAGCCGCTGGCCAAAATGATGGAGGAGGTACAGAACATGGTCAGAGAATTCAGAGACACGTTTGACGAGAAGATCAAGGGGCACATTGACCCGATTCTAGCCAAGTTTGATTAGATGGACTAGTGCCTCTCTGAGAAGACGCGTGCGCTGGAATCTGCCATTACGAAATGCGAGGAGTCTGTCGAGTTGAACCGAGCGGACGTGTTCGAGCTCCAGAAGAAGGGTGATACCAGAGATGGGAAAATCGGTAAATGGGAACTTCAGGTGGAATATCTGACCGAACGCTGTGCTGATCTTGAATCGAGGTCTAGGAGGAATAACCTGAGAATCACCTCAGCACGAGTTTGCTGCGAGGTTCCTGAAAGACATGCTGAACCTGACCACTCTGCCCAGAGTTGAGAGAGCTCATCGTGTGGGACGCGTGCGGAGCGGGGAGGAAGGGAACCGTCCCGCGGCCAGGCACTACCTGCTCTGCCTGCAGACCTTCAGGGAGAAGGAGGATATTCTGGAGAAGGCGCGGAAGATGGGTGTTCTTAAATACAAGGACGCGCGGATCCACATCTTTCCGGATCTTTCTACCGTCCACGCGCAGAAACGGGCCAAGTTCGATGAGGTTCGGAGGAGGCTGCGACAGGACCACCCCTCCTTCAGATACCACTACAACTTCAGCGCCGGTCTGGTCCTGCTCCCCAAACCCGGAGAGCGTCACGTCTTTGGCGACCCCAAGAAAGCCATGCTGTTTCTGGATGCCCTGGGTCCAGCCTGATCTTGGCGGCTAGTCTTCGCTACAAGCTGCCACTGACCTTCGTTTGTGGACCTGGACTGACGTCTGATGCCGTTCACTAATGTGTAATTTTGCTGGGGTAGGTGCCCTGTTCTTGAGTTGAGGTCTGTGTGCTACCTGTAGTCGGCCAGATGGCTATATTTTTCGTTTCTATATTAGCCTATCTGGTCGCTTTTTTTTTTACACAATAATCTGATCTAGGCCTAGCCTACATTATTGGACGCCAGTTTGGATAAGATCTATGCGCCATTTTAAGGCCGTCTTCAATGTCCTGAAGAAGTTGCCAGTTTAATAATATATATTATACATATTATTATAGCCTACCTGGCTGTTTATTTATCTAGCCTAAGGTGTAGGGAGGTGAGGCTTTCTGTAATTCATTTCATAATACATTTATCATTAAGCTAATTTTGTTGAGTAGGCTTATGTGTTTTTGTTTTCCCCCTCCCGACTCAGCCATATATTAGGCTATAATTCAATATTGGTCGCACTCCCTCTGGCTGTAGGCCTACTTTTGAATGTTATTATTTCCTGTGTCTTACCATGGAAGTGTGGTTTGTGTGATAGGCCAAACACTCATTACTGAGTAAGGTTAGGTTAGTGGCTTATTAGCCTAGGCCTATCAATATTTTCGTAATAGGCCTACACTTTTCTCCGCCTCCGCCTGGGCTCTAGGCCTATAGCCTATGGTTTTACTTTTAAGGTCGATTGTTTTTGGGCTACTGTTCGTTGTGGCCTAATTATCTACATATACTGTTTAGGCCTATCTTTTATGTTGTTTTTATAGTGTGGGGAGGTGAGGTTTTTTGCAATTATTATTTTTTATTTCATAATACAGTATGTGTTTTTTTTTTCTCCCCTCCCGACTCAGGCCTAGCCATATATTGGGCTATAATTCAATATTGGTCGCACTTCCGCTGGCTGTAGGCCTACGTCTGAATTTTATTGTCGATGGTTGTTTTTGGGCTACTGTTCGTAGTGGCCTAATTATCTTCATATACTGCTTATCTTTTATGTTGTTTCTTGAATATAATTCTGGATAGATAGAAAGACTGCACAGAGACCACTTTTTACCCATAGGCTACCTGGTAAGATTGCCTGACCCTTCTGCATGTAGCCTACGTGTATGAGTGTGCCATATTAACTTCAGAGGTTGAAGCGCTTTTAAGGTTTACTTGTTTTATTCCTGTGCCTGATGTGGAGGTATTAAGAGATTCTTCTTAAGGGATATTGTCGTGTATCTACAAGATAACTGAATTATACAACGATAAAGGTGTATCTTGGTCTTCTTCTTTTATTTGCTAGACCGCAGTAACATTACAAAACGACTGCGTTAAGCAGGCACGAAAACACATGAGTGACCCTCGTGCTCTGTCTTCTTCCAAGGGCGCGCACCAGAGTGGCGCACGTACATTTATACAACATACACAACCAATAGACATGGAGGGTCAGAGGTCAAACATAAAATACATATTACTGGATACTTTGCCACTTAGAAGACCCCAAGTGGCAAAGTATCCCCTCAAAACTTCTATGGTCTTTTCAGATGTAGTGCTACTCATCAAAGCTACTCCTGGCCAACGTGAATAGCTATCAGTGACCACTAGGAAGTTGAACTTTCCCTTCTGAGCATAATCTATGTGTATCCTCTGCCAAGGACGGTTAGGCCAGCTCCAATTGTGAACAGGAGCTGTGGCAGGTTGGTATCTGTTTAACTGGCATGTCTGGCAACTGTTTACTAGTGACGCTATGTCAGAATCAAGGTTTGGCCACCAAAAGTGACTGCAGGCTAATGCCTTCATCTTTACCATTCCCTGGTGATTTTCATGCAATTCACGTAACATCTGTGGTCTTAACACCTCTGGTATGATTACCCGGAAACCCCACATCACACAGTCAGATTCAACAGTCAGTTCAGTGTTTCTTATCAAGTATGGCCTTAACTCATCTTCATTCAAATGCTTTGGCCAACCATTCAATGTGAAGTGCTTCACTCTCTGTAGTACTGCATCAGTCTTTGTCTGTTTTGCAATCTCTTGTGAGGACACTGGCACTTTATCCAAGAATGAGACCCTAAACACCGAACTATAATCTGAGTCTGCCTCTTGAGTCTGTAGTGGTAACCATGATAATGCATCCGCATTTGCATGTTGTAAGGATGGCTTGTAACGTATGTCATACTGGTATGCTGCTAAAATTAATGACCACCTCTGCAGCCTAGCTGCTGCCAATGTAGGCACTCCAGTCTTGGGCCCTAGTATCTTTAGGAGTGGTTCGTGGTCTGTAAGCGGAGTAAACTTTCATCCATATAGATAGTCATTAAACTTGGTCACCCCAAAGATGATACTAAGTGCTTCTTTCTCTATCTGAGAATAGCTGACTTTTGTTTTAGTGAGTGTCCTAGACACGTAGGCTACAGGTTTCTCACTGTTGTCTGGAAACTGATGTGAAATCACGGCACCTATGCCGTAAGGCGAAGCATCACATGCCAAAATTACAGGCAGTTTAGGATCATAATGTGTAAGCACTGGCGCAGCTACAAGCTGTGCTTTAGTACGCTCAAACGCCTCTTGACATTTTCTTGTCCAATCCCAGTCTTTATCTGTATGTAGGAGCCCAGTCATAGGCTTAATCTCGCTGGACAGGTTTGGTATACATTTGCCATAGTAATTGAGCATGTCTAAGTACGACCTCAATTCTGTCACATTTTTCAGCACAGGAGCTTTGTCAACAGCCTCAGTTTTCTCTTTAATTGGGCGCACACCCTCGGCATCAATTACATGCCCGAGGTAGGCCACACTGTTCTGAAAGAAGGCGCATTTCTCTTTGTTAAGCCTCAGCCCATGTTCTTCCAGTCTCTGTAACACTTGTTTAAGATTGCGCAGATGTGCGGTGGTATCTGTTCCTGTTATCAAAATATCGTCTAAGTAGCATACCACGCCATCAAGCCCTTGTAATACTTCATCCATAGTGTGCTGGAAGATAGCGGGCGCGCTAGAGACCCCATATGGCAAGCGGTTGCATACATAGAGACCTCTGTGTGTATTGATGGTGAGAAACGGCTTACTTTTCTCATCCATGTCGAGCTGAGTGTAGTCCTGCGTCAAGTCAAGTTTAGTGAAACGCTTTCCACCTGCTAAAGTGGAGAATAAATCCTGTGGTTTTGGAAGTGGGTACTGATCTACATCAAGCCACTGATTCACTGTCACCTTATAATCTCCGCAAATGCGCACTGATCCATCTTTGTTCGAAATGCACACTAGCAGCCCATTCACTATGCTGCACAGGAGAGATAATTCCTGTTGTTCGAGTTCGATTAGCTATTTATCCACGGCTGCACGCAGTGCATAAGGCACTGGCCTCGCTTTGCTAGATGTTGATATAGCTTCCAGTGATACACGCAAGGATGCGGTGAGGCCTTTTGCACGGCCTAGCTCTGCACTGAAAACTGCTCTGTGCTCTGAGCACACTTGCTCCACTGGGTCAGATGCGGCAACGCGACTCACTTTTGACCAATCTAAGCTGAGCACTCAAATCCAATCCCGCCCCATCAGCGCCGGTGCTCTACCACGGGCCACTAGCAAGGCAGCTGTAAATGCTGCTTCCCACATTGCACATTCACCAGGATTTTACCCCACAAAGCTAACGCTTGGTCTGTGTATGTTCTCAATGTAACGTCACATGGGTGCAGTTTCGACCCTTCCAGTTTGGATTTGTACCGCTCTCTGAGATAACTGACATGGCTGCCCCGGTATCTACCTCCATGTACATCCTAACACCACTGCATTCTACCATCACCTTGTAAGGTTTCCCATACTCACACTCAGTCTTTACTGAATACAGTCTCATATCAGCTCGCTGTTCAGAATCAGTCTCTGAGTCCGGTTCGCGAGTTGCATCTGCCTGGTCCACAAAGTTCACCGCTGGGCCGCCTTTGGCCGAGGCGGGCGGGCAGACCAATGTCCAGCAGACCGCCTCCCTTGGTCCCTACCGGCGTTGGTGCGCTGGTTCCGACAGGCTCGCTCCAGATGTCCGTTCTTTCCACATCCGCGACACTGGAAGTCTTTGAAGCGGCAGCTCCCCGGTCCGTGTCCTTCCCCGAGGCCCCTGTAGCAGTCCTGGTGGCTGTCGCTGACCTCCCTCTGGTTCCGCGCAGTCCTGGGCTCTCGGTGTTTCCACACTCCGACATGATCCGCTCGCATATGCACAGATGACTGTCCCTTCTGCCTGCTTTCTAATCCAGAATTCCTGCGCTCGAAATTGTTCGTTAATTCCGCCATTTTTTGCCATGTTAATCCCTCGCCAATGGCGGAATTCAGTAACTTCCGGCGCAGCTCTTTGTTAGACATCCCACACACGAGCTGATCTCGGAGCTGCTCCTCCAGGCTCGCGCCAACATTGCATGTAGAAGCTAATCCTTTCAAGCTAGTAGCAATGTAATCAGCAAAAGTCTCTCCAGACTGTTGTCGACGGCTTCTAAAAGCAAATCTTTCCGCCAATACGTTTCTCTTTGGCGTGTAAAAGTCCCGCAACGTCTGTAGCAAGGTTGCCAAAGCAACTTCACTGAACTTTTCCGGTGATATCAAGTCCTTTAGCACGGCAACATTCTTCCGTCCAACCACGGACAAAAATGCGGCTCTTCTCCTATCTTGCTCAGTTTGGTTAGCAGACAAGAGCTGCATAAGCCTTTCTTCATAATGGTCGAAGGTTTCTGCCGTTTGGTGGAACTGCAGTCCTGGTGTATCTGGACTATACAGGGCCATCGCGTACGTTAGCTGCTAAGCTGCTAGCATCGTTCAAACATTACCGGTCAAGACGGGAGCAACCCGCTGCACATCAAAATAAGAGGAAGATCCCATCCTCGTCGCCAATACCTGTCGTGTATCTACAGGATAACTGAATTATACAACGATCAAGGTGCATCTTGGTCTTCCTCTTTTATTTGCTAGACCGCAGTAACATTACAAAATGACTGCGTTAAGCAGGCACGGAAACACATGAGTGACCCTCTTGCTCTGTCTTCTTCCAAGGGCGCGCACCAGAGTGGCGCGCGTACATTTATACATCATACACAACCAATACACATCGAGGGTCAGAGGTCAAACATAAAATACATATTACTGCAAATAAAAATATTTGCTTTCGTGTGTATCTCCATACACTACAGCTATATTTCAGATTTGTTTGTAACTGTTTTTATTATATATTGTTAAAACTTACTTGCTATTTATAAATGAATGGAGCACGGCACTTGATTTAGTTATTAACATATAATCTGTAGCATAACAAAAACACGTTGAGGTTGTCAATAAATACTTTATTTTGTTGTAAAATTAGTAGTTTGGTCTTTCTCCACTCACTGTCTTAGGTTGTCATATAAAGTGACCCAGTCATACCAACACTGTTTGGCTTAAATTACTCTTACTGTAGCGAACCCAGTTAAGGTCCATGTATTAAACTGGAAGGTGCTAGGAAGGGCTACACAAGGTTATCTACAATCACCACCACTTGCATCAGATTTACGCTGTGAAGCCATGATTACAAGAGTAAACAACACAAAAAAGTCACAACGCACACAATGTTTACGCGATCCGACTTAAAATGGCGACGACGGCGTGGCGTTGTTCTCCCTCGGGCCGACGAACCGCCTAAAACGCGCAGTGTTCTGAGCGTCGCGCAAAGTAGTCCGTCCGTTCGTTAGTACGAACCACTGTGTGTAACTCCATCCATCCATTATCCGAACCGCATATCCTGCTCTCAGGGTCGCGGGGATGCTGGAGCCTATCCCAGCAGTCGTTGATCGGCAGGCGGGGAGACACCCTGGACAGGCAGCCAGGCCATCACTCGATTTTTTAAAATAATAGGCTTTACGGCTGTCGGTTCGTAAGTACGGGAGTTTGTAAATCGGGCGTTAGTAACAAGAGGACTACCTGTATTTACAAAATCTCTTTGTTGACATATATGAAATAAGTGTGCTCTCAATTGTAGAAGTAAATCTATATTTTTGTATTAACACAGGCAAACTTAATGAGTACATACCGGTACTGTATGATGGACAGCCAATGAAATGCGTTGAGATTGACATGTGGTCTGTACGTATATAACAGTGTGCATCTGTCAGTAAAGTCTCTGATCCTCGGGTACCCCTGGCTGATTCAGCACAACCCACACATCAACTGGGCCATTCAGGTAATTGGGTGGGGAAAAAACTGCTACCAAGACTATTTCCAGGACATAGCCTCTAACCTCTTGAGTAAGACACAGTCAAAGGACTCTCCTGACCTGACTGGTGTCCCAGCCTGTTACCATGACTTACAAGAAGTTTTCAGTAAGAGCAGAGTTGCTTCCCTTCCTACCCATCGTGAATATGACTGTGCTATCGACCTCCTCCCCGGTGTACCCATTCCCAAGGGTCGTTTGTACTCTTTGTCCGCAGCCGAGAGAAAAGCTATAGAGGACTACATTAATGACTCCCTCGCAGCAGGGCTAACTCGGCCATCGTCCTCTCCAGCTGGAGCAGGGTTCTTCTTCGTTGAGAAGAAAGACAAGAGTCTAAGACCATGCGTAGACTATTCCCCACTCAACAACATTACAACCAAGAACCGTTACCCCCTCCCACTAATTTCTTCTGTCTTTGACGTCCTCAAGGGCGCCAAGGTATTCACTAAATTGGATTTGCGGAATGCGTATCACCTAATACGCATCCGGGAGGGGGGTGAATAGAAAACGGCTTTCAATACACCCATTGGCCACTACGAGTACTTTGTCATGCCCTTTGGATTGACTAACGCCCCCGCAGTTTTCCAAGCCCTAGTGAACAATGTCCTGAGGGACCTCCTGAATCAAAATGTTTTTGTATTTCTTGATGATATCCTTATTTTTTCCCCCGACGAAGAGTCTCATGTCCGGATGGTACGGGAAGTTTTGAAAAGACTGTTAAAGAATGAACTGTTTGCCAAAGCAGAAAAGTGTGAATTCCACAGGAAACAAGTGACTTTTCTGAGGTACGTGATCTCCCACGATCACTTGGAAATGGACCCAGAAAAAGTCCAGGCTGTGGCAGAGTGGCCGACCCCCACCTCCCGAAAGGAGGTACAACGTTTTCTTGGCTTCGCAAACTTCTATCGCAAGTTCATTAGAAACTTGACCTCAGTGGCCGCCCCTTTAAGTGCCTTAACCTCTCCCAAGGTTTCGTTTCAGTGGTCTCAATCCTCCGAGGATGCGTTCCAGTGCCTGAAGAAGCTCTTCACC
The DNA here is from genome assembly GCA_022114975.2 of Lampris megalopsis. Classification (NCBI taxonomy): domain Eukaryota; kingdom Metazoa; phylum Chordata; class Actinopteri; order Lampriformes; family Lampridae; genus Lampris; species Lampris megalopsis. The sequence goes on along the minus strand of JAJHIY020001987.1, from coordinate 1,830,255 downwards.
ACAGCTCCGGTCCTCACCCTGCCCTCAGTCGATCAACAATTCATCGTGGAAGTGGACGCCTCCAGCTCTGGAGTGGGGGCCATCTTGTCCCAGAGATTAGGTATGGATAATAAGATCCACCCCTGTGTTTTTCTTTCCCGGAGATTATCTCAGGCGGAGAGAAACTACTCTGTGGGGGACCGGGAGCTGTTGGCTGTAAAAGTGGCGCTGGAAGAGTGGAGGCACTGGCTAGAGGGGGCGGCCCAACCATTCCTGGTGTGGACAGACCACCGGAATCTGGAATACCTCAAGGGTGCCAAGAGGCTCAATGCCCGCCAAGCCAGGTGGGGACTTTTCTTTTCCCGGTTTAATTTCACTCTGTCATATCGTCCAGGAAGCAAGAACACAAAGCCAGACGCCTTGTCACGCATTCATGCACCCCAAACAGACTCCTCAGATCCAGAACCCATCCTCCCTGAAACCTGCATCGTGGGAGCCTTCACCTTGAGTGTGGAAGGCAAGGTAATAGAGGCTCTCAGGGCAATTCCAGCACCCCCTGAGTCCCCCATGAACAGGTTGTTTGTTCCCCCTTCCCTCCGGGGGGAGGTTATTAAGTGGGCTCATGAGAACAAGCTCTCCTGGCATCCGCCGAACCCTCTTCAGAGTGCTGGAGCGGTTCTGGTGGGCTAACGCCAAGGATGACGTGTCAGAGTATGTCGCTGCCTGTCCTGTCTGTTCCCAGCAGAAAAGCTCCAATGCCCCACCAGCTGGGTTCCTTCACCCTCTGCCCGTGCCACATCGCCCCTGGTCAGACCTCTCAGTAGACTTTGTCACTGGCCTCCCTCCATCCGAAGGTAACACAGTCATCCTCACTGTCGTTGACAGATTTTCCAAAATGGTTAAATTCATCCCCACACTCAAACTACCATCTGCCAAACAAACCGCCGAACTCTTGCTCCAGAACATTTTCAGAACCTTTGGATTTCCCAGGAACATTCTGTCTGACCAGGGGCCGCAGTTCGTGGCTCATTCTGGGAGGCCTTCTGCCAGCTGGTGGGGGGGCCACTAGAAGCCTCTCCTCTGGATACCATCCCCAGACCAATGGCCAGACGGAGAGGCTGAACCAAGATTTGGAGACCGGTCTTCACTGTCTCTCCTCAGATAACCCCTCATCGAGGTCCAGGATGCTGTTTGGGTCGAATACGCCCACAACACCCTTCCCTCTGCCTCGACCGGTCTCACCCCCTTCCAGGTGGTGTTCGGCTATCAGCCTCCCCTCTTCGCAGCCCTGGAAAAAGAGGTCAAAGTCCCCGCTGCTGCTGTTATGGTCCGCCGGTGTCGAGGCATGTGGTCTCGCGTCCGCCGGACTCTTCTCCAGACCCCCGCCGCCTACAAGAAACTGGCTGACCGCCGTCGCCGCCCAGCCCCAGCATACAGCCCTGGACAAAGAGTGTGGCTCTCCACCAAAGATCTGCCCTTCCACCATCCATCCCGCAAGTTAGCACCTTGGTACGTTGGCCCATATCCAATCTCAAAAATCATTAATGACTCTGCTGTCAAATTGAAGCTTCCCAGGACCACCCGCATACACTCCACCTTCCACGTCAGCCGGATCAAGCCAGTCAAGGAGAGCCCACTCGTCCCCGCTGCCAAGCCCCCACCCCGTCTCATTGATGGTGAGACTGTCTACACTGTCAGGAAACTGCTGGATGTTCGGCGGCGGGGCCGGGGCCTGCAGTACCTGGTGGACTGGGAGGGCTACGGGCCGGAGGAACGCTCATGGGTCCCCTCACGGGACATCATGGACCCTCGCCTCATTGCCAAGTTGCACCGCCGCAATCCTCAGGGTCCTGGGCCGCCAGGAGTCGGCCATTGGGGGGGGGGTACTGTCAGGGTCTGTCATGTGTCAGTTTCCCATTTTATTTTGATAGTCTTGTCTCTGTGTTCACGTCCTGTTCCCCATATGATTACCTGTCCCAGCCGTTATGTGTTTCACCTGTGCCTCGTTATCCCTTCCCTCCTGTGTGTATTTGTTACACTTTTAAGAATGACGCGATGGCCGGTTCTTGTGTAGCACATTAATTTTTCTTTTTATTCCTGTTGGAACATAAACAAACACAACATCAGTCCTGGCGTCTGTGTCTTATTCGTGCGTCTGACGTCTCACTCTACTAGTGACAGGCGTCAGTCACCGATACCTTACACCTACAGCTAGTGACAGGCATCTAGCAACACACATATTACATATTAAACAAACCAAAAACACTCAAATACAGCCATGTGATCATGTCACAAACACCTTTGTAGCAACTTTGTACTTTGTGTATTTATATCCAATGAACTTATTGTAATCTCTATTTATTACCATATTAACTGTTTAGCCTTTTAACTTATTACTGTTTTTAAGTCTATTTATTATTCTCTTTAACCCAATGGTCACAAAACATACCAATGAACTTGAATACTGTAGTCGTGTGACGTAAAGGGGAACTCTTATTTTGTAACAGGAAACGATATACAGTTTTCCTGGCCAACAATTAGTCAGAGCCGCCGTGAAAGCGGCCTTTTACTGTTAGCAGCTGTTATTAGCTTCCACTCGTTTACACATCAATTAAGAACAGTTCACAACACACCTTAGCAAGGGCTAACTAGAAAACACCCTCATTGATAGTTGTTTCATTCGCTATTGTACATTTCTTTCACACACAGTTTCATAGCTCGTTTCCAATTTCATAGATAGACGGATCCGCCCGGGTAGCGGGAATAACCAAACCGCCTTTATCAAGTGCGTCTACATTCAGAGCTAGTTAGTTACTACACATCACACTCACAGTCTAAGACCTTAGCAGTTATTATCTGGCTTTCATATATTGTTCTGTTTCTGATATCTGATTAGCTTACCTGTTGGAACATAAACAAACACAACATCAGTCCTGGCGTCTGTGTCTTATTCCTGCGTCTGACGTCTCACTCTACTAGTGACAGGCGTCAGTCACCGATACCTTACACCTACAGGGCCCCCTGTTGACCATGTGTTCCAACCATTTAAGACAGAACCAGAAATACTAGAAAATAATAGAAATCACATGAACAACATTGAAGCAGTAATTTTAACATATTTTAAAGTCTTTCGCTTTTTTATAAGAAGTTTTAATTTTAAATGGGGGGCAAGATATTTTAATCTTGTTCATGCCAATGTCTATGAAAACACTCAGTGCCACATATTTAACCAGTGCTCCCCTGTGTGTCAGTGCCAGATTGTCTTGTCTCCTAGAGCAGCATTCCAGCGTTTCATGTAAGAGAGTTTCCCCGTGTCTGACTGTTTCGTTCCTGGTTTCCGAGTCTCCGTCTCCTGTTTTGGTACCGTCGCCTGTTTGTTAGTCCGCCTGGTTCTTGAAGTCTTCTGCCTGTCTGATTGCCTTTCTGCGTTTTGACCCTTGGACCGAATTAAAGACCCTGTGAACTGGTTACTGTCTGCCTGCCTGCATTTGTGTCCGCCAGTCTCTGTGTTCACGACAATGTAAAGTTAGCATTTATTTCGGTCTAGCACTTGGTATACATGCCAGAATCGCTGAACATTTCAACTTTGACAACAGGTTATGGGCCCAGAGTTACCCAGAGATACTTATCAAGCGGTTTGCCACCGAGAGAAATATCGCAACGTACCGCGTGTGACGGTTAGCATGCTAGCACCATGAGTCGCCGAGTCAAATGGCAGGGGCGAAAGACCCAGGATGGAAAGATCGAGTAGCCATTGGTCTCGACTAGTCTGTGACGGAGATGAAAAGAACTATGAACTGTGGGAGACGACATTTTGGGCCATCTTCTGTTACAAGGGCTAAAAGACACTATTATAAATGAAACTACCGATGATGATGGACGGGCAGTAGATGGAGCAAAAAATGCCGAGATATATCTGGGTGTGATCCTGTACGACCAACTGTCGTTTGCTGAAAATGTTGCATCGGTTGCTCGCTCCTGCAGATTTCTCCTCTGTAACATCAGGAGGATCCGCCCATTCCTCACCGACGAGACGGCACAGGTGCTCATCCAGGCTCTGGTCATCTCCCGGCTGGACTACGGCAACTCCCTCCTTGCTGGCGCCCCGGCGTCGGCCATCAGACCTCTGGAGCTTGTTCAGAAAGCTGCAGCTCATCTGGTGTTCATCCGCCCTAAGTTCTCCCACACCACTCCCCTTCTCATGTCCCTACACTGGCTCCCAGTAGCTGCTCACATCCAGTTTAAGACTCTGGTGCTAGCCTACAGGGCAGTGAAAGGAACAGCTCCTTCCTATCTCCAGGCCATGGTCAAGCTGTTGTGGTTACACCGCCCCGAGCTGCCTCCCCAGCACGTTCAAGCCACTCCCCCAGCTCGGACGTGCCGGAAACATCCGAGCGCTCGGCTCGCGCTCTGAGGAAACGAGCGCTGCGCTGCACCAGGTGTTTGCCATCATCTATCAGGCACATCTGCGGCAATCAGGCAGCCCTCTACAAGAAACCTGCCAGAACGCCTCTCCGTGCTTCGATGTGCTGAACCCTGCGGACTCTCCCTCCGCGACTTCCACGGCTCCCCGCGTCTCCCTCGCTCCTCGCCCCCAGCGACCTTCACGTTTCCCCCCTGGACCTCTCCAGCGATCTCCCTCCGTGTCTCTCTACCTGGACCCCTCCTATTCGGACTTGACTTCCTGGTTCTCGGACCCAGACTTCCTCGGACAACCCCCTCGCTCTACGGATTCGGACTTTGGTAGCCAGGCGCACATCGTCTCAACAACCTGAGACTCACCTGTTATTATGCCCTGTGGCAGTGTTGTTTGTTTTTCTTCCCTGCATTAAATCACCCTTTTGGGTTATCCGGGTGCTCTGTTGTCTGTCTGTCCTTTTGGGTTTTGCTACACTGGCCTCTGGTCTTCATTCGAGATACGTAACACAAGCCCTACACCCCCGCCCGACCACTTCGCTCTGCTGCCTCAGGACGCATGGCTGCCTCGTTGCTCAGAGGCCCCTGCTGCCCATCGACCCGGTCACGGCTCTGTTCTGTCCTGGCCCCACAGCGGTGGAATGAACTCCCCACTGATGTCAGGACAGCCGAGTCGCTGCCGGGCTGCTTTAAGAACTACTACCCTGTTACTTGATCTTAGCACTTATTGTATTCGCTCATTTAAAAAAAAAATCTCTTTCTTGCACTTTTACTTTAGCACTGGTTTTGCTCTTAGATGCTTGTTTAGATGCACTTATGACCTCTGATGACTAGCAGTTCTCCTGATTTCCTACGTTAAATGATGCACGTAGTGTAAGTCGCTTTGGATAAAAGCGTCGGCTCAATGACTGTAATGTAATGTAATATAATGTAATGTAATGTAATGTATATGCGGAGCTAATCCAGTTTCTGGATGATAAACAGTTTGTCGCTGGTAATGCGGGAAGCAGTGGACGATGGACGGAAAGCACTAAAAATCCTGAGAGACTATTATGCAGGTAAAGGGAAGTCGCGTATAATTAGCCTGTATACAGAACTGACGTCACTTCAGAAGTCGAGCAGTGAGAGTGTGACTGAATATGTTATCCGCGCAGTGACAGCCATCACCGCATTGAGAAACGCTGGTGAGACACTGCGCCAGTAATGAGAGACGACATCAATGAATCACACAACGCAGACGGTAACGTGCGGCAGCAGCCATTTAGTTAAAACAGGAAGAACAACGAGACTGCAACACAGGCAGACCGGAAGGGAGGCTTTGTAACTATAGCAACCACAACCAATACTGACGTCACCCTTTTTTTTCCCAAAAGAAAGACCCCCCCCCTACACACAGTACAACAATAACACCACAGAACACCAGGCAACATCACAGCTCAGGCTAGACCTGTAAGGTAAGACAAAACATCACCAGTACACACAAACAACTGGCCTAAAGTTCAAAGTCCTCTAAATGCCGCGGCAAGCGCCGGCGACGCTCCGAGCATCGAGATGCAGCATCAGGTGCAAGAGCAGGCACACACTCGCCAGGGGAGCTCCCCCCAGGCTTGACCTCGACGGGAGGCACAGTCTCATCCCCCGGCCTCATATCGAAATCACAAGGCAGGCAAGGTGCAGGTGGGGGCTCGGCAATGGCTGGCGGTACGTCAGGGCAGTGCGGGGCAGGGTTGTCCAAGTGCTCATCAGACGCGAAATCGTCTGTGAGGGGTTCAGAGGCCGTAGAGGGACCTTCCACTTCGTAGCAGTCACCCAGCCTGACCCTGTAGGAGGTACGACGGAGTTGAGACCCCGTGAACTTCTGGATATTGCACCATGAACCATCCATGCTCGTGACGAGGTACCTGTCACGGGCCTTTGACTTATTCCAGTCACCATACCGGTACACCAGTTCACCAGGTCGAATGGCGGGATGCACGGCCACACGACCAGAGGGCACCTTTGACTTCATGCTGTATGGATGGTTGGTGACACTCTCCGAGTGTTGTTTCAGGATGAGGTCCTGGTCGACCACAGGCAACTGCCCATGGGAGAACTGGTCACGCTGAAGCAGCATTTCACGGGCAGACAATCCACGCGACCTAGCACGACTGTTCAGGTTGGCTGTAGCGACAGAGAGTAACAGGGGAGTAACAGCCCTACAGTTAGGCTCAAGATGAAGAATCTCCACCTGAATCTCCTGAACAGCCGTCTCCGCCACTGGGTTCTTATTGACATTCTTGGCGTTGCCCACCTCAACAACTAGTCTGTGCATAGCGAGGGCCCCATCCCCTGCCAATGCAGCAAAACCAGGGGCAGGGTCAGTCCTGATCACAGCAAAAGGGCCGACAAGAGGACACAGACCCACACATAAGCGGGTTAAAGCGTCCCTGAGAGTGTCTCTGCGCTCGTCGTCAATGAGAGAAGACAGCGTGAAAGACGTGACACACTCCTGGACAATCAGAATGAACCGGCGGTCCCGCCTGAACACATCAGCCGCGAAAGAAGCCCCGACGACTTCCGGAGGGTCACTTGTAGACTGGTCAGATACGAACGCGGGGGCTTTCTTCAGAGCTGCAAACTGGTGGCAGCCGCTGGAGACACGTTGCACAGCAGAGTCCATATCCAACGCATAGAAGTAGCGTTGCACAACTGTCTTCAACTGGGTGCTGGTGGGGTGATCGAGCTTGATATGGAGAGAGGTCAGTAGGCCATCGAGGACAGACCGAGGCACAACGATGCAGTCCGTCGAGGCTGCGAGGGGGGTGTGCCGGCGAACAACTAGGAGGCCGTCCTTAGCCACTGTGGTACAGCTTCTTGAATGGACGGAAGCTGACTAACTATGCAGCCCCGAGCTGCCTCCCCGGCACGTTCAAGCCACTCCCCCAGCTTGGACGTGCCGGAAACATCGAGCGCGAGCCGAGCGCTGTGTTGCACCAGGTGTTTGCCATCTTCCATCAGGCACACCTGCGGCAATCAGGCAGCCCTCTACAAGAAGCCTGCCAGAACGCCCGTCTGTGCTTCGACGTACTGAACCCTGTGGTAAAGCTCTGACAAGTCCTCCAGCGTTCCTTGTCCTCTTGCTATTCCGTTTATTCCCAGTGTCTAATATTCGTGTCTCTCTCTTTTCCCTCCCAGGACTCTCCCTCCGCGACTTCCACAGCTCCCCGCGTCTCCTTCGCTCCTCGCCCCCAGCGACCTTCACGTTTTCCCCCCCGGACCTCACCAGTGATCTCCCTCGGTGTCTCTCTGTCTGAACCCCTCTTATTCGGACTTGACTTCCTGGATCTCGGATCCGGACTTGCTCGGACAACCCCTCGCTCTACGGATTCGGACTTTGGTAGCCAGGCGCACATCGTCTCAACAACGCCCACCTGAGACTCACCTGTCATTATCCCCTGTGGCAGTTTTGTTTGTTTTTCTTCCCTGCATTAAATCGCCCTTCGGGTTATCCCGGTGCTCTGTTGTCTGTCTGTCCTTTTGGGTTTCGCTACACTGGCCTCTGGTCTTCATTCGTGAAACGTAACATAACCAACCAAAATGCAAAAAGCAAATTGAACGTGAATTTCGCAAAATTAGGGGAGACATATCTACACTAAATGAGATTAAAAACGAGAAACCATTCAAAGAAAAAGAAAAAGAGCCCTATTATGGAAACATAACATCAAACAGAAAGAGCATAAACTAACAGCCATTTTAATTGAAACAACAACTACAAGCAAAAGCCCAGCAAGTGAAAAGGTTCGATAAGAAACAAAAGATCTTCCACCTGAACAAAACTTCAAAAGAAAACGCAAAGAAATTCTATAGAGAACTAGGGAAAAGGTCGGTTGAGGTCAAAGAAAATTGATGAAATAGAAAACTTCTGGAGCAACATCTGGGAAAAACGAAAGAATTACAAAAAACAAAAAACCGCTGAATGGATCGGCCAAATAATAAACAGAGAACATCAAAACCAACCAAAAAAGAATGGCAAAAAATAACCCTAAAAGAAACAAAAACAGCAATACAGAGTCCAGTACCTTTAAAGCACCTTGTAATGACGGGATAGCGAACTTCTGGATCAAGAACTTACCATCTTTACACCAAGATCTGACAAATGCCTACAATGACTTCATCAGCAACCCCGAAACCTGCCCTGAATGGCTCACAAGTGGTACCACCTACCTACTTTCCAAAACAGAAGACACCAAAAACCCTAAAAACTATCATTCCAGCAAATGTCTCCCTAAAACCTACAAGATCTTAACATCCGTCATCACCGGTAGAGGTGAGGGGACAAAGATTGTCCAGAGGACAGGAGAGGGTAGAGAGAAGAAGATCAGTAGCAGTGTCAGGGGGTAGGAGAAAGAAAGATTCAGGTGTAGGGAGGATAGAGGTAATACAGGAAGAAAGATCAGTGGTGGAGAGCAAGCGGAGGTGTCTATGGGTGGAAACCATGTTGGTAGGGGAAGGGGCTGAGGGGGGAGAAGAGAGGGAGAGAGAGTATGACATGAAATATTGGTCAGAGAGCTGGAGGGAGTAACAGAGAGATTGGAAATAGGACAGTGTCAAGTAAAATAAGGTCCAGCTGGTTGCTTGCCTTGTGGGTAGGAGGAGAGGGTGAGAGGTGAAGGTCAAAGGAAGAGAGGAAAGAGAGAAGAGGATCTAGCTTGTTAGTGTGGATGTTGAAGTCACCGAGAAGGATAAGTGCAGAGTCAACAACAGGGAAGTGCGAGACAAATGTGTCAAGCTCCTCCAGAAACTCACCAAGGGGGCCTGGTGGGAGGTACACATTTTGTCTTTGAATGTATCAAAGACGAAATGTATTGTTTTTGGCTCAAACCATGCATTAAGAAGCCAGAATCAATTAAGCATATCTATCAAGGGCAGCTGCATAGAACAAGTTACCGAGGCTAAACTTCTAGGAGTCAGTCTTGATGAACAACTATCGTGGCAGAATCACATAGACAAAATAATGAAAAATGGGGAGAGGAATATCTATAATAAGAAGATACTCCTTTTTCCTTACGCCAACTACCATCTTACAGGTTATACAAACCTTGGTTTTGTCGCACCGTGACTACTGCCCAGCAATCTGGTCAAGTGCAGCAAAACAGGAGCTAAACAAGCTTCAGATAGTGCAGAATAGAGCAGCACGTCTTGCACTCAGGTGTTCAGTGAGAAAAGGTGTAGACCAAATGCACTGTGATCCTGCCTGGTTGAAAGTAGAAGACAGATTAACTACAACGTTATTCAGGAATATAGTTGTGTCAAAACAACCCTACTGCCTGTCCTCAAGAACAACTTTTTCCCAGGACAGACATGAACATGGAACAAGACCAGTCAGCAGGGGTGATGTTACAATTCCTCAACCCAGAACAAATGCAATGAAAAGAACTGCTATGTATAGGGCCATTTCACAGTGGAATAGGTTGCCATACATTATTACTCAGGCAACAAGTAAAGTTTTAAAAAGCAAATTAAGAGGTTATTTTTGGGTACAGACATACACAATGTCTAGAATGTCTAATATATAACTTTTTATATTTTTATTCTGAAATAAGTAGCTCAAAGCAGTTGGTAGGAGCAGTCTGTGATCGATGCTACTGTAAGTGTGTGTGTATATCCTCTGGCCACTTGTATAGATTTGTAAAAATAAACACCCATCTTCTGGCCACTTGTATAGATTTGTAAAAATGAACATGAACAAACATGAACAGAGATGAACATCGCAGACCTCTTTAGACAGCCTCTGCTTCTCCTCTTCTCCTAAGGCCCTCCTTGGTCTTGTGGTTGCTGTCACTACTTGCAGCTGCTGTTGAGATGAGTCCCTAACGGTAAGCAGACCAACAGTGTTTGTTACTACAACAAAATATGAGGGCCTGATAGGATTTAGAAATGAGAAGAAAATGTTAATTTCCAACACCAATATAGCTTTACTTCATGTATACATTTCGTTATGGTAAGGTTCTGTATTAAGAAGGATTGAACAATATTATTGAATCTTGCCTTATGGCCTGCACACTGCTTGTGAAGCTCTGGAGGGCACGTTTGATGAAGACTGCATTCATGTCCTTCTTCTGCAGCTGCTGGTACAGCATGTCAACGTGAGGCATGATTTGATGAAATAACTGCAGAAAAACTGGAAGTCATCATCCTGCAGCATCCTCAGAAAGCCAGATACCTCCCTCAACGTGGTGTTGTCAAATGAACCCGATGTCCTGATGGATTCGAAACACTGTACGAGGTCATCTAGGTTCTCTTACACGGTGTTGACGATTCTGCGGTTGAAGTACCATCTTGTGGATGAAGCTCTTGACAGCTTTCGTGCGACAATCTGGTCAAGAATGCTGGTGCGTTTGGGTGACCGGGTAAAAAACTGGCAATAGCGCCCAGATCGGAGAAGAAACTCTCACTGCTGGCATGTGAGAAGTGGCTTGCTGCATAATCAAATGCAGTTGGTGTGCATTATGCACATACATTACACCCGGCCCAAGGCAAAGCCGTGACGCAGCTCTGCTTTTTAATCGAGAAAGGAGGACGGCTCCTTCCCAAACTGCTCCATAGATTTTCACTATGACTTCAAAATCAATCAATATTTAATAAATCAACGGGTGTGATAAATACCTTTCACTAAATATATATGGTGATATGATCGTGACAGTGCTCTCACCTGTTCTGTCTGTGGCAGATGTAACCAGGTTAAAATTGTTTTTATTTTATTTTGTTTGAGTATGAAATATCACCAAATCCTGTCTGTGTGCTGTTATTTGTGTTTACTACATTTTATTTTATGTCATTATTTACTTTTATGTATGTTTTATAACGACCGTCATATACTTGTACTGTCGCTTTAAGAGAGAGGTCTTGTGGGTACACGGAAGAGGGAACGCGGGAGAGGCCATTTTTGTTTTGTGGGAGGAGTCTCAAGCAGCGATCGAACCGAGCCACGCGTCTTTCTTACCGTAGCACAGTTTTGCTGGTTGAGGAGAACGTAACCTTGAGTATCCCTGTAAGAAGATACTGCAAGCTGTGGGATAAAATACTTGTTTATCCTTTCTTACATCGGAGTCCCGTGGCCGGTTTCTCCTTCTAATGCACACGAGTGAAGTCCGGGCAGTGGTTGAACTTCGACCCCCACGTCCGTAAGAAACACCGCTCCCGCTGGAGGACTGGACGTTTGTCGAAGGGTTTGAAACCAAAATAAATGGCAAGGTGGGCCAAATAGAGTCCTGTGTGTCCCCCCTCCTTCCTTGATCATGATGATGATGATGATGATGAGAGACTGAGGGCCCCCCACAACACCTGGGGCCCCACCCAAACTAGAACACAACGCAGAGCTAATGATGAGAGTGACGGGCGTGCAGCAGGCTGACCAGCATAGAACAGCATAGGACTGCCCCCGTTACATTGGTGCCGTGACCCTCCTGGATCCTGAGAGCGACATCAGTTGCTCGCCGCGGGAGGCTGCTGTCGTCATCAAGCCCCAGACGTCCTCAGGTATTTCTATAGACTGTACACTCATGTTACAGTGGACTGGAGTTGAGCTGTGTGGACACTGGACAGTCATAGCTGTGGTTACCATGGACTGGGCTTGTGAACAGGACATTTGTATATATTGAAGGAAAAAAAACACACGAAAAAAAAAGGAAAAAAAGTTAATGTTGATGTGATTGAAGGACTCATGTGAATAATCTATTGATGTAAACTACTAGATATGTGCATATGTGATTAATCTATTGGTGAATTTGTTGATTGTGTGTGATTGTTTCAATCTCTTAGTGATTTCTAGATTCAATTATTTAAATGAATTGAGCTTTTCACTTTTTTATTTTATTTTTTATTTTATCTGAGTGTTAGAGGTAGGAACATGGCAGAGGGTGGTTCGTACGTAGGTGGGGGTAACATTGCTGATCAGGATCTTTTGGATCGCCAGTGTGCTATGGAGAGGGGGTACCAGTTAGATGTGGGTGGGGGTTTACGGCTAGGTGTAGGTAGGAGTTTCGGGCAGCTCTTACAGGGCGGGGAACCAGACACCAGAACACCAGGACCTAGAGACCAGACCACATTTGGCACTCCTCAGTTCACCTCCACACGCTACGTAGAACGGGCCAGGCCAGGTATCAGCGAAGGGGCTGTGCTGGGTAACAGCGAGCAGCCAGTGGGTGAGTTCGCCACGCTCATTACTCAGTTAGCAGAGAAGATAGGAGAGTCAATCACTGCTAAGCTGCAGGAAACACAAATGCTTAGAAACACACACACAGACAGTGCTAGGTCTGCTGAACAGCGTTCGGAGACAGTGCTTAGTGTTAGAGTAGTAATGCAGACAGACGCTAGGGAGCCTCCTATTTTCAGGGGCGATAGCTCTGATAAGTTTACAGTTCATGAGTGGGAGAGCCTTATGACTTTGTATTTGAGGAAGCGAGCCATTCCAGTTAGTGAGCAGTCACATGAGATTCTAGCTAAGCTTATGGGGAAAGCAGGGGACGTGGTGAGGATAAAGCTGCGCAACACATCTGTCGACCACATAGCGAACCCCCACATTATTTTTGGTGTACTGAAGCAACACTTTAGTGACCTCACATACTCGAGCATGCCCCTGGCGGACTTTTACAGTACGCTGCCCAAGCCAGGTGAGGACGCTATGGAGTATTGGATTAGGCTTAATAAGACAGTGGAGGTGGCTGACGAATGCTTGAAGTGGCAGGGCTGTAGTATTGAAGAGCCAAGCCACGAGGTAAGCATGATGTTTATCAAACACTGTCCAGATCAGTCTCTTGCCAATGTTTTTAAGTTCAAGTCCGCAGGGAAATGGTCTGCTAGTGAGATCCAGGAGAGGCTTGATGAGCACATGCTGGAGAGGAAGTCCCGTGTTGCTGCAGGTGGACAACGTGAAGCAGGCGCGGTAGAGCGTAGGTTCCATTCACAGGTTCATGTCCCTGTAGTCGACATGGCTCCCAACTTGAACACGACCGTGCCGGTGGTGCCATCTCCCGTCCCGGCTCATGCGTCATCTCCTACACCATTTTGTGCAAGGTCTCCTACACCGTGTCCCGCACCGTCTCCCGCACCTGTCTCTGGCGGTGATGACTATATGAGGAGTTTGGTGAGCTTGCTAGACCGTTTGGTCACAATGCAGACTCAGGTTCCAGTTAGCGCTGCAGTCCGGACACCGACGCTGACTCAACCGCCAACTAGCACCGCAGGGCAGGTGCCAGACGCACCGCAGCGGTTGTGCAGGGTTTGTAAGTCTCCGGATCACTCCACATTTTCCCACTGCACCCGGGAGAACCGATGTATAAACTGTTTGTCTCCTGGTCATTGGAAGAGGGACTGTCCTCACCTTCAGCCGCCCAACCAGCTCCATTCTCAGCCTGGTGGAAGAGCTGGTCATCAGTCTCGTCTGTTAAACTACTAAACCCACACCTAGAGAGGGATGGTGTGGGTAAAGTAGATGTATCCCTCACTGATGTCTCCGACCTGGCTCACTTGTATGAAGACAAGTGTGCCAAAGCACCTCAGGGTTCGCGTATGGTCATTCAGGCGACACAGAGGATTCAGGCTTTCAGTGACTTGTTCTATGCTCCTGTTCTTGTCAACCAGAGTGTGCAGCTTAATGGCATGTTGGATACTGGCTCTATGTCATGCAGTATCAGTGAAAATGCAGTAGAGAAGCTCCGCTCTGGGGGTGTTTTACCTGAGAAGCAGCAGCCTGAAGAGAACATTGTCTTGATTGGCTGCGGTGGTCTGGAGACCAGGCCTGATGGTTTTTATGACCTCAACATGCAGCTTTATGGTGTTTCCTTTGTCATACCCACTCTGGTCGTGCCCGGTCAGCATGGTGATCTGATAGTCGGCACAAACGTCATTAAACATGTGGCCCATGTACTCAAGAGTGGTACTGAGTACTGGGACATCGCGTCCAGACAGGAACATCCGTCTAGTCCTGACGTTGAACAGTTCTTGTCCATGTTCACGAATGTAGAGCGCTGGAAGGGTGGTGCAGTTCCTGAAAAGATAGGTACTGTTAAGCTCACCCAGGCCGTGACACTCTTACCGAGGCACGAGCACTTAGTCTGGGGAAGACTTCCTGCTAAGGTGCCTATGTCAGCTGGAAGCACTGTTGTTGTGGAGCCGACAGACTCCAAGGCCATGCCACGCGGTGTCCTCGTAGGTCAACTTGTCACACCGCTCTGGGGTGATAGGTGGGTACCCATGACTGTTGTCAATCCGTCTGACAAAGCCATCACGCTGAAAAGGAACTGCAAGTTGGCTGATGTGTTTCCATGCTTGGTGATTGAGGACTTTAATGTTTTCCAGGGACTGCAATCAGTTGCAGGGAGGCATGAGTCCAACGCCACAGATAGTGCCTGTCCCCCTGTCCAGCCGGCTAGGAGTTTGTCAGAGCTCGGACTCAGTGACATTGACCTCAGCTCCTGTCAGGTTAGTGAGGCATGCAAGTCCTAGCTCACTCAGCTGCTCACCGAGTACCATGACATCTTCTCCAGGGACTCTCTGGACTGTGGCGAGGTCACAGGATACACACATCGCATCCATCTGGTGGATGAGCGCCCCTTTCGCTTGCCCTACAGGAGGGTTCCCCCACCCCACTATCAGAAGTTGAGACAGGTTCTCACTGATATGGAGGAGAAAGGGATTATCCAGAAGTCCTCGAGCGCATATGCTTCACCGCTGGTTATAGTATGGAAGAATGATGGCGGGCTTCGGATCTGCACTGATTTCAGATGGCTGAATGCTCGGACCTTGAAAGACGCTCATCCCTTGCCACACCAGTCGGACTGTCTTGCCACGCTGGGTGGTAACTGCCTCTTTAGTACGATGGACCTCACCTCTGGCTTCTTCAACATCCCAATGCATGAAGATGACAAGAAGTACACTGCTTTCACGACTCCCCTTGGGTTGCATGAATACAATCGCATGCCACAGGGCCTTTGTAATAGCCCTGCAGCCTTCATGAGAATGATGATTGGGATCTTTGGGGATCTGAACTTCAAGAAGCTTTTGTGCTATCTTGATGATCTTCTTGTCTTCGCGCCGTCAGAGGTTGAGGCTCTGTCGAGGCTCCGCACTGTGTTTCAGAGGTTGAGGGAGAACAACTTGAAACTGGCTCCAAAAAAGTGTCATCTGCTGCAGAAGCAGGTGCGGTTTTTGGGCCACGTGGTTGATGGCGGAGGTGTGTCTGTCGATCCCTCCAAAGTAGAGGTCATCTCCAACATGACAGTGCAGGATCTCGTGGAAGGTGATGGGTGCACGCCTTCTGTTCGTAGGATCAAATCTTTCCTTGGTATGGTATTTTACTACCAGCATTTCCTCCCGAACTGCTCCTCCGTGGCTAAGCCCCTGTTCGCCCTTACAGCTGGACAAAAGAGGAGGGGGAGGTCAGCTAAGGATAAGAAGCCCCATGGCAGCTTCCGTAAGCTTACCTCAGCAGACTGGACAGCGGAATGTGGGGAAGCATTTGATCTGTTGAAGACGATGTTACTGGAGTGTGTTGTGCTTGCCCATCCAGACTTTGAGGTGCGTTTCATTTTGTCGGTCGATGCGTCTTTGGATGGATTCGGCGCGGTGCTGTCTCAAGTGCCCCGAGGAGAGTCCAAGGCCAGACCTGTTGGTTTTGCAAGCAAGTCCCTCAGTGCCTCACAGCGGAAATATCCAGCTCATAGACTGGAGTTCATGGCGCTGAAGTGGAGTGTTTGTGAAAAGTTCAGCCACTGGCTGAAGGGTCAAAGCTTTACCGTTTGGACAGATAATAATCCGCTGACTTATCTCCTAACGAAGCCGAAGCTTGACGCGTGTGAGATCCGCTGGGTGTCTAAGTTGGCGTCTTACACCTTCGATCTCAAACACCTGCCAGGGAAGAAAAACGTGGTGGCGGATGCATTGAGTCGCGACCCTTTTTCCAAGCCCGTCAGTCAGAGGCTACTTAGGGAGCCCTACCCGACCCTTGTTCAGGAAGCCGACGGGGTTGAGGGGGACTCTGTGCTGGATGTTTTCAGACTCAGTTGCCAGTCCCAAACAGTGAGTAGTGCGCGATCTGGGTTTGCTTGTGATGCAGCTGAGGTCAGGGCTTTTTGTCAAGCCAAATGTGACTGGCCTGATGCATCAGTATTCACAGCACTCAGTTTGGTCCAGCACGTTCAGCATCTGTCGGGTGGTCAGGATACACGGCCAATGTTATCCACCGAGGAGCTCAGGTTGAGTCAGGAGCAGGACCCCTGCATCTCCAAGGTGTTGCCCTTTGTCGCTGTTCGGAAGCGGCCATCGAGACGTGAGAGGCATGGTGCTGACCAGAAGGTCCTCATGCTGTTGAAACAGTGGGAGAAGTTGGAAGTCAATGATGGTGTCTTGTACAGGGTGACAAAGGACCCAGTGTCCAAGCAGAGGAGGTCTCAGTATGTTTTACCTCTGAGTCTGAAAGACAAGGCACTGTCTGGCATCCACGATCACGCTGGTCATCAGGGCCAGGACCGTACTCTCTCACTTGCAAGGCAGCGTTTTTATGGGCCTGACATGGAGAGGGATATCAGAGCATATGTCAGATGCTGTCGGAGATGTGTGTTTGGGAAGACCCCAGAGCCAGCTGCTTGCGCGCCCCTGGAGAGCATTAAAACCTCCGCACCGATGCAGCTTGTGTGTATGGATTTCTGGTCCGCTGAGGACAGTAAGCAGCGGTCGGTCGATGTCCTAGTGGTTACTGACCACTTCACTAAGCTTGCTCACGCGTTCCCCTGCGCCAATCAGACAGCGAAGCAGGTCGCCAAGAAACTCTGGGATCATGTATTCTGTGTTTACGGGTTTCCGGAGAGAATACATTCTGACCAGGGCACAAACTTTGAGAGCAACCTGATTGCAGAGCTTCTCAGGTTGGCGGGTGTAGCGAAGTCCCACACGACGGCCTACCATCCTATGGGTAATGGCGGGACAGAGCGTTTTAATCGCACGATGGGGAATATGCTCCGTTCCCTTCCGCTTCAGCAGAAGCAACAGTGGCCTCAGCAGGTCCATTCTCTCACGCTCGCGTACAATGCCACTGTTCACGAGACCACGGGTTACGCGCCTTTCTTCCTGATGTATGGGCGTGTCCCAAGACTGCCGGTGGATGTTATGTTCAGGCAGGTTTTGCATGACCCTCACGTTGTTGACTATGACTCTTACGCTCAGTCTCTGCTTTCCTGTCTAAGGAGTGCAATGGAGATCGCTCAGAAGCACTCCACGGCTGAGCAGCAGCATCAGGCGCGACAGTACAACAGACACGCCAAGGGCACTGTCCTGTCTGTCGGGGATCGTGTTTTGGTTGCGAACCAGAGTGAGCGAGGGAAGAGAAAGTTGGCTGACAAATGGGAGAACGGAGTGTACACGGTTGTCGGTGTCAACCCCAATATCCACGTCTACAAGATTCAGGATGCAGAGGGGCACACCAGGGTGGTGCACAGCAACCGTTTGTTGGAGGTCAACTTCTTGCCCCTTCCTGAGTTAGATCAGGGTGAGGAGTCCAGTACAACCAGTCAGTTGCTTGACTGCGCAGAGTCCGATGAGGAGGACAGTGCAGATGGCCTGACGGTCTCAGGGGATGCAGTGGGGCTAGCAGTCTCATCACTTGGAGACTCGCCTAGATCTGAGTGGGCAGAAGCGGAAGAGTTCATTCCGTCTAGTCTGGTAGTCAGTCCTGTGGGGGCCACTGCTCAGTCTCCACCCAACACACACGCACCACACAACACACATGCACCACACATAGAGGCATCACACTCACTCGATGTAGGTGTTATATCTCACACTGATTCGCACACAGGGGCGCCACCCTCACTCGATACAGATGTTGCAGCTCGCACTGTCTCACGCACACAAGTAGAGAGCGATGGTCGGGTTAGGACACGCACAGGGAGGGTGGTGAGGTCAGTGAACAGGTTAATAGAATCTATGGCTCAGATGCCATTTCTACGGAGTGTGAGGGATTGAACTTTGATGGAGGTTGGAGTCATTCAGACTAGTTTAATCTGAGTTATTATGTGTCTATCAGACAGGGTTGTTTTGGGCCAAGTGCATGGTGTGGCGTATCAGGCGTCACATTGATCTAAGGGAATACTGAGACTTGATCAACCTCATTATTTTCTGAACCTCGTAACCGAGGTAGCTCCTAAGTTGACTGGAGGACTAGGTCCTTCTTTTCACTTGTGCCAGTAGTCAGTGTTGGGCTTTTCCTTTCCTCTTTCTCTTTTTATCCTGCTGTCAGGATGTTGGTGAATTTCAGGAGGGGTGAATGTAACCAGCTTAAAATTGTTTTTATTTTATTTTGTTTGAGTATGAAATATCACCAAATCCTGTCTGTGTGCTGTTATTTGTGTTTACTACATTTTATTTTATGTCATTATTTACTTTTATGTATGTTTTATAACGACCGTCATATACTTGTACTGTCGCTTTAAGAGAGAGGTCTTGTGGGTACACGGAAGAGGGAACGCGGGAGAGGCCATTTTTGTTTTGTGGGAGGAGTCTCAAGCAGCGATCGAACCGAGCCACGCGTCTTTCTTACCGTAGCACAGTTTTGCTGGTTGAGGAGAACGTAACCTTGAGTATCCCTGTAAGAAGATACTGCAAGTTGTGGGATAAAATACTTGTTTATCCTTTCTTACATCGGAGTCCCGTGGACGGTTTCTCCTTCTAACGCACACGAGTGAAGTCCGGGCAGTGGTTGAGCTTCGACCCCCACGTCCGTAAGAAACACCGCTCCAGCTGGAGGACTGGACGTTTGTCGAAGGGTTTGAAACCAAAATAAATGGCAAGGTGGGCCAAATAGAGTCCTGTGTGTCCCCCCTCCTTCTTTGATCATGATGATGATGATGATGATGAGAGACTGAGGGCCCCCCCCAACACCTGGGGCCCCACCCAAAATAGAACACAACGCAGAGCTAATGATGAAAGTGACGGGCGTGCAGCAGGCTGACCAGCATAGAACAGCATAGGACTGCCCCCGCTACACAGACAGTGTGGATCGCGGATGGGCTTTACAGCCACAAGAAGACTCACAAGTAGCAGAGGTTTGCCATCGTCGGACACGACGGACAACCTTAAAGCTCTAAAAAAATAAAAATAAAAAAAAAGCGAATGGTAATTCGTGACGCGGCAAGTTACCACATTATCGCTAACTGGAAAGTTACTTGACCGCCGATATCTCTCGTCTGGCCATAAATGTGATTTTAGGGCTACCATTTGTCTCACCGATCACATGCACACTCCTTTCATCGGTTAACAACAGGAAAAGCCGGATTTTGATGCAAGTATCTCTTTAAGGGTTGGATGGTTAAATTCGTATAAAATTGGGAAAAACAGACGGATGATCTGCTGTGGCGACCCCTAACGGGAGCAGCCGAAAGTAGTAATAGTAGTAGTAGTAGTAGTTGTGATGTATTTTGTGTTTGTCTGCTCTGGACACTTCCCTAGGGTGCCGGTAGAGGGCGCCAGTGTTTATTTTTTTGGGCATCACTGTTTCCGGGTTGTCTTATTCTGCACTCTCTCTGTGGAATAAAGTCGGATCACAGCACAATGAAAGTCCGCTTCGCTCCTGTTATTTTATTACGTACTTCAAGTTCAGTACAGAGAAGTCGGTGACTTCCATCTGTGAATCTAACGGTCCACCTGGCGTCCCCTACAACGCTGTGGTAACGAAGAATCCGCGTTAGCAACGTGTGGCTAGGTTAACAGTGCTAGTTGCTAGTTAGCAGTGCCGGTATCACTTCAAAGAAGAGATGGCGGGGATCATCGGGCATATGGATGCCTTTGACGAGGCGGCGGAGCAGTGGTCAACATATGTGGAGAGGTTTGAGCATTTTGTGCTGGCAAATGGGATTGAGGGGGAGAAGAAGCTGTCAGCTTTTTAAGTGTGATCGGGCCGACAGCTTATGGACTATTGTGCAGCTTAATTGCCCCAGACAAGCCAGAAGGGAAAACATATGATCAGACTGTGGCTGTATTGCAGGCCCGTTTCTCCCCGAAGCCCATTGTGATCGCCGAAAGATATCGCTTTCACAAAAGGAACCAAGCGGAGGGGGAAGCAATAGCACAGTATATTGCTGATCTAAAAAAACTGTCGGCGCACTGTGGGTTTGGGGCTTATTTACACGATGCTCTGAGAAACAGGGTTGGTTGGGGACTCAACAGCGAGTCCATTCAGCAGAGGCTGTTAACGGAGCCTGCCGTCACCTACCAGAGAGCAGTTGAAATCGCCGTCTCTATGGAGAAGGTGGCAAGGGAGTCCTTGAAAGTGAATGCCATGTCTCTTCCAGTCACTCCGGGGAGGAGATGCGCTCGATGTGGCAGGACAAATCATACCGAAAGTGACTGTTTCTACAAAGATCAGCTCGGCCACCGCTGCGGTAAGAAAGGCCACATTTCGCACACATGCAGAGAGAGCAAGCAGGGAAATAAGGCAGGTAACACAATGCGGGAAATAAAAGGGAAAGATCGTTCCAAGAGACAGTTAAATAAATTGAACACAACTGCCAAGCCGAATGACACTGATACTTACTCAGACGCTGAATTAGCCCTGCACAAAGTAGATGTAGATGTGAGTGAAAATGTCATACAGCAGGACAATCCGGCCTATTCAGTAATGTGGGTCAGGCCAAAAGTAGAGAGGCTAACAACAGAGATGGAACTAAACACTGGTGCAGCGGTTTCTGTTATTTCAGAAGAGTTGTACAAAGCAAAATTCAGCCATGTTCCCCTGCGCCACACCCACATCCTGCTGAAAGCCTACTCAGGTCACGTGATCCCCAATGTTGGGGTCCTGAAAGTTAGGGTGCAGATAAACAAACAAAGAGCACGACTCCCCCTATATGTGATGAGAGGTAATGCGCCACCCCTTTTCGGGTGGGTTTGGCTGAGAAGATTGAGACTGAACTGGAGAGCCATAGAAACTGTCAGATCCATACATCACATGCGGGGAGACACGTTGGAAGCCTTGCTACACCGACATGCAGATGTATTCAAAGATGAACTGGGAACTCTGAAAGGCTGTGAAGTAGCACTGACACTGAAGCCAGAACATCAACCGAAGTTCTGTCAGGCTCATGTGGTCCCATATGCACTCAGGCCCAAAGTGGAAGCAGAACTGGAGCACCTGCAACAACTAGGTGTTATTTCCCCAGTGCAATTCAGTGAGTGGGCCACCCCCATTGTGCCGATCATGAAGAAAAAGGGGGATGCACGCATCTGCAGGGATTTTAAGTTAATTACTGTCAACCCCGCCCTTGTGTTGAACATTATCCTATTCCCCGGATAGAAGATCTGTTTGCTTCCCTAGCGGCGACGGCGGGGGGGGGGGGCAGCGTTTCAGCAAACTGGATCTTTCCCATGCTTACCTGCAGGTGCTGGTTCAGGAGGGCTCTCGCAGTTACCTTACCACCACCACACATAAGGGTTCCACTACAACCGGCTGCCATTTGGAATAACGTCAGCACCATCGATCTTCCAAAGAGTTGTTGAGCTGGGGTGCACAATCTTCTCCTTGCGTATGGAGGATAAGCAAAGCTTGACTCTGTGTTCTCTTTAGCCTTTAATATTAGGCATATTTATTTCGGCAAATACAGCAGGTCTTAGCTCTCTACTACCGACTCCTACAACACACAGTGTCACACACTTACAGCACACATTGTAGAACACTGAGAACGTGGCGACGGCACATCCGAATATACCGTAATACAATGAGTAAGGGCGCCATCAAATAACAACACTCAACACCCCCACTCGCTCTTAGCTCATTGGATTACCTGGAAAACAGAACAACAACAAAATAAGGCTTCTTCTTTACCTTGACAATGAGAACACACTCTTTGCACCTCTAAGTGCCAAACATGTCTTGAGCAAACCTCTTTAGCTTGGTGGCTGGCTTTGTCATTACATCAGCGATCATTTGCTCAGTAGGACAGTATTCCAATATTACCTTTACATTATTTACAGTTTCCCTTATGAAGTGGTACTTAATATCAATGTGCTTGCACCTCTGCCTGTTTACTGGGTTTCTGGCTAGGGCTATAGAACATTGGTTGTCTTCGTACACCTTTGTTTGTGCATACTGGTATTTGTCTATACCTCTGAATAGCTGTTCTAGGTAGATACATTCCTGTATGGCTGATGCTTAGGACATGTACTCTGCTTCGCAAGTAGATAGTGCCACTGTCGGTTGTTTTCTTGTCTTCCATGAGATCAAAGCGCTTCCTTCACTTAGACTGACACAATAGCCTGATGTACTACGTCTGTCTGTTACATCTGATGCCCAGTCAGAATCACTGTACACTGTTAGACATATAGTCTCTCCGTGTCATTTCTCTTGAAGCATAACTCCTGTTCTGCTGTACCTTTGAGGTATCTGAACATGTGTTTTACATTGTTCCAGTGTTCTTCTGTTGGTTCAGCAAAGTGCTGAGATAGTTTACTGACCACGAAACTTTTATCTGGTCGAGTGCATGTGGACAAGTAAATTAAACTTCCCACTGCCTCTCTGTACTTTCTTGGCTCTTTCATTTTTTCAGCCTTTTCTGAGTACTCAAGTTTTGGCTCACATGGAGTCTCTCTGGACCTGCAATCCTGCATTTCAAATGTCTCCAGTATTTTGCGCACATATCTTCTGTGACATTTTAACTTGACCTTCTGCTTGCTCAAAATCTATCCCCAAGAAATGTTTCAACTTTCCCAGGTCTTTCATTTTGAACCTTTCAGTGAGCATCCCCTTTACACTTTTCAGTACACCCTTGTCGTTATCTGCTATGATCAGATCGTAAACCCATATTATCAAGATTACCTTTTCGTTATGTTTTTCTCTTGTATACACACAGTGATCAGCGGGATTCTGTACAAAACCATTTTCACTCAAACATGTAACACACCATTCAAGTTTCTGTCCGACTGCTTTAGACCATAGAGAGACTTCTGCAACTTGCATACTAGCTTTTCACACGTTTTTGACTTTTTCTCATAACCTTCTGGTTGCTCTATATAGATGTCACAGTCAATTGGTGCATGCAAATAGGCTGTCTTAACGTCGGTATAAGACTAGGTTCTCCTGCGCTGCCTTGTGCATGAACACTCTACACTTGTCACGTCAGCTGTGGGTGAGAATGTCTCCTCGTAGTCAGTTCCTGGTTTCTGACTGTAGCCTTTTGCTACGAATCTCGCCTTGTATTTATCTGATCCATCTATGTCACACTTGAGTGTGTAGACCCATCTACCCCCCACTGCCTATTTACCTGGAGGCAACTGGGTGAGGCTGAAGGTCTCGTTCTCCTCCAGTGATCGCATCTCCTCGTTCATGGCATCTTTCCACTGCCTTGATTTGGTTGATACTATGGCGTTCTGGTAGGATTGAGGAATGTCGCATACTGCTTGTGGTGTTCCCAACACAGAATATTAACCAGTGTGGTTTTGTTGGTTTTGAATGTGCACAGATCAATGTGATTGGTGCTGAATGAGGTGGAGGTCATCTATTGGTTGTTCCTGAATAGTATATAAGGCAGAATCGCCACCAGGGCTTTCTCTTGGTACTCCGCTCTACTCTGGATAGCTAGGTTGTTACAGTGTAATAATAAATATACTACGTTACTGTCATAAGTCTGCTGTGTGCACTTTCCAGTTATCTGCTTAAACAGCTAGTGTTTCGTACACGACAGTTTGGCGACGAGGATGGGATGTTTAAGTTGGAAGTCACAGAGTTGGCATGTCAAGCAGCTCCAGCGAGGCAGAGGTAAACGACGAACAACCAGAGAGACGTTCGGTGAGTGTAAGGACCGTCGAACAGAAGATGGCATTCGGTAAGCCAGAAGATTTCCACTTCGAGGAAAGTGAGGAAAGTTTTGATAGTTATCGCCAGCGGTTAGAGCAGTACTTCGCAGCAGATGGATTGGACACTCGAGAGGAGAAAACCAAAGCGGTATTTCTTACGGTGGTAGGAAAAAGGGCGCATAGCTTGCTGATGGATCTGTGTGCACCAGATAAGCCATCGGGTAAAACATATGAAGTACTGGTGGGAATGCTAGAAAAGCACGACATCCCGAAAACCAACTTTATTGCCGAGAGATGCAAGTTTCACGGAAGAAACCAAAAGGAAAACGAAACAATAAGTGAGTACATTGCAAGTTTGAGAAAGTTAGCAGCCACATGCAAATTTGGAGCATTTTTAGATGAAGCACTGCGTGACAGGTTGGTCTGTGGAGTTAAGAGCAGTGAGCTAAGAGATGGGTTACTCAATGCTGCTCACACAAAAGACTTAACGTTACAGCTCGCAGTTGAAATGGCGCTTTCTTTTGAGGTAACAAAAGGCAACAGTGCGCAACAGTTTGCACAGAAAGGCTATAAAGCTAATGTGATGGAAAAGAAGGCTAACATAAAGCATAGAGAGGCTACGGTAAAGTCTACAGCTAATGGAAAGCCCTGCTATCGCTGCAATGGAAAAGGCCACAGACCGGATGAATGCAGGTTCAAGGACGCAGAGTGTCACCAGTGCAAGAAAAAGGGACACATCGCAAAAGCATGCCGTTCACCTAAAGAAGGAAGCTATGGCAAGGCATCGAGAGGGACCAGGCATTTGGAATGTTGCCACGCTCTCCAGCACGAGACATGTACAAATTCAAGCGCTATCAAGCAGCAGGGAAGACTTGGTTGCAACGCTCCCCAGCACGTGGACCAGAGCAACGCTCACAGTCTTCGGGCAGATGGAGATCCTATCCAGCCTCAGCTCTGCAGTGCCAGAGACGACTGCTGTGTGCCGACAAGGTGCATGGTGGATGCTGTACAGAACATGGACACTGGTCAGACATTGGACAGTGGAGGGGCCGAAATTTTTGCAATGGACACGGGTAAAGGTGACATTGTGAAACCCTACTATGTGTATGTCAGTTTAAATGGTACAAGGGTGAAAATGGAGGTAGACACTGGCGCAGCCATGCCAGTGATATCTGAAACTCTACTTAAACGCAGGTTTAAAGATGTGAAACTTAGTCCTGCAAATTGTGTGCTGAAAACCTACAGTGAGGAATCTGTTACGGCTCGCTCACCCCGCGCCGTGGCCCGCCCACCCCGCGCCGGCAGCCGATCGGCTCGTCAGGGCCGGGCTTAGTCATCAGGGCTGGGCTTAAATTTGGTGGCCTCCCACGTGCCCGTTGTCAGTTCGTGTTGTAACCTCCCCGCAGTAGCGGCTACTCTCCTCCCACGGTCCTTTTCTCTACGAACTCATCCCGGCCCTTGGTTCATGTTTTTCCCTTGCAAAGTTTCCCCGTGGAAGTATCCTGCCGTGTTCCCGTTTGGATTACCCGCGAGTTTTTCCCCTTGGACTTTCCGTTTTTTCCTTGTCGCTCATTGCCTTCCTATGTTTGACTATTTGTACGCGTAAGGAATAAAGTACGCCAGTTTTCGGCTAACCCCATCTCTGTCTGATGTCGTGCGCTTGGGGTCTTCCACAAACCCTAACAGCACGAATTGACCATGACGACCCCAGCCGACACAGAGAGCGTACCGGCCAGCCCGCTTCGAGCGGCCCTCATCGAACAGAGCCAACTGACTAACTCCCACACTCAGCAGCTAGAGGCGGCCTCCGCCGCGGTGAGAGATCTTCAGACTCGGGTCCCGCCCCTCCAGGCCTGTGTGGGTAACCTAACGAGCCAGCAGGCGGCGTTGGCGAGCCAACAAGCAGAGATCCTGCGGCAGTTGCTCTCACCATCCAGCCGCCGGGCCAGCCTGCCCCTGGAGTCGTGGGTAACCCGCCCCCTGGGCCCGCTGCCCCGGTTAACCCTGTGGGGCTCAACCCAGTTCCCCGGGAGCCCTGCCTTTCCAGCCCACGACCGTTTGATGGCGACTTTGAGACCTGTGCCACGTTCATCATGCAGTGTGAGCTGGTCTTCCTGCACCAACTCAGCATGTTCACGTCTGATGGTGCCCGGGTCGCTTACGTGACCAACCTGCTCACAGGCCGAGCAGCTCAGTGAGCCACTGCTTCCTGGTCCATGAAGGCCAGTTTCTGCCTCACCTAGGAGGCCTTTGAGGCGGAACTACGGAAGGTTTTCCACCATCCAGTCGGTGGCCAGGACCCTGGTGCTCGGCTGAGCAGTATCCAGCACGGCAGTGGCAGTGTCACAGACTACTCGGTGGAGTTCAGGCTGGCCGCAGCTGAGAGCGGCTGGAACGACCGGTCACTTCAGGTCACCTTCTGGAGAGGTCTCAGCGAGGCTGTCAAGGACCAGCTAGCCACCCGGGAGGAGCCCACCTCCCTCGAGGACCTGATCAAGCTCGCCATCCGCATCGACGTACGCCTCCGGGAGAGGAGGGGCGAGCAAGCCCTGCGTGGATCCCCGTCCATTCCCCAGTCGTCCAGCACTCCTAACAGGATCCCTACTCCTGTTCGCCCCACTTTCCCTGTGGCCGTTTCTCCCCCCGCGCCCCAGACCACAACGGGGGAGGAACCTATGCAGCTGGGGCGCACGCGCTTTAGTCCGGCCGAACGGGAGGCCCGGTTCAAGGTGGGTCAATGCCTCTACTGTGGCCAGAAGGGACATCTGATCAGCAGCTGCCCCACTCGGCCAAAAGACTAGGCTCACTGGGGCCCCGGGAGATCCTAGTGAGCCGACTTTCCTGTTCCAGCCGTCCTGCCCCACAGAACCATCTAGTTAGCGTTACCCTGGCCTGGGCTGACCAGCAGCTCACGGTGGGTGCACTCCTCGACTCGGGGGCTGATGAGTGTTTCCTGGACTCGGAGTTTGCGGTCCAGGCTAACATCCTGCTAGAGACGCTGGAGAAGCCCATGGAGGCTGCTTGGCCAGCGTCACCCAACGGACCCACCCTGTCTCTCTCACCATAGCAGGTAACCATGTGGAGAGACTTCGGTTCTACATCATCCAGTCCCCGTTAGTCCCTGTGATCCTAGGGCGCCCCTGGTTCGTGCAGCATGAGCCACACATCGCCTGGTACCATCATGGAGTGGAGCTCCTCCTGTCATGCCCAATGTCTCCAGGCTGCTCCCGCCCCATCCCCCCGACGTGCCCCTAGTACCCCGCCTCCCGACCTCTCCTCTGTTCCCCCTGAGTACCACGAGTTAGGTGAGGTTTTCAGCAAGACCCGGGCCCAATCTCTTCCTCCTCATCGGCCTTATGACTGTGCTATCGACCTCCACTCTGGGGCACCCCTTCCCAGCAGTCGTCTGTACAGTCTGACCATCCCCGAGAAAGCTGTGATGGACGAGTACATCTCCGAGTCCTTGGCAGCGGGGCTCATTCGGCCCTCGTCCTCCCAGGTGGCAGCTGGATTCTTTTTCGTGAAGAAGAAGGACGGGGGCCTCCGACCCTGCATTGACTATCGCCAACTCAATGAGATAACCGTCAAAAACAAGTACCCCCTTCCTCTCATGAGTTCCACCCTTGAGCCCCTCACCCAGGCTACAGTCTTCACTAAGCTGGACCTCCGGTGTGCCTATCATCTGGTCCGGATCCGGAAGGGGGACGAGTGGAAGACAGCCTTTAAGACGCCCCGGGGTCATTATGAGTACCTGGTCATGCCGTTCGGCCTCACCAACGCCCCGGCGGTATTCCAGGCTCTCATGGATGACATTCTCCGCGACATGCTCGACGAGTTTGTGGTGGTGTACCTCGATGACATCCTCATCTTCTCCAGGACCCTCGAGGAACATGTCCAGCATGTCCGCCGGGTACTCGAACGTCTCCTCCGGAACCGGCTCTTCGTCAAGGCAGAGAAGTGCCGGTTCCATTCCCCTTCCGTTGACTACCTGGGCATCGTCGTTGAGAGGGGACAGACCCGGGCCGACCCCCGCAAGATCCAGGCTGTGGTGGACTGGCCCGATCCCACATCATGGAAGGAATTACAGAGCTTCCTCGGGTTTGCGAACTTCTATCGGAGGTTCATCCGGAACTACAGCTGCGTGGCAGAACCTCTCACCAGGCTGACCTCCCCGTCCCAGCCGTTCATCTGGTCCCCGGCTGCCTGCTCTGCGTTCCAGTCCCTCAAGGAGAGGTTCACCAGCGCCCCGGTCCTGCTCCACCCCGACCCCAAGAGGCAGTTCATCGTAGAGGTGGACGCTTCGGACACCGGGTTGGGGGCTGTCCTCTCCCAGCGGTCAGCGTCTGACCAGAAGGTCCACCCATGCGCCTTCTTCTCTCGCCGGTTCCTCCCCGCCGAGGAGAATTACGATGTCGGGAACCGGGAGCTGCTGGCAGTGGTGGCTGCTCTGGAGGAGTGGCGCCATTGGCTGGAGGGGGCGGAACAGCCGTTCACCATCTGGACGGATCATAAGAACTTGACGTTCATCCGGGCAACCAAGCGCCTCAATGGTTGGCAGGCACGGTGGGCCAGCTTCCTCAGTCAGTTTGACTTCACGCTGACTTATCGCCCCGGGTCCCGCAACACGAAGGCAGACTCCCTGTCCCGACAACACCCGAGGAGGGAGCCAGCTACAGAGGAGCCGACTCCCATCCTTCCTGAGGCCAGGGTGGTTGGCGTGGTTACCTGGGGCATCGAGACCGTGGTCAGGCAGGCATTGCGCTCCCATCCCACCCCAAGCCACGTCCCTGCATGCCGCCTATTTGTCCCGGACGCAGTCCGGCCCCAGGTTCTCCAGTGGGGCCATGCCAGTCAGTTTGCTTGCCACCCGGGTTTGCCAACGCACCTTCACCTTTCTGGCTCGGTGTTTCTGGTGGCCCACCATGAGGAACGACGTCAGGGACTTCGTAGGGGCCTGCTCCGTCTGTGCTCGCAGCAAGGCCTCTCACCAGGCACCCGCAGGTCTGCTGCAGCCCCTCCCAACTCCAAGCCGGCCCTGGTCCCATGTGGCATTGGATTTTGTCTCCGGACTGCCTCCCTCCCAGGGTAACACTGTGATCCTGACAGTGGTGGACCGCTTCAGTAAGGGAGTGCACCTGGTGGCCCTCCCCAGACTTCCATCAGCTTCTGAGACGGCGGACCTCCTGACGAGCCACGTGTTCCGTCTCCACGGCCTTCCCCTGGAAGTTGTCTCGGACCGAGGGCCCCAGTTCGTCTCCCAGGTATGGCGGGCCTTTTGTAAGGGGTTGGGTGCCTCTGTTAGTCTCTCCTCTGGCTATCACCCACAGACTAACGGACAGACAGAGAGGATAAACCAGAGCGTGGAGTCTGCCCTCCGGTGCGTGGCCGCCAAGAAGCCCAGCTCCTGGAGCCGGTTCCTCCCCTGGGTCGAGTATGCCATCAACTCCCTGGTCAGCTCTGCCACCGGCCTCTCACCTTTTGAGGTGTCCCTGGGCTACCAGCCGCCTCTCTTTGCTGCGCAGGAGTCGGAAGTGGCGGTTCCCTCCGTGCAGGCCCATCTGAACCGGTGTCGTCGCGTCTGGGAGGTGACCAGAGCTGCTCTGCTCCGGGCAGCTGAGCGCGCCAGTCGGGGAGCCAACCGATGCCGGTCTCCAGCACCTACGTACCAACCAGGCCAAAGGGTGTGGCTGTCCTTGAAGGATCTCCCGCTTCAGTCCATCGCGAAGAAGCTGAACCCCCGGTTTGTCGGGCCCTTTGAGATCAGGAAGGTTCTCAACCCCGTGGCGGTGAGTCTTAAGCTTCCAGCTTCCTTGAAGACCCATCCCGTGTTTCATGTGTCTCGGGTTAAGCCTGTCTCCCACAGTCCTCTGATGCCTCCGGCCCCGGCTCCGCCTCCCCCTGAGATCGTGGATGGGCACCCCCAGTGGAAGGTCCGCTGGCTGCTGGACGTCCGGCGCCGAGGACGGGGGTTCCAGTATTTGGTGGACTGGGAGGGCTACAGTCCGGAGGAACATAGCTGGGTCTTCCGCCAGCTCATCCTGGACCCTGGGCTGCTCACTGAGTTCCATCATTCCCATCCCGACAAGCCGGGCAAGTCGCCCGGTGGCTCTTGTGGAGGGGGGGTACTGTTATGGCTTGCTCACCCCGCGCCGGCAGCCCATCGGCTCATCAGGGCCGGGCTTAGTCATCAGGGCTGGGCTTAAGTTTGGTGGCCTCCCACGTGCCCGTTGTCAGTTCGTGTTGTAACCTCCCCGCAGTAGCGGCTACTCTCCTCCCACGGTCCTTTTCTCTACGAACTCATCCCAGCCCTTGGTTCATGTTTTTCCCTTGCAAAGTTTCCCCATGGAAGTATCATGCCGTGTTCCCGTTTGGATTACCCACGAGTTTTTCCCCTTGGACTTTCCGTTTTTTCCTTGTCGCTCATTGCCTTCCTATGTTTGACTATTTGTACACGTAAGGAATAAATTACACCAGTTTTCAGCTAACCCCATCTCTGTCTGGTGTCGTGCGCTTTGGCTCTTCCACAAACCCTAACAGAATCATTGCCATTGATAGGCAAATTCACAGCAAAGGTGAAATGCCAGGAACACTCAGAAAAGCTAGAACTACTAGTCGTGAAAGGAAGAGGTACTGCATTAATGGGCAGAGACTGGATAAGTCAATTAAAGCTAGACTGGTCAAGAGTCAACAGAGTGGCTCCTGATACAGTGGATGATGTGTGTGCCAGACATGCATCAGTGTTCAAACCTGAGCTAGGCAAGTTAAAAGGTATTGAAGCCAGACTACATGTAGTTCCAGATGCTGTGCCCAAGTTCTGCAAGCCTAGAAATGTGCCTTATGCATTAAGAGAAGCCGTAGAGAGAGAAGTGGCAAAATTGGAAGCTGAAGGTGTCATCTCACCCATTAATTACAGTGAGTGGGCAGCTCCAATAGTTTGTGTGCCTAAAAAGGATGATAGTGTGAGAATATGTGGAGACTACAAGGTCACCATCAATCCATGGTTGAATGTGGAACAGTATCCACTACCCAAAACCCAAGATTTATTTGCTAAACTAGCAGGAGGGCAGCAGTTTACCAAATTAGATTTGTCGCAGGCTTATCAGCAAGTTCTGTTAGAGGACAATTCAAGACATTACCTAACCATCAACACACACAGAGGGTTGTATCACTACAATAGGTTACCCTACGGTGTTGCTAGCGCCCCTGCTATTTTTCAAAAGATTATGGATCCGGTTCTTCAGGGCATGGAAGGGGTCATCTGTTATTTAGATGACATCTTAATTACTGGAAAAGATACAGAAAGGCACCTGACTAACTTGGAAGAGGTGTTCAGCAGACTTGAAACTTACAATCTCAGGGTTAAAAGAGAGAAGTGTGCATTCATGTAGAACAGCGTTTCATACTTAGGGCATGTCATTGATGCCAGGGGCATACATCCAATGAAGGAAAAGACAGATGCTATTCAGAGGGCTCCAGTTCCGAAAAATGTAACTGAACTCAGGTCATTCTTAGCTCTGTTAAACTACTATGGGAAGTTTATCCCTAATCTATCTACTCTGATTCAGCCAATGACAGCATTGCTGCATAAAGATGCAACCTGGGAATGGTCAGAGAAATGTCAAAGTGCATTTGATAGTGCAAAGAAGCCTCTTCAGTCAGATAAATTGTTAGTACATTTTGATGCAGAGTTACATATCATACTAGCATGTGATGCTTCTCCTTATGGAGTTGGTGCTGTAATCAGCCACAAAATGAAAGATGGAAGTGAGAGACCTATCGCATTTGAATCCAGAATGTTAACTAAAACAGAACAGAATTACTCTCAACTGGAAAAAGAGGCACTGGGTCTTGTTTTTGGAGTTATGAAATTCCATGAGTATCTTTATGGAAGGAAATTCTTGTTATTGACAGACCACAAGCCACTGTTGAAAATTCTGGGGCCTAAAACAGGTGTGCCAACACTGGCCGCCGCTAGATTACAAAGGTGGGCTCTAATTTTGGCAGCGTATACATACGAAATCCAGTACAAGAAGTCAGAGCAGCATAGCAATGCTGATGCTTTATCAAGATTACCTGTGAAGCCTGATGCAGATGTGGTGTCAAACCCAATTTACAGAGTGTCTTACCTGGAAGACTTACCTCTTACTGCTAGAGAAATAGCCAAAGAAACAGACAGAGATCCTGTGTTAAGAGTGGTTAAACAGTTGGTGTTAACTAGATGGCCTAAACATGAGCAGGATGAGTCACTGAAGCCTTATTTTCAGAGAAATTAGAGCTTAGCATTGAGGATGATTGTTTATTATGGGGTTACCGTGTGGTAGTGCCTGATAAACTAAGAGACAGGCTATTGTCGGAATTACATGAGCACCACTGGGGAATAGTTAAAATGAAGTCCCTCGCCAGAAGTTTATTCTGGTGGCCTACATTAGATGACAGTATTGAACGTGAAGTGAATCAGTGTACTATTTGTCAGCAGCAGCGTAGTATGCCTGCTACCGCACTGATACATACATGGAAATGGTCTTCGAGTCCATGGGAAAGAGTAAATCTTGATTTTGCTGAGGACCACAAGCAGATGTTTTTAGTAGTGATGGATGCCTATGCTAGATGGCCAGAGATAGTTCCCATGACCACTACTACTTCATCTAAGACAATTGAAGCAATGAGAAATTTATTTGCAGCTTATGGGTTGCCTAAAGAGGTTGTAACTGATAACGGACCTCAGTTCGTATCGCAAGAGTTTGAGTCATTTTTGACTAAAAATCGAGTAAAACACATCAAGTCACCTGCATACCATCCTGCAAGTAATGGTTTAGCTGAAAGATTGGTCCAAAATCTTAAGAAATCCCTTGCAAAGAATAGAGCCATTGGTGGTATGACGCTTGAGCACTGTGTAGCAAATTTTCTGATTGGGTACAGAAACACACCCCATACTAAGACAGGAAAGACCCCAGCTGAGCTATTTCTGAGAAGACAGGGGTGAACCAGGTTGTGTCTTATCAAACCAGAGTTCTCTCAGAGAATGCAGACCGAGTCTGAACTAAATCTTCCCCGTGTTAGGTCTTTTAAGGTTGGTCAACACGTGTTGGTAAAAAATTACAGGGGAGGGGAGAAATGGTTGAATGGAGTTATAAGTGAAGTGTTGGGTCCTGTGATGTACAGTGTTGAAGTAAATGGAAATTGTGTGAAAAGACATGTGAACCAGATGTTGGGTGTAAAGGGAAATCCAAATCAGACTCAAATGGATTCTTGTGATGGAGCTTGTTGGGAGATTGATGATTTCAATGCAGACACTGATGTGTCAGAACATCCTGAACCACAGGTTGTGGAAGAACGACCTGTAGAACCACCACCGCCAGTTGTGGAAAGGAACACTCGCCCTGTGAGAGACAGACGTCCTCCTGATAGACTGAACTTGTGACTGACATGCAGATTAGTTATTAAAAAAAAGAAAAAAAAAAGAAAAGAAATCTGTAATGTAATGTATGGTTACTGTTGAAGAAATACTGTACATGGTTATGAGCTTAAGAGCAAAAAGGATATGTTAGCATCCTAGAAAAAAATGAAGTTTGAATTTACAGGGGAGGAGCTGTGGTGTTCCCAACACAGAATATTAACCAGTGTGGTTTTGTTGGTTTTGAATGTGCACAGATCAATGTGATTGGTGCTGAATGAGGTGGAGGTCAGCTATTGGTTGTTCCTGAATAGTATATAAGGCAGAATCGCCACCAGGGCGTTCTCTTGGTACTCCGCTCTACTCTGGATAGCTAGGTTGTTACAGTGTAATAATAAATATACTACGGTACTGTCATAAGTCTGCCGTGTGCACTTTCCAGTTATCTACTTAAACAGCTTAGAACATTATTAGTGTTTCGTACACGACATTGCTCAATAACAAGAGTCCACGCATGTTTGAAGTTTGTCCTCTGTAACCTCAGTCTCAAATTCCTGTAGGTAAGCTGGTCTCCTCTTGGTTCGCGGTGGGTTCCTTCTGATTACAGTCTCGGTGACTTTGCCCGGCTGGGTGCGTTCAGTTTGTTCAGGTAAAGTCCCAGAAACTCCACTTTGGACATCCTGACCTGGTACATTTTCCACATTTTCATCAATAACATTTTGTTCACTGTCATTGACCCTGGGATGTGCATTCCTATCACCATATCCTATGTATGGCGCAGGTGTTTGTGTTTCCCTTTCTTTGGCTGTCTTGGTTGTGAACTTCACCAACCAGTGCTTTTGGACCCTCTCTGTGTCTGGATAGTACACTAGATACGCTGGGCTGTTTTTATTGTAGCCAATGAAAACACCTTGCTCGCACCTAGAGTCTAGCTTCCCTTTCTCTTGCTTGTAAGCAAAACACATTGATCCAAATTTCTGCAGTTTGGATATGTTTGGTTTCTTGCCTGTGAACAGTTCGTATGGCGTTTTCTTTGTGCGCCTGCTGTAACACCTGTTTCATCACATAAGCTGCTGTCTGCATAGTGTAGTTCCATAGCTTATCTGGTAACTCGCTTTCTATCAGTAAGCATCTGTTTATATCATAGAGAGTTCGCCAGCCTCTCTCTGCTGTGCCATTTTGGTGGGGTGAATAGGGTGCAGACGTCTCGTGTCTAATCCTATTCTTGGTTCACAGTGCCTGGAAGTCTCCGCTTGTAAACTCAGTGCCGTTATCTGAACGGATACACTTGACTTCACCGTAAGGTGCTATGTCTGCTAAGAACCTTTCTGTGGCTTGCACTGTATCACTCTTGGACCTTAGAAAATACATCAACACGGTACCTGAGTAGTCGTCTGTAAAAGACTGTGCATATCTGTACCCTTCTGTGCTCGGTGTTGGCATGGGACCGGCTAAGTCAGTGTGGACTAGTTCTAAGGGTTTCTTAGACTTTCTGTCTGGCTCCCTATTTCTCGCCTGGCTGAACATGCCCTGTGTAGAGACTTCACATAACTGATCTGGTCTGACTGCTCTTCCTTTTATCTCCATGCCTTTCACTACACCTTGTAACTTTTGTACATCTTCATAGTTACAATGACCCAAAAATGTAATGCCAAGTTTGCATGTCGTGACACTCTTTATGTCATG
The DNA here is from genome assembly GCA_022114975.2 of Lampris megalopsis. Lineage (NCBI taxonomy): Eukaryota > Metazoa > Chordata > Actinopteri > Lampriformes > Lampridae > Lampris > Lampris megalopsis. The sequence goes on along the minus strand of JAJHIY020001987.1, from coordinate 1,794,968 downwards.
TACCGGTTTGGCATGTAAGGGCACCCGTATGTATGTGACGTCACCTGTTGATGTGGGGAGAAGCGCGAGGAATATTGTTCGGGCAGTCTTGCAATACGGTGGAATAAAGCAAGCCACGTTAGGCATTGTGAAATAACGGTGTGCCTAATCACTTATAATTAATGACACCTAAATAAGCATATAGGTGGGAATAACAGATCAGAACAATGGCGACGAGTGATGTACCGAGCCTAAGCTAAGTGATGAGCTAAGGTTCGTAACGTTTAGTTAGATCTGAAGTGTAGCTAACAGTTGTAGCTAGCTAGCTAGCGCGGCAGCATGGGAAAGACAGCATGCGTACCGACGTTTGATCGCTACTCCGACCCGGCGACTTTGGGGCCGCGGTGGACAAGATGGCTAATGTCATTTGAACTGTTTGCTGATGGGAAAGGTCTGATCATCGATGATAACACCGCGGATGCAGTGAAGCAGCGCCGGAGAGCACGTCTTCTGCATCACGCAGGTCCAGACACACAGGACATCTTTTCAACTTTGGACGCCACCGGCGAGGTGACTGATTATGATGCCGCTGTTGCAGCTTTGAACAGCTATTTCGTGCCTCAGGTAAATGCTACATTCGCCCGCCAGACATTTCAGAAAATCTCTCAGAATCAAGGGGAGACGGTACAACAATTCGCTACACGCCTGAGACGTGCGGCAAAAGACTGCGGTTTTGGTGGAGACACAGACGATCAGATTAGAGACGCGATTGTAAGCAAATGCACGTCAAGTTATATTCGCCGTAGACTCCTCGAGGAGGCGCGTGGTTTGGTGCTTGCTCGCGCTCTCGAGTTGGCGGCACAGTGTGAACAAATTGAAGGACAAATGGCGGAGATGTCTGTGAGGGAGGGGAAAGCAGAGGCGACTGTGAGTCGTGTCTCACAGAAAGGAGGGAAATATCGGAAGAGAGGACAAGGGAGACCGGGCGCGGATAGAGGAAAAACGGACAAAATGGACAAAACGTGTTTTAGATGTGGACATTCAGACCACTTTGGGAAAGACCCCAATTGTCCCGCGCGCGGCCAAACGTGTTGCAAATGCAACGGTAGAGACCATTTCGCAAAGCAATGCAAAACAAAAGGTGCAACAGGAAAGGAAAAAGTGCATAAAATAGAGATAGAAGAACATGATTATGCCTTTGTATTGAGTGACACAAACAAGTCAGATAGGCTCAACATAAATGTGGAAGGAGTTAGCTTGAAGATGCCTGTCGACTCCGGGGCTACTTGCAATGTGATAGACGAAAAGACCTGGGAGGGTTTAAAGTCAGAGAAAATTAGGTGCCACTCATATGTCCCAAAGCCGGAAAAGAAACTATTTTCTTATTCATCTAACCAACCTCTACCCATTAAAGGGGCGTTCACATGCAAAGTAAAAATAGGAGAACGCTGTGAACAAGCAGAATTCATAGTAATCAGAGGTGATGGAGAACCACTACTAGGAAAAGAGCTGGCCATGAAACTAGGTGTACTGAAAATAGGTGCCAACATATCAGCCGTCAGAGACATGAACCGATCACTTCAGCAGCAGTACCCGACTGTATTTCAGGGGGTAGGGAAGCTGAAAACAAAACAGATAAAGCTACACATAGACCCAGAGGTGACACCAGTAGCACAGCCACTCAGGCGTATACCCTTCAACCTACGGGCGCCTGTGGAGGCCAAGATAAAAGACACTCCGTTTGAATTCGGTTCAGAACAGAAACAAGCGTTTGAGGCGCTGAAAGAGGGCTTAGCCAAAGCAGGGACACTAGCTTACTTTAACAAAGATGCACCGACCAAAATCATTGCAGATGCTAGTCCAGTGGGATTAGAAGCAGTGTTAGTACAGACCCAGAATGGAGAAGATGCTCCCATTTGTTATGTCAGTCGTGGTCTAACCGACTGTGAACGCAGGTATTCTCAGACAGAGAAAGAGGCCTTAGGTCTGTATGGGCGTGTGAAAGGTTACACCCATACATCTATGGTAGACGATTTGACTTGGTTACAGACCACAAACCTCTTGAATCTATCTACAGGCCACGCTCGAAACCATGCGCTCGTATAGAGCGATGGGTCCTAAGGTTACAGCCTTATGATTTTAAAGTAGTACATATCTCGGGCAAAAAGAACATAGCAGACCCACTATCACGTCTGCTGGGGAACAGCGCACTGAAACAGAAACATGCACACGGATCCGACGAGTACGTGAGATTCGTTGCAGTGAGTGCCACACCCAGAGCATTGACAACCCGCGAGGTGGAGGAGGCATCAGCCCACGACGAGGAGCTGATCGAGGTGCGTAAAGCTATTGAGAGTGGACACTTTGAGAAGTGCGCAGCATATGCCGCGGTGACTAGTGAGTTATGTGTAATAGGACAGTTGGTTCTACGTGGAACGCGTATTGTGCTGCCACAAGTACTGCGGGCACGCGCTCTCTCACTAGCACACGAAGGACACTTAGGAATTGTCGGAACTAACCAGCACCTCAGGAGCAAAGTCTGGTGGCCAACAATGGACAGAGCAGCCGAGAGACATTGTAGGTCATGTCACGGATGCCAAGTTGTTGCTCGGCCAGACGCACCGGAACCGTTAAGACCAACAGAGTTACCAGAGGGGCCCTGGCAAGATATTGCCATTGACTTACTCGGACCCCTGCCGACAGGTGACTCGATTCTAGTTGTAGTTGATTACTACAGCCGCTACTATGAGTATGACGCGTTGAAGTCCACAACCACGTCAAAAGTGATAGACAGTCTAGAGACAATCTTCAGTCGACATAGACTTCCCGTCACACTGAGGTCGGACCAGGGTCCTCAGTTCAAATCAGAGGAGTTCAGTGAGTACTGTGACACCAACGGAATCAAGCATGTGAAAACAACGCCACGATGGGCGCAGGCGAACGGCGAGGTAGAACGTCAAAACGCCTCGCTGATGAAGAGGATTCGCATCGCTGTTTCAGATGGACTCAATTGGAAGCGAGAACTTAGAAAGTATGTGACAGTATACCGGAGCATCGATCACGCGACCACAGGGAAGAGTCCCGCGGAGCTGCTCTTCAAAAGAAAGATGAGGGGGAAGCTGCCAAGCATCACAGCAGCACACGCTGAGCTGGAGGTAAGAGACAGAGACGCAGAACAGAAAGGACAATCAAAGATCCATGCAGACGAACGGCGTCACGCCAGGTACTCGGATGTCAATGTCGGTGACACGGTCCTGGTGAGACAAGAAAAGACTGATAAACTGACAACACTATTCAACACAACGCCACACAAGGTGGTGAGCAAATCAGGAAACCAAGTTGTCGTCGAATCTCCAACCGGAGCCAGATACACACGGAACACAACATTCGTGAAGCGATACACCAGTACTCAGGAGACACCTGCCGGAGGGAGCAGAAGCATCACAGGATGCCGAGGACTGCACATCAAACAGAGAGACACTGGGTGCTCCAAACGCAGAGCGGAGCACCACCAGCAATGACCCCCCGGCCGGGAGCAGACAGGCCTCCAAGAGAGAGACGCTTGCCATCGAGGCTGGCAGATTATGATTTGACATAGACTGGAGAAATGTAAAAAAAACTGTTGGGTCAAGTTCAGTGACGATTGTTGTTTGATGATGCAAATGTGAAATTAACATGTTAAAAGGTCTTATATGTTTACGGACTGTTCATAAGTGAATATGTGTTAATGGAGAATTAATCCATGGTTCTAATTAAGGTGAAAGCATACAGAATATGTGGTATGTGTTTTGGTTAGGAATGTTTTGATACTGTCATTATTTGGGTTCATATTTTTTAATTGAAAATAACCTGAAGTTTATTTCCCAGAAAAGGAGGGATGTCATGTACCGGTTTGGCATGTAAGGGCACCCGTATGTATGTGACGTCACCTGTTGATGTGGGGAGAAGCGCGAGGAATATTGTTCGGGCAGTCTTGCAATACGGTGGAATAAAGCAAGCCACGTTAGGCATTGTGTAATAACGGTGTGCCTAATCATTTATAATTAATGACACCTAAATAAGCATATAGGTGGGAATAACGGATCAGAACACTTTACACTAGTCAATGTCAAGTGTCCTGGCTCATAGTCAATTATGTGAATATAAGTTGTGGTTATTATTATTGTAATGTGACTCTTATGAGTGGGTTTTATGTGTTGTGGAGTTGCGGGGGGTCTATCTATGCTTATGGACTGAATGTGGATTCGCTGAGAGAGACTTTCTTGTAACTGAGAATGGACACTCGCCTGTGTTAAGGACTAATTGCAATGGCTCTAATGACTGACTGATTGCTTGATGAGTGAGTGAACACTGGACCGGGATAGGTTGCTTCCCTTCATAAAAGCAGCAGTATGATGAACGAGGGGAGGAGCATACCGGCGGGGAGCTGTGATGCGGAAGGCGGACGGACGACAGCGGTGGGACCGGCGCCGAGAGAGCGACTGCAGCGCGAGCTAACCTACTGCCGAGGAGACCGGTGTTCATCACACGTGCGCTACATCCGGGAAGTGGAAGGAGGAGACGAGCGACGGGTGACCATTCTGTGTACAACGCTCTCGACTCGTCCAGATGAAGGGACGTTGTATTTCCATTCTGTTGGTGTTGTCCCATTGCTAGTTTTCGTCCTCGGCTTGGTGAGGCCGTGAAGCTGAGCCCTGTCGTTGCGCTTCCTCTGTAGCTGGGGGCGGAGCCTCGAGCGACTACACTCACACTGAAGTGCCAGTGGGGGGCGTTCGGCCTGATCGAGACGGCACCATTCCATTTACGCCCTGGAACGTGACGTCACCAGTCTAGACTGGGTGACTGTGGACTCTGGCTGCTATTAGTCTTCTGGACAGTGGGTTGACTCTCCTCCTTTTTGTTGTGGCCAGTACATTGGACTTTAGTACTGGTCGGCAGAGGTTGCCGACCAGTACGGACTGATTTTATGTTACGCGGGGCTTGTATTAGTGTGGCGGGAACCGCAAGAGTGTATTTGTTGCCACCTGCTGACATTGGGTTGATTACCCCCCCCCTTGTGGTGTGGAGTAGATGCACTGCTGTATAAGTGGGATGAATTTGCGGTTTCCAGATTGATGTGTTTTAATTTAAGATGTGCCCTGTGTTATTTGTGCCTTGTATGAATAAACTCTTTGTAATAATTTATTAGTGTTCTTGCGTGTTGCCTGTGTATTGGGTGGATCTGGTTATTGTGGTGTGGGAAGTAGCCCTCGGTCGCGACATGCTTTTGGCATTGTCGGCAGGATCCACCTTAACACAGACAACATGGAAGGTGAGGCACCACAGGGTGATGCGGGCACTAGAGAAGCCCATAATGTACTTATGAAGCTGTGGTTTTTGGGTTGAGCCTACCCTACATTGGTTATGCCATTTTGGACTTTCAGATAGGGGAAGTCATGGTGCCTGCAAAGGGGGTCATTGTAGTGGAGGATGGCTGTCTCCAGTCAGATTACAGCATCCTCGGCATGAACGTGATCAACCATTGCTGGGAGGCCCTCTTCCAGGATGGCCACCCTGGTCTGGTGGCGTTCAAATCCACCATCCCGCAACGAGCCAGCCGGGCATGGGAGAAGGCTTTTCAGGTGTGCCGATGCTTGCAAGTGGTCAGTCCTATGATGGAGTTCCAGGGGACTGCCCGACTGTACCCACCAGAATCCATCATGCTACCCCCCCAGACAGAGATGATGTTGTGGGCATCCGTACCACAAGCCACTGGCCACCCTAACTGCTGTGTGGTGGTGGAAGACCTGGGGGGCGAGACAAGAGAGTGGAGGGTAGGTCGGGCTGTAGTGCAGATGAAAGCAGGTAAGCTGCCTCTCCGTGTTTGCAACCCACACCCCTATCCTGTGGAATTGCCCTCCCGCAAGCCACTGGCCCAAGTTACAAAGATAAATCCCTCCGATGTCCAGGACCAGAAGCAGCTTGTATTGTGGCCTATAAGTGGCTCCGAAGTTGAGGTTGACGTACGTCCATTGGGCACTGACAGTGACTGCGGCCACCCTGCCATTTCCCTCTGGGGAGAGGGACTGACGACGGACCAGCAAGAACAACTGACCAACCTGCTCCAGAGATGGACCTGTGTCTTTGCCGCCCATGAGGAGGACTATGGACGGACCAGCGTGGTGATGCATAAGATCCTGACAGGCGACGCTCACCCAATACGGGAACGCTACAGGCCAATCCCCCCTAACCTGTATGCAGAGCTGTGCACCCTGCCTCAGGGGATGTTGGCAAGCGGAGTTGTCATTGAGCGTTCCAGCCCCTGGGCTGCCCCCGTGGTTCTGGTCAAGAAGAAAGATGGTGCTTGGCGGTTTTGTGTTGATTACAGAAAACTTAATGCTGTAATTCACAAAGACGTGTTCCCCCTCCCTCGTATCGAGGAATCGCTCACTGGATTAAAGAGAGCCAGGTGGTATTCGACCCTTGACCTGGCCAGTGGCTATTGGCAGGTTGAGGTCGACCCACTGGATAAAGAGAAGACTGCCTTTGTAACACCTATGGGCCTTTACCAGTGGGAGCGGATGCCATTCGGACTTTGTAATGCACCTGCTACCTTCCAGCGCCTTATGCAGAGGTGTCTGGGGGGGGGTGCAGGTCCATCACTTTCTTTTAATCTATTTAGACGATGTAATTATCTACTCCCCTGATTTCAACAGCCACCTGGCTCACCTTGAACAAGTGTTTGAATGGCTCCACCACCATGGCCTTATACTGCTGCCCCAGAAGTGCCAGCTCTTTCGACGGGAGGTGACATATCTTGGCCATGTCGTTAGTCAGGAGGGAGAGGCAGTGGATCCAGAGAAGACATCAGCAGTGCGGGAGTGGCCTGTCTCCACCACAGTAAGAGACACATGCGCTTTCTTAGGCTTTGCAGGATATTATAGGCGCTTTGTCCCAGGGTTCTCCAAGATTGATCTGCCACTGAACAACCTGCTCCAGGGGACCGGAGGCAAGAAGACAGCGGCCATCACCTGGACACCAGCCTGCCAAGCTGCTTTTGAAAGACTCAAAGGGGACCTCCTCCAGGCACCAGTCCTAGCGTATGCCGATTTCAAAGCCCCTTTTCGCCTCTATACGGATGCTAGCTTCCAAGGCTTGGGTGCAGTGTTGGCACAGGTACAAGAGGGAAAGGAGTGGGTGATTGCCTATGCAAGCCGCTGCCTCCATCCGGCAGAAAGGAATGACCGGAACTATAGTTCTTTCAAGCTGGAGCTGCTGGCATTAAAATGGGCGGTCACAGAGAAATTCAAAGACTACCTCTGGGGACGTCCTTCAAGGTATTCACCGATAACCTCCCACTGACCCATCTTCAGACAGCGAATCTGGGGGCAACCGAGCAGCGTTGGGTTGCCTAGTTGGCTAATTTCAATTTTGAAATCTGCTATAGGCCGGGGTCCTCCAATCAAAATGCTGATGCCTTGTCTCGGATGGCCGTAGAGGTGGCTAGCAACCTGGTGGGAGCTGGTGCCCTACCACAACCCTCAGGCACAGACGGCTCCAGGGTTCCCTCAGAGGGACACGATCCTCAGGCTGATTGGTTGACCCTTCAGGAAGGCGACGCAGACCTGGGATTGATACGTCAATGGAAGGCAGCGGGCAAGCGGCGGCAACAGGTGGACCCGCAGTCCCTTTCAGCCGGTGGGCAGAAGCTACTGCGGGAGTGGGAGTGCCTACAACTGCGTGAGGGCATCCTTGTCCAGGCAAGCCGGGACCCCATAACTGGACAACTCTGGATGCCACCTGTGGTGCCAGCAAGAGAACAGCAGAAGGTGTGGGAGTCCTATCACCAGGCCTTTGGCCATGCACGGGGCCAGAGAATGGTGCAGGCTCTCAGAGGACGGGTCTACTAGGATAGCATGGCTCGAGACTCTGGGAAATGGTCAGCCGAGTGCCGGCAGTGCGTGCTGGGACGTGCAGGACAGGAGGTTAGGGCCCCCCTACAACCGGTGGTGAGTCAATACCCTTTTGAAATTTTGGCTTTGGACTATCTGTCATTGGGGCGGGGCAATGATGCATATCCATATATACTGGTAGTAACAGACCTGTTTTCGAGATACGCAGTGGCCATCCCCACAAGGGACCAGACAGCCCAGACCACCATGAAGGCACTTTCCAACTGTTTGGCTGCCCTGAACGCATCCTGACAGATCGGGGGGGGGGTGCGTTTGAATCTGAGCTCATGAAAGAACTCTGCCAAGTGTATGGATGCACCAAGAGCCGCATGATCCCATACCACCCACAGGGCAACGGGGCTTGTGAACGGTTTAATCAGATCCTCCTGGGGCTGTTGAACACCTTAGACCAGGAGGGCCAAGAGCATTGGGTTGACCAGCTCCCATATTTGTTGCAGGCATACAACAACACGCTGCACAGCTCGACAGGCCTCGCCCCCTTCTATGTCCTCTATGGGAGCATGCCAGGTTGCCAGTTGACATGGCCCTGGGTATCTCCCCACCTCAACGACAGGGCGATGTGGGAGATTGGGTGACTCATCACCAGAAGCGGCTAGTGGCGGCCTACCGACAGGTACAAGGACATACCAGATGGCGGCAGGAGTGGGATCAGCGTCGCTACAACCGGAGGGCCAAGGCCCTTCCCCTGTCACCTGGGGAAAGGGTGCTCTGCAAGAACTTTAGGCGGAGGGCCAGGGGGAAGTTGGGGACTTAATGGGTGCTGAAGCCTTTCATAGTGGTCTCCCAGCTTAACCCAGAGCAGCCTGTTCATGTGATTCGCCCTGAAGGCAAGGACGGGCACACACGTACAATCCACCACAACAATTTGAGTCCCTGTCCAGGGGTCTGGTTGAGCTGGGAAGAGGAAGACCAGGGGAGGAAGACTCCATAGGGGGAGGTGGGGTTTTGGCCTGTCAATCTCCAATGTACAAGTCCTGTATAAACTAAACACAGGTCATGTTTAAACTAAACAAAGGTCCTGTATAAACTACACACATGTCCTGTTTAATTAAACACAGGTCCTGTGTAAACTAAACACAGGTCCTGTGTAAACTAAACACAGGTCCTGTTTAAACTAAACACAGGTCCTGTATAAACTAAACAGAGGTCCTGTTTAAGTAAACAGAGGTCCTGTTTAAACTAAAAACATGTACTTTTTAACTAAACACAGGTCCTGTGTAAACTAAACACAGGTCCTGTTTAACTAAAAAAAGGTCCTGTTTAAACTAAACACAAGTCCTGTTTAACTAAAAATAGGTCCTGTTTAAACTAAACACAGGTCCTGTTTAAACTAAACACAAGTCCTGTTTAACTAAACACAGGTCCTATGTAAACTAAACACAGGTCATGTTTAACCTAAACACAGGTCATGTTTAAACCAAACCCAGGTCCTGTTTAAACTAAACACAGGTCCTGTTTATCTAAACACAGGTCCTATTTAAACTAAACACAGGTCCTGTTTATCTAAACACAGGTCCTATTTAAACTAAACACAGGTCCTGTTTTAACTAAACACAGGTCATGTTTAAACCAAACCCAGGTCCTGTTTAAACCAAACACAGGTCCTGATTAAACTAAACACAGGTCCTATTTAAACTAAAACACAGGTCCTGTTTATCTAAACACAGGTCCTATTTAAACTAAACACAGGTCATGTTTAAACCAAACCCAGGTCCTGTTTAAACCAAACACAGGTCCTGATTAAACTAAACACAGGTCCTGTATAAACTAAACACAGGTCCTGTATAAACTAAACACAGGTCCTGTTTAGACTAAACACAGGTCCTGTTTAAACTAAACACAGGTCCTGTTTAAACTAAACACAGGTCCTGTTTAGACTAAACACAGGTCCTGTTTAAACTAAACACAGGTCCTGTTTAAACTAAACACAGGTCATGTTTAAACTAAACACAGGTTATGGTTATGGACAATGAAGGGTCAAATAAAGTAAAACTGATCATGTTTAAATTAAACATAGGTAATGTTTAAACTAAACACAGGTCCTGATTAAACTAAACACAGGTCCTGTTTAAAGTAAACACAGGTCCTGTTTAAACTAAACACAGGTCCTGTTTAAACTATACCCAGGTCCAGTTTAAACTAAACACAGGTCCCGTTTAAACTAAACACAGGTCCTGTTTAAACTAATCACAAGTCATATTTATACTAAACACAGGTCCTGTTTAAACTAATCACAAGTTATATTTAAACTAAACGCAGGTCATGTTTAAAGTAAACACAGGTCCTGTTTAAACTAAACACAGGTCCAGTATAATCTAAACACAGGTCCTGTCTAAACTAAACACAGGTCCTGTTTAACTAAACACAGGTCCTGTTTAAACTAAACACAGGTCCTGTTTAAACTAAACACAGGTCCCGTTTAAACTAAACACAGGTCCAGTATAATCTAAACACAGGTCCTGTTTAAACTAAACACAGGTCCTGTTTAAACTAAACACAAGTCCTGTATAAACTAAACACAGGTCCTGTTTAACTAAACACAGGTCCTGTTTAAACTAAACACAGGTCCTGTTTAGACTAAACACAGGTCCTGATTAAACTAAACACAGGTCCTGATTAAACTAAACACAGGTCCTGTATAAACTAAACACAGGTCCTGTTTAGACTAAACACAGGTCCTGATTAAACTAAACACAGGTCCTGTTTAAACTAAACACAGGTCCTGTTTATCTAAACACAGGTCCTGTTTAACTAAACACAGGTCCTGTTTAAACTAAACACAGGTCCTGTATAAACTAAACACAGGTCCTGTTTAAACTAAACACAGGTCCTATTTAAACTAAACACAGGTCATGTTTAAACTAAACACAGGTCCTATTTAAACTAAACACAGGTCCTGTTTAAACTAAACACAGGTCCCGGTTTAAACTAAACACAGGTCCAGTATAATCTAAACACAGGTCCTGTCTAAACTAAACACAGGTCCTGTTTAACTACACACAGGTCCTGTTTAAACTAAACACAGGTCCTGTTTAAACTAAACAGAGGTCCTGCTTAACTAAACACAGGTCCTGTTTAACTAAACACAGGTCCTGTTTAAACTAAACACAGGTCCTGTTTAAACTAAACACAGGTCCCGTTTAACTAAACACAGGTCCCGTTTAACTAAACACAGGTCCTGTTTAACTACACACAGGTCCTGTTTAAACTAAACACAGGTCCCGTTTAACTAAACACAGGTCCCGTTTAACTAAACACAGGTCCTGTTTAAACTAAACACAGGTCCTGTTTAAACTAAACACAGGTCCTGTTTAAACCAAACCCAAGTCCTGTTTAAACTAAACACAGGTCCTGCTTAGACTAAACACAGGTCCTGATTAAACTAAACACAGGTCCTGATTAAACTAAACACAGGTCCTGTATAAACTAAACACAGGTCCTGTTTAGACTAAACACAGGTCCTGATTAAACTAAACACAGGTCCTGTTTAAACTAATCACAAGTTATATTTAAACTAAACGCAGGTCATGTTTAAAGTAAACACAGGTCCTGTTTAAACTAAACACAGGTCCTGTTTAAACTACACACAGGTCATGTTTAAACTAAACTCAAGTCCTATTTAAACTAAACTCAGGTCCTGTTTAAACTAAACACAGGTCATATTTAAACTAAACACAGGTCATGTTTAAACTAAACACAGGTCATGTTTAAACTAAACACAAGCCCTTTTTAAACTAAACACAGGTCCTGTTTAAACTAAACACAGGTCCCGGTTTAAACTAAACACAGGTCCCGTCTAAAATAAACACAGGTCCTGTCTAAACTAAACACAGATCCTGTTTAACTAAACACAGGTCCTGTTTAAACTTAACACAGGTCCTGTTTAAACTAAACACAGGTCCTGTTTAAACCAAACCCAAGTCCTTTTTAAACTAAAAACAGGTCCTGTTTAGACTAAACACAGGGCCTGATTAAACTAAACACAGGTCCTGTATAAACTAAACAAAGGTCCTGTTTAGACTAAACACAGGTCCTGATTAAACTAAACACAGGTCCTGTTTAAACTAATCACAAGTTATATTTAAACTAAACGCAGGTCATGTTTAAAGTACACACAGGTCCTCTTTAAACTAAACACAGGTCCTGTTTAAACTACACACAGGTCATGTTTAAACTAAACTCAAGTCCTATTTAAACTAAACTCAGGTCCTGTTTAAACTAAACACAGGTCATATTTAAACTAAACACAGGTCCTGTTTAAACTAAACACAGGTCATGTTTAAACTAAACGAAGGTCATGTTTAAACTAAACCCAGGTCATGTTTAAACTAAACCCAGGTCATGTTTAAACCAAACCCAGGTCCTGTTTAAACTAAACACAGGTCCTGTTTAAACTAAACACAGGTCCTGTTTAAACTAAACACAGGTCATGTTTAAACTAAACCCAGGTCATGTTTAAACCAAACACAGGTCCTGTTTATCTAAACACAGGTCCTATTTAAACTAAACACAGGTCCTGTTTATCTAAACACAGGTCCTATTTAAACTAAACACAGGTCCTATTTAAACTAAACACAGGTCCTGTTTATCTAAACACAGGTCCTGTTTATCTAAACACAGGTCTTATTTAAATTAAACACAGGTCCTATTTAAACTAAACACAGGTCCTATTTAAACTAAACACAGGTCCTATTTAAACTAAACACAGGTCATGTTTAAACCAAATCCAGGTCCTGTTTAAACCAAACACAGGTCCTGATTAAACTAAACACAGTTCGTGATTAAACTAAACACAGGTCCTGTATAAACTAAACACAGGTCCTGTTTAGACTAAACACAGGTCCTATTTAAACTAAATACAGGTCATGTTTAAACTAAACACAGGTCCTGATTAAACTAAACACAGGTCTTATTTAAACTAAACACAGGTCCTGTTCAAACTAAACACAGGTCCTGTATAAACTAAACACAGGTCCTGTATAAACTAAACACAGGTCCTGTATAAACTAAACACAAGCCCTTTCTAAACTAAACACAGGTCCTGTATAAACTAAACACAGGTCCTGTATAAACTAAACACAGGTCCTGTGTAAACTAAACACAGGTCCTGTATAAACTAAACACAAGCCCTTTTTAAACTAAACACAGGTCCTGTTTAAACTAAACACAGGTCCCGGTTTAAACTAAACACAGGTCCAGTATAATCTAAACACAGGTCCTGTCTAAACTAAACACAGGTCCTGTCTAAACTAAACACAGGTCCTGTTTAATTAAACACAGGTCCTGTTTAAACTTAACACAGGTCCTGTTTAAACTAAACACAGGTCCTGTTTAAACCAAACCCAAGTCCTTTTTAAACTAAACACAGGTCATGTTTAAACTAAACACAGGTCCTATTTAAAGTAAACACAGGTCCTGTTTATCTAAATACAGGTCCTATTTAAACTAAACACAGATCATATTTAAACTAAACAAAGGTCATGTTTAAACCAAACCCAGGTCCTGTTTAAACCAAACACAGGTCCTGATTAAACTAAACACAGGTCCTGATTAAACTAAACACAGGTCCTGTATAAACTAAACACAGGTCCTGTTTAGACTAAACACAGGTCCTGTTTAAACTAAACACAGGTCCTGTTTAAACTAAACACAGGTCCTGATTAAACTAAACACAGGTCCTGTTTAAACTAAACACAGGTCTTGTTTAAACTAAACTCAAGTCATGTTTAAACTAAACACAGGTCCTGTTTAAACTACACACAGGTCATGTTTAAACTAAACTCAAGTCCTATTTAAACTAAACTCAGGTCCTGTTTAAACTAAACACAGGTCATATTTAAACTAAACACAGGTCCTGTTTAAACTAAACACAGGTCATGTTTAAACTAAACACAAGCCCTTTTTAAACTAAACACAGGTCCTGTTTAAACTAAACACAGGTCCCGGTTTAAACTAAACACAGGTCCAGTATAATCTAAACACAGGTCCTGTCTAAAATAAACACAGGTCCTGTCTAAACTAAACACAGATCCTGTTTAACTAAACACAGGTCCTGTTTAAACTTAACACAGGTCCTGTTTAAACTAAACACAGGTCCTGTTTAAACCAAACCCAAGTCCTTTTTAAACTAAAAACAGGTCCTGTTTAGACTAAACACAGGTCCTGATTAAACTAAACACAGGTCCTGTATAAACTAAACACAGGTCCTGTTTAGACTAAACACAGGTCCTGATTAAACTAAACACAGGTCCTGTTTAAACTAATCACAAGTTATATTTAAACTAAACGCAGGTCATGTTTAAAGTACACACAGGTCCTGTTTAAACTAAACACAGGTCCTGTTTAAACTACACACAGGTCATGTTTAAACTAAACTCAAGTCCTATTTAAACTAAACTCAGGTCCTGTTTAAACTAAACACAGGTCATATTTAAACTAAACACAGGTCCTGTTTAAATTAAACACAGGTCATGTTTAAACTAAACGGAGGTCATGTTTAAACTAAACCCAGGTCATGTTTAAACTAAACCCAGGTCATGTTTAAACCAAACCCAGGTCCTGTTTAAACTAAACACAGGTCCTGTTTAAACTAAACACAGGTCCTGTTTAAACTAAACACAGGTCATGTTTAAACTAAACCCAGGTCATGTTTAAACCAAACACAGGTCCTGTTTATCTAAACACAGGTCCTATTTAAACTAAACACAGGTCCTGTTTATCTAAACACAGGTCCTATTTAAACTAAACACAGGTCCTATTTAAACTAAACACAGGTCCTGTTTATCTAAACACAGGTCCTGTTTATCTAAACACAGGTCCTATTTAAATTAAACACAGGTCCTATTTAAACTAAACACAGGTCCTATTTAAACTAAACACAGGTCCTATTTAAACTAAACACAGGTCATGTTTAAACCAAATCCAGGTCCTGTTTAAACCAAACACAGGTCCTGATTAAACTAAACACAGTTCGTGATTAAACTAAACACAGGTCCTGTATAAACTAAACACAGGTCCTGTTTAGACTAAACACAGGTCCTATTTAAACTAAATACAGGTCATGTTTAAACTAAACACAGGTCCTGATTAAACTAAACACAGGTCTTATTTAAACTAAACACAGGTCCTGTTCAAACTAAACACAGGTCCTGTATAAACTAAACACAGGTCCTGTATAAACTAAACACAGGTCCTGTATAAACTAAACACAGGTCCTGTATAAACTAAACACAGGTCCTGTGTAAACTAAACACAGGTCCTGTATAAACTAAACACAAGCCCTTTTTAAACTAAACACAGGTCCTGTTTAAACTAAACACAGGTCCCGGTTTAAACTAAACACAGGTCCAGTATAATCTAAACACAGGTCCTGTCTAAACTAAACACAGGTCCTGTCTAAACTAAACACAGGTCCTGTTTAATTAAACACAGGTCCTGTTTAAACTTAACACAGGTCCTGTTTAAACTAAACACAGGTCCTGTTTAAACCAAACCCAAGTCCTTTTTAAACTAAACACAGGTCCTGTTTAGACTAAACACAGGTCCTGATTAAACTAAACACAAGTCCTGTATAAACTAAACACAGGTCCTGTTTAGACTAAACACAGGTCCTGATTAAACTAAACACAGGTCCTGTTTAAACTAATCACAAGTTATATTTAAACTAAACGCAGGTCATGTTTAAAGTACACACAGGTCCTGTTTAAACTAAACACAGGTCTTGTTTAAACTAAACTCAAGTCCTATTTAAACTAAACTCAGGTCCTGTTTAAACTAAACACAGTTCCTGTTTAAACTAAACACAGGTCCTGTTTAAACCAAACCCAGGTCCTGTTTAAACCAAACCCAGGTCCTGTTTAAACTAAACACAGGTCCTGTTTAAACTAAACACAGGTCCTGTTTATCTAAACACAGGTCCTGTTTAAACTAAACACAGGTCCTATTTAAACTAAACACAGGTCCTGTTTATCTAAACACAGGTCCTATTTAAACTAAACACAGGTCCTATTTAAATTAAACACAGGTCCTATTTAAACTAAACACAGGTCCTGTTTATCTAAACACAGGTCCTATTTAAATAAACACAGGTCATGTTTAAACCAAATCCAGGTCCTGTTTAAACCAAACACAGGTCCTGATTAAACTAAACACAGTTCGTGATTAAACTAAACACAGGTCCTGTATAAACTAAACACAGGTCCTGTTTAAACTAAACACAGGTCCCGTTTAACTAAACACAGGTCCTGTTTAGACTAAACACAGGTCCTGATTAAACTCAACACAGGTCCTGATTAAACTAAACACAGGTCCTGTATAAACTAAACACAGGTCCTGTTTAGACTAAACACAGGTCCTGATTAAACTAAACACAGGTCCTGTTTATCTAAACACAGGTCCTGATTAAACTAAACACAGGTCCTGTATAAACTAAACACAGGTCCTGTTTAAACTAAACACAGGTCCTGTTTAAACTAAACACAGGTCCTGTTTATCTAAACACAGGTCCTGATTAAACTAAACACAGGTCCTGTATAAACTAAACACAGGTCCTGTATAAACTAAACAATGGTCCTGTTTAAACTAAACACAGGTCCCGGTTTAAACTAAACACAGGTCCAGTATAATCTAAACACAGGTCCTGTCTAAACTAAACACAGGTCCTGTTTAACTACACACAGGTCCTGTTTAAACTAAACACAGGTCCTGTTTAAACTAAACAGAGGTCCTGCTTAACTAAACACAGGTCCCGTTTAACTAAACACAGGTCCTGTTTAACTACACACAGGTCCTGTTTAAACTAAACACAGGTCCCGTTTAACTAAACACAGGTCCCGTTTAACTAAACACAGGTCCTGTTTAAACTAAACACAGGTCCTGTTTAAACTAAACACAGGTCCTGTTTAAACCAAACCCAAGTCCTGTTTAAACTAAACACAGGTCCTGCTTAGACTAAACACAGGTCCTGATTAAACTAAACACAGGTCCTGATTAAACTAAACACAGGTCCTGTATAAACTAAACACAGGTCCTGTTTAGACTAAACACAGGTCCTGATTAAACTAAACACAGGTCCTGTTTAAACTAAACACAGGTCTTGTTTAAACTAAACTCAAGTCATGTTTAAACCAAACACAGGTCCTGATTAAACTAAACACAGTTCGTGATTAAACTAAACACAGGTCCTGTTTAAACTAAACACAGGTCCTGATTAAACTAAACACAGGTCCTATTTAAACTAAACACTGGTCCTGTATAAACTAAACACAGGTCCTGTATAAACTAAACACAAGCCCTTTTTAAACTAAACACAGGTCCTGTTTAAACTAAACACAGGTCCCGGTTTAAACTAAACACAGGTCCAGTATAATCTAAACACAGGTCCTGTCTAAACTAAACACAGGTCCTGTCTAAACTAAACACAGGTCCTGTTTAACTAAACACAGGTCCTGTTTAAACTAAACACAGGTCCTGTTTAAACCAAACCCAAGTCCTGTTTAAACTAAACACAGGTCCTGTTTAGACTAAACACAGGTCCTGATTAAACTAAACACAGGTCCTGTATAAAGTAAACACAGGTCCTGTTTAGTCTAAACACAGGTCCTGATTAAACTAAAAACAGGTCCTGTTTAAACTAAACTCAAGTCATGTTTAAACTAAACACAGGTCCTGTTTAAACTACACACAGGTCATGTTTAAGCTAAACTCAAGTCCTATTTAAACTAAACTCAAGTCCTATTTAAACTAAACTCAGGTCCTATTTAAACTAAACACAGGTCATGTTTAAACCAAACCCAGGTCCTGTTTAAACCAAACACAGGTCCTGTTTAGACTAAACATAGGTCCTGATTAAACTAAACACAGGTCCTGTATAAACTAAACACAGGTCCTGTTTAGACTAAACACAGGTCCTGATTAAACTAAACACAGGTCCTGTTTAAACCAAACCCAGGTCCTGTTTAAACCAAACCCAGGTCCTGTTTAAACTAAACACAGGTTCTGTTTAAACCAAACACAGGTCCTGTTTACACTAAACACAGGTCCTATTTAAACTAAACACAGGTCCTATTTAAACTAAACACAGGTCCTGTTTATCTAAACACAGGTCCTATTTAAACTAAACACAGGTCCTTTTTATCTAAACACAGGTCCTATTTAAACTAAACACAGGTCCTATTTAAACTAAACACAGGTCATGTTTAAACTAAACATAGGTCCTATTTAAAGTAAACACAGGTCCTGTTTATCTAAACACAGGTCCTATTTAAACTAAACACAGGTCATGTTTAAACCAAACCCAGGCCAAGATTAAACTAAACACAGGTCCTGATTAAACTAAACACAGGTCCTGTATAAACTAAACACAGGTCCTGTATAAACTAAACACAGGTCCTGTATAAACTAAACACAAGCCTTTTTTAAACTAAACACAGGTCCTGTTTAAACTAAACACAGGTCCCGGTTTAAACTAAACACAGGTCCAGTATAATCTAAACACAGGTCCTGTCTAAACTAAACACAGGTCCTGTCTAAACAAAACACAGGACCTGTTTAACTAAACACAGGTCCTGTTTAAACTAAACACAGGTCCTGTTTAGACTAAACACAGGTCCTGATTAAACTAAACACAGGTCCTGTCTAAACTAAACACAGGACCTGTTTAACTAAACACAGGTCCTGTTTAAACTAAACACAGGTCCTGTTTAGACTAAACACAGGTCCTGTATAAACTAAACACAGGTCCTGTTTAGACTAAACACAGGTCCTGATTAAACTAAACACAGGTCCTGTTTAAACTAATCACAAGTTATATTTAAACTAAACGCAGGTCATGTTTAAAGTAAACACAGGTCCTGTTTAAACTAAACACAGGTCCCGGTTTAAACTAAACACAGGTCCAGTATAATCTAAACACAGGTCCTGTCTAAACTAAACACAGGTCCTGTTTAAACTAAACACAGGTCCTGTTTAAACTAAACAGAGGTCCTGCTTAACTAAACACAGGTCCTGTTTAACTAAACACAGATCCTGTTTAAACTAAACACAGGTCCTGTTTAAACTAAACACAGGTCCCGTTTAACTAAACACAGGTCCCGTTTAACTAAACACAGGTCCTGTTTAACTACACACAGGTCCTGTTTAAACTAAACACAGGTCCCGTTTAACTAAACACAGGTCCCGTTTAACTAAACACAGGTCCTGTTTAAACTAAACACAGGTCCTGTTTAAACTAAACACAGGTCCTGTTTAAACCAAACCCAAGTCCTGTTTAAACTAAACACAGGTCCTGCTTAGACTAAACACAGGTCCTGATTAAACTAAACACAGGTCCTGATTAAACTAAACACAGGTCCTGTATAAACTAAACACAGGTCCTGTTTAGACTAAACACAGGTCCTGATTAAACTAAACACAGGTCCTGTTTAAACTAAACACAGGTCTTGTTTAAACTAAACTCAAGTCATGTTTAAACTAAACACAGGTCCTGTTTAAACTACACACAGGTCATGTTTAAACCAAACACAGGTCCTGATTAAACTAAACACAGTTCGTGATTAAACTAAACACAGGTCCTGTTTAGACTAAACACCGGTCCTATTTAAACTAAACACAGGTCCCGGTTTAAACTAAACACAGGTCCAGTATAATCTAAACACAGGTCCTGTCTAAACTAAACACAGGTCCTGTCTAAACTAAACACAGGTCCTGTTTAACTAAACACAGGTCCTGTTTAAACTAAACACAGGTCCTGTTTAAACCAAACCCAAGTCCTGTTTAAACTAAACACAGGTCCTGTTTAGACTAAACACAGGTCCTGATTAAACTAAACACAGGTCCTGTATAAAGTAAACACAGGTCCTGTTTAGTCTAAACACAGGTCCTGATTAAACTAAAAACAGGTCCTGTTTAAACTAAACTCAAGTCATGTTTAAACTAAACACAGGTCCTGTTTAAACTACACACAGGTCATGTTTAAGCTAAACTCAAGTCCTATTTAAACTAAACTCAAGTCCTATTTAAACTAAACTCAGGTCCTATTTAAACTAAACACAGGTCATGTTTAAACCAAACCCAGGTCCTGTTTAAACCAAACACAGGTCCTGTTTAGACTAAACATAGGTCCTGATTAAACTAAACACAGGTCCTGTATAAACTAAACACAGGTCCTGTTTAGACTAAACACAGGTCCTGATTAAACTAAACACAGGTCCTGTTTAAACCAAACCCAGGTCCTGTTTAAACCAAACCCAGGTCCTGTTTAAACTAAACACAGGTTCTGTTTAAACCAAACACAGGTCCTGTTTATCTAAACACAGGTCCTATTTAAACTAAACACAGGTCCTTTTTATCTAAACACAGGTCCTATTTAAACTAAACACAGGTCCTATTTAAACTAAACACAGGTCATGTTTAAACTAAACACAGGTCCTATTTAAAGTAAACACAGGTCCTGTTTATCTAAACACAGGTCCTATTTAAACTAAACACAGGTCATGTTTAAACCAAACCCAGGTCCTGTTTAAACCAAACACAGGTCCTGATTAAACTAAACACAGGTCATGTTTAAACCAAACCCCAGGTCCTGTTTAAACCAAACACAGGTCCTGATTAAACTAAACACAGGTCCTGATTAAACTAAACACAGGTCCTGTATAAACTAAACACAGGTCCTGTATAAACTAAACACAGGTCCTGTATAAACTAAACACAAGCCTTTTTTAAACTAAACACAGGTCCTGTTTAAACTAAACACAGGTCCCGGTTTAAACTAAACACAGGTCCAGTATAATCTAAACACAGGTCCTGTCTAAACTAAACACAGGTCCTGTCTAAACTAAACACAGGACCTGTTTAACTAAACACAGGTCCTGTTTAAACTAAACACAGGTCCTGTTTAAAGTAAACACAGGTCCTGTTTAAACTAATCACAAGTTATATTTAAACTAAACGCAGGTCATGTTTAAAGTAAACACAGGTCCTGTTTAAACTAAACACAGGTCCCGGTTTAAACTAAACACAGGTCCAGTATAATCTAAACACAGGTCCTGTCTAAACTAAACACAGGTCCTGTTTAACTACACACAGGTCCTGTTTAAACTAAACACAGGTCCTGTTTAAACTAAACAGAGGTCCTGCTTAACTAAACACAGGTCCTGTTTAACTAAACACAGATCCTGTTTAAACTAAACACAGGTCCCGTTTAACTAAACACAGGTCCCGTTTAACTAAACACAGGTCCTGTTTAACTACACACAGGTCCTGTTTAAACTAAACACAGGTCCCGTTTAACTAAACACAGGTCCCGTTTAACTAAACACAGGTCCTGTTTAAACTAAACACAGGTCCTGTTTAAACTAAACACAGGTCCTGTTTAAACCAAACCCAAGTCCTGTTTAAACTAAACACAGGTCCTGCTTAGACTAAACACAGGTCCTGATTAAACTAAACACAGGTCCTGATTAAACTAAACACAGGTCCTGTATAAACTAAACACAGGTCCTGTTTAGACTAAACACAGGTCCTGATTAAACTAAACACAGGTCCTGTTTAAACTAAACACAGGTCTTGTTTAAACTAAACTCAAGTCATTTTTAAACTAAACACAGGTCCTGTTTAAACTACACACAGGTCATGTTTAAACCAAACACAGGTCCTGATTAAACTAAACACAGTTCGTGATTAAACTAAACACAGGTCCTGTTTAGACTAAACACAGGTCCTGATTAAACTAAACACAGGTCCTATTTAAACTAAACACAGGTCCCGGTTTAAACTAAACACAGGTCCAGTATAATCTAAACACAAGCCCTTTTTAAACTAAACACAGGTCCTGTTTAAACTAAACACAGGTCCTGTTTAAACTAAACACAGGTCCAGTATAATCTAAACACAGGTCCTGTCTAAACTAAACACAGGTCCTGTCTAAACTAAACACAGGTCCTGTTTAACTAAACACAGGTCCTGTTTAAACTAAACACAGGTATTGTTTAAACCAAACCCAAGTCCTGTTTAAACTAAACACAGGTCCTGTTTAGACTAAACACAGGTCCTGATTAAACTAAACACAGGTCCTGTATAAAGTAAACACAGGTCCTGTTTAGTCTAAACACAGGTCCTGATTAAACTAAAAACAGGTCCTGTTTAAACTAAACTCAAGTCATGTTTAAACTAAACACAGGTCCTGTTTAAACTACACACAGGTCATGTTTAACCTAAACTCAAGTCCTATTTAAAATAAACTCAAGTCCTATTTAAACTAAACTCAGGTCATGTTTAAACCAAACACAGGTCCTGTTTAGACTAAACATAGGTCCTGATTAAACTAAACACAGGTCCTGTATAAACTAAACACAGGTCCTGTTTAGACTAAACACAGGTCCTGATTAAACTAAACACAGGTCCTGTTTAAACCAAACCCAGGTCCTGTTTAAACCAAACCCAGGTCCTGTTTAAACTAAACACAGGTTTTGTTTAAACCAAACACAGGTCCTGTTTACACTAAACACAGGTCCTATTTAAACTAAACACAGGTCCTATTTAAACTAAACACAGGTCCTGTTTATCTAAACACAGGTCCTATTTAAACTAAACACAGGTCCTTTTTATCTAAACACAGGTCCTATTTAAACTAAACAGAGGTCCTATTTAAACTAAACACAGGTCATGTTTAAACTAAACACAGGTCCTATTTAAAGTAAACACAGGTCCTGTTTATCTAAACACAGGTCCTATTTAAACTAAACACAGGTCATGTTTAAACCAAACCCAGGTCCTGTTTAAACCAAACACAGGTCCTGATTAAACTAAACACAGGTCATGTTTAAACCAAACCCAGGTCCTGTTTAAACCAAACACAGGTCCTGATTAAACTAAACACAGGTCCTGATTAAACTAAACACAGGTCCTGTATAAACTAAACACAAGCCTTTTTTAAACTAAACACAGGTCCTGTTTAAACTAAACACAGGTCCCGGTTTAAACTAAACACAGGTCCAGTATAATCTAAACACAGGTCCTGTCTAAACTAAACACAGGTCCTGTCTAAACTAAACACAGGACCTGTTTAACTAAACACAGGTCCTGTTTAAACTAAACACAGGTCCTGTTTAAAGTAAACACAGGTCCTGTTTAAACTAATCACAAGTTATATTTAAACTAAACACAGGTCCTGTATAAACTAAACACAGGTCCTGTTTAGACTAAACACAGGTCCTGATTAAACTAAACACAGGTCCTGTTTAAACTAATCACAAGTTATATTTAAACTAAACGCAGGTCATGTTTAAAGTAAACACAGGTCCTGTTTAAACTAAACACAGGTCCTGTTTAACTAAACACAGGTCCTGTTTAACTAAACACAGGTCTTGTTTAAACTAAACTCAAGTCATGTTTAAACTAAACACAGGTCCTGTTTAAACTACACACAGGTCATGTTTAACTAAACACAGGTCCTGTTTAACTAAACACAGGTCCTGTTTAACTAAACACAGGTCCTGTTTAAACTAAAAACAGGTCCCGTTTAACTAAACACAGGTCCTGTTTAAACCAAACCCAAGTCCTGTTTAAACTAAACACAGGTCCTGCTTAGACTAAACACAGGTCCTGATTAAACTAAACACAGGTCCTGATTAAACTAAACACAGGTCCAGTATAATCTAAACACAGGTCCTGTCTAAACTAAACACAGGTCCTGTCTAAACTAAACACAGGACCTGTTTAACTAAACACAGGTCCTGTTTAAACTAAACACAGGTCCTGTTTAAAGTAAACACAGATCGTGTTTAAACTAATCACAAGTCATATTTAAACTAAACACAGGTCCTGTATAAACTAAACACAGGTCCTGTTTAGACTAAACACAGGTCCTGATTAAACTAAACACAGGTCCTGTTTAAACTAATCACAAGTTATATTTAAACTAAACGCAGGTCATGTTTAAAGTAAACACAGGTCCTGTTTAAACTAAACACAGGTCTTGTTTAAACTAAACACAGGTCCTGTTTAGACTAAACACAGGTCCTGTTTAAACTACACACAGGTCATGTTTAACTAAACACAGGTCCTGTTTAACTAAACACAGGTCCTGTTTAACTAAACACAGGTCCTGTTTAAACTAAAAACAGGTCCCGTTTAACTAAACACAGGTCCTGTTTAAACCAAACCCAAGTCCTGTTTAAACTAAACACAGGTCCTGCTTAGACTAAACACAGGTCCTGATTAAACTAAACACAGGTCCTGATTAAACTAAACACAGGTCCTGTTTAAACCAAACCCAAGTCCTGTTTAAACTAAACACAGGTCCTGTTTAGACTAAACACAGGTCCTGATTAAACTAAACACAGGTCCTGTATAAAGTAAACACAGGTCCTGTTTAGTCTAAACACAGGTCCTGATTAAACTAAAAACAGGTCCTGTTTAAACTAAACTCAAGTCATGTTTAAACTAAACACAGGTCCTGTTTAAACTACACACAGGTCATGTTTAACCTAAACTCAAGTCCTATTTAAACTAAACTCAAGTCCTATTTAAACTAAACTCAGGTCATGTTTAAACCAAACACAGGTCCTGTTTAGACTAAACATAGGTCCTGATTAAACTAAACACAGGTCCTGTATAAACTAAACACAGGTCCTGTTTAGACTAAACACAGGTCCTGATTAAACTAAACACAGGTCCTGTTTAAACCAAACCCAGGTCCTGTT
This sequence comes from Lampris megalopsis, assembly GCA_022114975.2. Taxonomy (NCBI): domain Eukaryota; kingdom Metazoa; phylum Chordata; class Actinopteri; order Lampriformes; family Lampridae; genus Lampris; species Lampris megalopsis. The sequence continues at coordinate 1,770,337 of JAJHIY020001987.1, read as the reverse complement.
TAAACCAAACCCAGGTCCTGTTTAAACTAAACACAGGTTCTGTTTAAACCAAACACAGGTCCTGTTTACACTAAACACAGGTCCTATTTAAACTAAACACAGGTCCTATTTAAACTAAACACAGGTCCTGTTTATCTAAACACAGGTCCTATTTAAACTAAACACAGGTCCTATTTAAACTAAACACAGGTCATGTTTAAACTAAACACAGGTCCTATTTAAAGTAAACGCAGGTCCTGTTTATCTAAACACAGGTCCTATTTAAACTAAACACAGGTCATGTTTAAACCAAACCCAGGTCCTGTTTAAACCAAACACAGGTCCTGATTAAACTAAACACAGGTCATGTTTAAACCAAACCCAGGTCCTGTTTAAACCAAACACAGGTCCTGATTAAACTAAACACAGGTCCTGATTAAACTAAACACAGGTCCTGTATAAACTAAACACAAGCCTTTTTTAAACTAAACACAGGTCCTGTTTAAACTAAACACAGGTCCCGGTTTAAACTAAACACAGGTCCAGTATAATCTAAACACAGGTCCTGTCTAAACTAAACACAGGTCCTGTCTAAACTAAACACAGGACCTGTTTAACTAAACACAGGTCCTGTTTAAACTAAACACAGGTCCTGTTTAAAGTAAACACAGATCCTGTTTAAACTAATCACAAGTTATATTTAAACTAAACACAGGTCCTGTATAAACTAAACACAGGTCCTGTTTAGACTAAACACAGGTCCTGATTAAACTAAACACAGGTCCTGTTTAAACTAATCACAAGTTATATTTAAACTAAACGCAGGTCATGTTTAAAGTAAACACAGGTCCTGTTTAAACTAAACACAGGTCCTGTTTAACTAAACACAGGTCCTGTTTAACTAAACACAGGTCTTGTTTAAACTAAACTCAAGTCATGTTTAAACTAAACACAGGTCCTGTTTAAACTACACACAGGTCATGTTTAACTAAACACAGGTCCTGTTTAACTAAACACAGGTCCTGTTTAAACCAAACCCAAGTCCTGTTTAAACTAAACACAGGTCCTGCTTAGACTAAACACAGGTCCTGATTAAACTAAACACAGGTCCTGATTAAACTAAACACAGGTCCAGTATAATCTAAACACAGGTCCTGTCTAAACTAAACACAGGTCCTGTCTAAACTAAACACAGGACCTGTTTAACTAAACACAGGTCCTGTTTAAGCTAAACACAGGTCCTGTTTAAAGTAAACACAGATCGTGTTTAAACTAATCACAAGTCATATTTAAACTAAACACAGGTCCTGTATAAACTAAACACAGGTCCTGTTTAGACTAAACACAGGTCCTGATTAAACTAAACACAGGTCCTGTTTAAACTAATCACAAGTTATATTTAAACTAAACGCAGGTCATGTTTAAAGTAAACACAGGTCCTGTTTAAACTAAACACAGGTCTTGTTTAAACTAAACACAGGTCCTGTTTAGACTAAACACAGGTCCTGTTTAAACTACACACAGGTCATGTTTAACTAAACACAGGTCCTGTTTAACTAAACACAGGTCCTGTTTAACTAAACACAGGTCCTGTTTAAACTAAAAACAGGTCCCGTTTAACTAAACACAGGTCCTGTTTAAACCAAACCCAAGTCCTGTTTAAACTAAACACAGGTCCTGCTTAGACTAAACACAGGTCCTGATTAAACTAAACACAGGTCCTGATTAAACTAAACACAGGTCCAGTATAATCTAAACACAGGTCCTGTCTAAACTAAACACAGGTCCTGTCTAAACTAAACACAGGACCTGTTTAACTAAACACAGGTCCTGTTTAAACTAAACACAGGTCCTGTTTAAAGTAAACACAGATCGTGTTTAAACTAATCACAAGTTATATTTAAACTAAACACAGGTCCTGTATAAACTAAACACAGGTCCTGTTTAGACTAAACACAGGTCCTGATTAAACTAAACACAGGTCCTGTTTAAACTAATCACATGTTATATTTAAACTAAACGCAGGTCATGTTTAAAGTAAACACAGGTCCTGTTTAAACTAAACACAGGTCTTGTTTAAACTAAACACAGGTCCTGTTTAGACTAAACACAGGTCCTGTTTAAACTACACACAGGTCATGTTTAACTAAACACAGGTCCTGTTTAACTAAACACAGGTCCTGTTTAAACTAAAAACAGGTCCCGTTTAACTAAACACAGGTCCTGTTTAAACCAAACCCAAGTCCTGTTTAAACTAAACACAGGTCCTGCTTAGACTAAACACAGGTCCTGATTAAACTAAACACAGGTCCTGATTAAACTAAACACAGGTCCTGTATAAACTAAACACAGGTCCTGTTTAGACTAAACACAGGTCCTGATTAAACTAAACACAGGTCCTGTTTAAACTAATCACAAGTCATATTTAAACTAAACGCAGGTCATGTTTAAAGTAAACACAGGTCCTGTTTAAACTAAACACAGGTCTTGTTTAAACTAAACTCAAGTCATGTTTAAACTAAACACAGGTCCTGTTTAAACTACACACAGGTCATGTTTAAACTAAACTCAAGTCTTATTTAAACTAAACTCAGGTCCTGTTTAAACTAAACACAGGTCATATTTAAACTAAACACAGGTCCTGTTTAAACTAAACACAGGTCATGTTTAAACTAAACGGAGATCATGTTTAAACTAAACCCAGGTCATGTTTAAACCAAACCCAGGTCCTGTTTAAACTAAACACAGGTCCTGTTTAAACTAAACACAGGTCATGTTTAAACTAAACACAGGTCCTATTTAAACTAAACATAAGCCCTTTTTCAACTAAACACAGGTCCTATTTAAACTAAACACAGGTCCTATTTAAACTAAACACAGGTCCTGTTTATCTAAACACAGGTCCTGTTTATCTAAACACAGGTCCTATTTAAATTAAACACAGGTCCTATTTAAACTAAACACAAGTCCTATTTAAACTAAACACAGGTCCTATTTAAACTAAACACAGGTCATGTTTAAACCAAATCCAGGTCCTGTTTAAACCAAACACAGGTCCTGATTAAACTAAACACAGTTCGTGATTAAACTAAACACAGGTCCTGTATAAACTAAACACAGGTCCTGTTTAGACTAAACACCGGTCCTATTTAAACTAAACACAGGTCATGTTTAAACTAAACACAGGTCCTGATTAAACTAAACACAGGTCCTGATTAAACTAAACACAGGTCCTGTATAAACTAAACACAGGTCCTGATTAAACTAAACACAGGTCCTGTATAAACTAAACACAGGTCCTGTATAAACTAAACACAGGTCCTGTATAAACTAAACACAAGCCTTTTTTAAACTAAACACAGGTCCTGTTTAAACTAAACACAGGTCCCGGTTTAAACTAAACACAAGTCCAGTATAATCTAAACACAGGTCCTGTCTAAACTAAACACAGGTCCTGTCTAAACTAAACACAGGACCTGTTTAACTAAACACAGGTCCTGTTTAAACTAAACACAGGTCCTGTTTAAAGTAAACACAGATCCTGTTTAAACTAATCACAAGTTATATTTAAACTAAACACAGGTCCTGTATAAACTAAACACAGGTCCTGTTTAGACTAAACACAGGTCCTGTTTAAACCAAACCCAAGTCCTGTTTAAACTAAACACAGGTCCTGCTTAGACTAAACACAGGTCCTGATTAAACTAAACACAGGTCCTGATTAAACTAAACACAGGTCCTGTATAAACTAAACACAGGTCCTGTTTAGACTAAACACAGGTCCTGATTAAACCAAACACAGGTCCTGTTTAAACTAAACACAGGTCTTGTTTAAACTAAACTCAAGTCATGTTTAAACTAAACACAGGTCCTGTTTAAACTACACACAGGTCATGTTTAAACCAAACACAGGTCCTGATTAAACTAAACACAGTTCGTGATTAAACTAAACACAGGTCCTGTTTAGACTAAACACCGGTCCTATTTAAACTAAACACAGGTCATGTTTAAACTAAACACAGGTCCTGATTAAACTAAACACAGGTCCTATTTAAACTAAACACTGGTCCTGTATAAACTAAACACAGGTCCTGTCTAAACTAAACACAGGTCCTGTCTAAACTAAACACAGGTCCTGTTTAACTAAACACAGGTCCTGTTTAAACTAAACACAGGTCCTGTTTAAACCAAACCCAAGTCCTGTTTAAACTAAACACAGGTCCTGTTTAGACTAAACACAGGTCCTGATTAAACTAAACACAGGTCCTGTATAAAGTAAACACAGGTCCTGTTTAGTCTAAACACAGGTCCTGATTAAACTAAAAACAGGTCCTGTTTAAACTAAACTCAAGTCATGTTTAAACTAAACACAGGTCCTGTTTAAACTACACACAGGTCATGTTTAAGCTAAACTCAAGTCCTATTTAAACTAAACTCAAGTCCTATTTAAACTAAACTCAGGTCCTATTTAAACTAAACACAGGTCATGTTTAAACCAAACCCAGGTCCTGTTTAAACCAAACACAGGTCCTGTTTAGACTAAACATAGGTCCTGATTAAACTAAACACAGGTCCTGTATAAACTAAACACAGGTCCTGTTTAGACTAAACACAGGTCCTGATTAAACTAAACACAGGTCCTGTTTAAACCAAACCCAGGTCCTGTTTAAACCAAACCCAGGTCCTGTTTAAACTAAACACAGGTTCTGTTTAAACCAAACACAGGTCCTGTTTACACTAAACACAGGTCCTATTTAAACTAAACACAGGTCCTGTTTATCTAAACACAGGTCCTATTTAAACTAAACACAGGTCCTTTTTATCTAAACACAGGTCCTATTTAAACTAAACACAGGTCCTATTTAAACTAAACACAGGTCATGTTTAAACTAAACACAGGTCCTATTTAAAGTAAACACAGGTCCTGTTTATCTAAACACAGGTCCTATTTAAACTAAACACAGGTCATGTTTAAACCAAACCCAGGTCCTGTTTAAACCAAACACAGGTCCTGATTAAACTAAACACAGGTCATGTTTAAACTAAACACAGGTCCTGTTTAAACTAAACTCAAGTCATGTTTAAACTAAACACAGGTCCTGTTTAAAGTAAACACAGGTCCTGTTTAAACTAAACACAGGTCTTGTTTAAACTAAACTCAAGTCATGTTTAAACTAAACACAGGTCCTGTTTAAACTACACACAGGTCATGTTTAACTAAACACAGGTCCTGTTTAACTAAACACAGGTCCTGTTTAACTAAACACAGGTCCTGTTTAAACTAAAAACAGGTCCCGTTTAACTAAACACAGGTCCTGTTTAAACCAAACCCAAGTCCTGTTTAAACTAAACACAGGTCCTGTTTAAACTAATCACAAGTCATATTTAAACTAAACGCAGGTCATGTTTAAAGTAAACACAGGTCCTGTTTAAACTAAACACAGGTCTTGTTTAAACTAAACTCAAGTCATGTTTAAACTAAACACAGGTCCTGTTTAAACTACACACAGGTCATGTTTAAACTAAACTCAAGTCTTATTTAAACTAAACTCAGGTCCTGTTTAAACTAAACACAGGTCATATTTAAACTAAACACAGGTCCTGTTTAAACTAAACACAGGTCATGTTTAAACTAAACGGAGATCATGTTTAAACTAAACCCAGGTCATGTTTAAACCAAACCCAGGTCCTGTTTAAACTAAACACAGGTCCTGTTTAAACTAAACACAGGTCATGTTTAAACTAAACACAGGTCCTATTTAAACTAAACATAAGCCCTTTTTCAACTAAACACAGGTCCTATTTAAACTAAACACAGGTCCTATTTAAACTAAACACAGGTCCTGTTTATCTAAACACAGGTCCTGTTTATCTAAACACAGGTCCTATTTAAATTAAACACAGGTCCTATTTAAACTAAACACAAGTCCTATTTAAACTAAACACAGGTCCTATTTAAACTAAACACAGGTCATGTTTAAACCAAATCCAGGTCCTGTTTAAACCAAACACAGGTCCTGATTAAACTAAACACAGTTCGTGATTAAACTAAACACAGGTCCTGTATAAACTAAACACAGGTCCTGTTTAGACTAAACACCGGTCCTATTTAAACTAAACACAGGTCATGTTTAAACTAAACACAGGTCCTGATTAAACTAAACACAGGTCCTGATTAAACTAAACACAGGTCCTGTATAAACTAAACACAGGTCCTGATTAAACTAAACACAGGTCCTGTATAAACTAAACACAGGTCCTGTATAAACTAAACACAGGTCCTGTATAAACTAAACACAAGCCTTTTTTAAACTAAACACAGGACCTGTTTAACTAAACACAGGTCCTGTTTAAACTAAACACAGGTCCTGTTTAAAGTAAACACAGATCCTGTTTAAACTAATCACAAGTTATATTTAAACTAAACACAGGTCCTGTATAAACTAAACACAGGTCCTGTTTAGACTAAACACAGGTCCTGTTTAAACCAAACCCAAGTCCTGTTTAAACTAAACACAGGTCCTGTCTAAAATAAACACAGGTCCTGTCTAAACTAAACACAGGTCCTGTTTAAACTAAACACAGGTCCTGTTTAAAGTAAACACAGGTCCTGTTTAAACTAATCACAAGTTATATTTAAACTAAACACAGGTCCTGTATAAACTAAACACAGGTCCTGTTTAGACTAAACACAGGTCCTGATTAAACTAAACACAGGTCCTGTTTAAACTAATCACAAGTTATATTTAAACTAAACGCAGGTCATGTTTAAAGTAAACACAGGTCCTGTTTAAACTAAACACAGGTCCTGTTTAACTAAACACAGGTCCTGTTTAACTAAACACAGGTCTTGTTTAAACTAAACTCAAGTCATGTTTAAACTAAACACAGGTCCTGTTTAAACTACACACAGGTCATGTTTAACTAAACACAGGTCCTGTTTAACTAAACACAGGTCCTGTTTAACTAAACACAGGTCCTGTTTAAACTAAAAACAGGTCCCGTTTAACTAAACACAGGTCCTGTTTAAACCAAACCCAAGTCCTGTTTAAACTAAACACAGGTCCTGCTTAGACTAAACACAGGTCCTGATTAAACTAAACACAGGTCCTGATTAAACTAAACACAGGTCCAGTATAATCTAAACACAGGTCCTGTCTAAACTAAACACAGGTCCTGTCTAAACTAAACACAGGACCTGTTTAACTAAACACAGGTCCTGTTTAAACTAAACACAGGTCCTGTTTAGACTAAACACAGGTCCTGTTTAAACTAAACACAGGTCCTGTTTAAAGTAAACACAGATCGTGTTTAAACTAATCACAAGTCATATTTAAACTAAACACAGGTCCTGTATAAACTAAACACAGGTCCTGTTTAGACTAAACACAGGTCCTGATTAAACTAAACACAGGTCCTGTTTAAACTAATCACAAGTTATATTTAAACTAAACGCAGGTCATGTTTAAAGTAAACACAGGTCCTGTTTAAACTAAACACAGGTCCTGTTTAAACTAAACACAGGTCCTGTTTAGACTAAACACAGGTCCTGTTTAAACTACACACAGGTCATGTTTAACTAAACACAGGTCCTGTTTAACTAAACACAGGTCCTGTTTAACTAAACACAGGTCCTGTTTAAACTAAAAACAGGTCCCGTTTAACTAAACACAGGTCCTGTTTAAACCAAACCCAAGTCCTGTTTAAACTAAACACAGGTCCTGCTTAGACTAAACACAGGTCCTGATTAAACTAAACACAGGTCCTGATTAAACTAAACACAGGTCCTGTTTAAACCAAACCCAAGTCCTGTTTAAACTAAACACAGGTCCTGTTTAGACTAAACACAGGTCCTGATTAAACTAAACACAGGTCCTGTATAAAGTAAACACAGGTCCTGTTTAGTCTAAACACAGGTCCTGATTAAACTAAAAACAGGTCCTGTTTAAACTAAACTCAAGTCATGTTTAAACTAAACACAGGTCCTGTTTAAACTACACACAGGTCATGTTTAACCTAAACTCAAGTCCTATTTAAACTAAACTCAAGTCCTATTTAAACTAAACTCAGGTCATGTTTAAACCAAACACAGGTCCTGTTTAGACTAAACATAGGTCCTGATTAAACTAAACACAGGTCCTGTATAAACTAAACACAGGTCCTGTTTAGACTAAACACAGGTCCTGATTAAACTAAACACAGGTCCTGTTTAAACCAAACCCAGGTCCTGTTTAAACCAAACCCAGGTCCTGTTTAAACTAAACACAGGTTCTGTTTAAACCAAACACAGGTCCTGTTTACACTAAACACAGGTCCTATTTAAACTAAACACAGGTCCTATTTAAACTAAACACAGGTCCTGTTTATCTAAACACAGGTCCTATTTAAACTAAACACAGGTCCTATTTAAACTAAACACAGGTCATGTTTAAACTAAACACAGGTCCTATTTAAAGTAAACACAGGTCCTGTTTATCTAAACACAGGTCCTATTTAAACTAAACACAGGTCATGTTTAAACCAAACCCAGGTCCTGTTTAAACCAAACACAGGTCCTGATTAAACTAAACACAGGTCATGTTTAAACCAAACCCAGGTCCTGTTTAAACCAAACACAGGTCCTGATTAAACTAAACACAGGTCCTGATTAAACTAAACACAGGTCCTGTATAAACTAAACACAAGCCTTTTTTAAACTAAACACAGGTCCTGTTTAAACTAAACACAGGTCCCGGTTTAAACTAAACACAGGTCCAGTATAATCTAAACACAGGTCCTGTCTAAACTAAACACAGGTCCTGTCTAAACTAAACACAGGACCTGTTTAACTAAACACAGGTCCTGTTTAAACTAAACACAGGTCCTGTTTAAAGTAAACACAGATCCTGTTTAAACTAATCACAAGTTATATTTAAACTAAACACAGGTCCTGTATAAACTAAACACAGGTCCTGTTTAGACTAAACACAGGTCCTGATTAAACTAAACACAGGTCCTGTTTAAACTAATCACAAGTTATATTTAAACTAAACGCAGGTCATGTTTAAAGTAAACACAGGTCCTGTTTAAACTAAACACAGGTCCTGTTTAACTAAACACAGGTCCTGTTTAACTAAACACAGGTCTTGTTTAAACTAAACTCAAGTCATGTTTAAACTAAACACAGGTCCTGTTTAAACTACACACAGGTCATGTTTAACTAAACACAGGTCCTGTTTAACTAAACACAGGTCCTGTTTAACTAAACACAGGTCCTGTTTAAACTAAAAACAGGTCCCGTTTAACTAAACACAGGTCCTGTTTAAACCAAACCCAAGTCCTGTTTAAACTAAACACAGGTCCTGCTTAGACTAAACACAGGTCCTGATTAAACTAAACACAGGTCCTGATTAAACTAAACACAGGTCCAGTATAATCTAAACACAGGTCCTGTCTAAACTAAACACAGGTCCTGTCTAAACTAAACACAGGACCTGTTTAACTAAACACAGGTCCTGTTTAAACTAAACACAGGTCCTGTTTAAAGTAAACACAGATCGTGTTTAAACTAATCACAAGTCATATTTAAACTAAACACAGGTCCTGTATAAACTAAACACAGGTCCTGTTTAGACTAAACACAGGTCCTGATTAAACTAAACACAGGTCCTGTTTAAACTAATCACAAGTTATATTTAAACTAAACGCAGGTCATGTTTAAAGTAAACACAGGTCCTGTTTAAACTAAACACAGGTCTTGTTTAAACTAAACACAGGTCCTGTTTAGACTAAACACAGGTCCTGTTTAAACTACACACAGGTCATGTTTAACTAAACACAGGTCCTGTTTAACTAAACACAGGTCCTGTTTAACTAAACACAGGTCCTGTTTAAACTAAAAACAGGTCCCGTTTAACTAAACACAGGTCCTGTTTAAACCAAACCCAAGTCCTGTTTAAACTAAACACAGGTCCTGCTTAGACTAAACACAGGTCCTGATTAAACTAAACACAGGTCCTGATTAAACTAAACACAGGTCCAGTATAATCTAAACACAGGTCCTGTCTAAACTAAACACAGGTCCTGTCTAAACTAAACACAGGACCTGTTTAACTAAACACAGGTCCTGTTTAAACTAAACACAGGTCCTGTTTAAAGTAAACACAGATCGTGTTTAAACTAATCACAAGTTATATTTAAACTAAACACAGGTCCTGTATAAACTAAACACAGGTCCTGTTTAGACTAAACACAGGTCCTGATTAAACTAAACACAGGTCCTGTTTAAACTAATCACATGTTATATTTAAACTAAACGCAGGTCATGTTTAAAGTAAACACAGGTCCTGTTTAAACTAAACACAGGTCTTGTTTAAACTAAACACAGGTCCTGTTTAGACTAAACACAGGTCCTGTTTAAACTACACACAGGTCATGTTTAACTAAACACAGGTCCTGTTTAACTAAACACAGGTCCTGTTTAAACTAAAAACAGGTCCCGTTTAACTAAACACAGGTCCTGTTTAAACCAAACCCAAGTCCTGTTTAAACTAAACACAGGTCCTGCTTAGACTAAACACAGGTCCTGATTAAACTAAACACAGGTCCTGATTAAACTAAACACAGGTCCTGTATAAACTAAACACAGGTCCTGTTTAGACTAAACACAGGTCCTGATTAAACTAAACACAGGTCCTGTTTAAACTAATCACAAGTCATATTTAAACTAAACGCCGGTCATGTTTAAAGTAAACACAGGTCCTGTTTAAACTAAACACAGGTCTTGTTTAAACTAAACTCAAGTCATGTTTAAACTAAACACAGGTCCTGTTTAAACTACACACAGGTCATGTTTAAACTAAACTCAAGTCTTATTTAAACTAAACTCAGGTCCTGTTTAAACTAAACACAGGTCATATTTAAACTAAACACAGGTCCTGTTTAAACTAAACACAGGTCATGTTTAAACTAAACGGAGGTCATGTTTAAACTAAACCCAGGTCATGTTTAAACCAAACCCAGGTCCTGTTTAAACTAAACACAGGTCCTGTTTAAACTAAACACAGGTCATGTTTAAACTAAACACAGGTCCTATTTAAACTAAACATAAGCCCTTTTTCAACTAAACACAGGTCCTATTTAAACTAAACACAGGTCCTATTTAAACTAAACACAGGTCCTGTTTATCTAAACACAGGTCCTGTTTATCTAAACACAGGTCCTATTTAAATTAAACACAGGTCCTATTTAAACTAAACACAAGTCCTATTTAAACTAAACACAGGTCCTATTTAAACTAAACACAGGTCATGTTTAAACCAAATCCAGGTCCTGTTTAAACCAAACACAGGTCCTGATTAAACTAAACACAGTTCGTGATTAAACTAAACACAGGTCCTGTATAAACTAAACACAGGTCCTGTTTAGACTAAACACCGGTCCTATTTAAACTAAACACAGGTCATGTTTAAACTAAACACAGGTCCTGATTAAACTAAACACAGGTCCTGATTAAACTAAACACAGGTCCTGTATAAACTAAATACAGGTCCTGATTAAACTAAACACAGGTCCTGTATAAACTAAACACAGGTCCTGTATAAACTAAACACAGGTCCTGTATAAACTAAACACAAGCCTTTTTTAAACTAAACACAGGTCCTGTTTAAACTAAACACAGGTCCCGGTTTAAACTAAACACAGGTCCAGTATAATCTAAACACAGGTCCTGTCTACACTAAACACAGGTCCTGTCTAAACTAAACACAGGACCTGTTTAACTAAACACAGGTCCTGTTTAAACTAAACACAGGTCCTGTTTAAAGTAAACACAGATCCTGTTTAAACTAATCACAAGTTATATTTAAACTAAACACAGGTCCTGTATAAACTAAACACAGGTCCTGTTTAGACTAAACACAGGTCCTGTTTAAACCAAACCCAAGTCCTGTTTAAACTAAACACAGGTCCTGCTTAGACTAAACACAGGTCCTGATTAAACTAAACACAGGTCCTGATTAAACTAAACACAGGTCCTGTATAAACTAAACACAGGTCCTGTTTAGACTAAACACAGGTCCTGATTAAACCAAACACAGGTCCTGTTTAAACTAAACACAGGTCTTGTTTAAACTAAACTCAAGTCATGTTTAAACTAAACACAGGTCCTGTTTAAACTACACACAGGTCATGTTTAAACCAAACACAGGTCCTGATTAAACTAAACACAGTTCGTGATTAAACTAAACACAGGTCCTGTTTAGACTAAACACCGGTCCTATTTAAACTAAACACAGGTCATGTTTAAACTAAACACAGGTCCTGATTAAACTAAACACAGGTCCTATTTAAACTAAACACTGGTCCTGTATAAACTAAACACAGGTCCTGTCTAAACTAAACACAGGTCCTGTCTAAACTAAACACAGGTCCTGTTTAACTAAACACAGGTCCTGTTTAAACTAAACACAGGTCCTGTTTAAACCAAACCCAAGTCCTGTTTAAACTAAACACAGGTCCTGTTTAGACTAAACACAGGTCCTGATTAAACTAAACACAGGTCCTGTATAAAGTAAACACAGGTCCTGTTTAGTCTAAACACAGGTCCTGATTAAACTAAAAACAGGTCCTGTTTAAACTAAACTCAAGTCATGTTTAAACTAAACACAGGTCCTGTTTAAACTACACACAGGTCATGTTTAAGCTAAACTCAAGTCCTATTTAAACTAAACTCAAGTCCTATTTAAACTAAACTCAGGTCCTATTTAAACTAAACACAGGTCATGTTTAAACCAAACCCAGGTCCTGTTTAAACCAAACACAGGTCCTGTTTAGACTAAACATAGGTCCTGATTAAACTAAACACAGATCCTGTATAAACTAAACACAGGTCCTGTTTAGACTAAACACAGGTCCTGATTAAACTAAACACAGGTCCTGTTTAAACCAAACCCAGGTCCTGTTTAAACCAAACCCAGGTCCTGTTTAAACTAAACACAGGTTCTGTTTAAACCAAACACAGGTCCTGTTTACACTAAACACAGGTCCTATTTAAACTAAACACAGGTCCTGTTTATCTAAACACAGGTCCTATTTAAACTAAACACAGGTCCTTTTTATCTAAACACAGGTCCTATTTAAACTAAACACAGGTCCTATTTAAACTAAACACAGGTCATGTTTAAACTAAACACAGGTCCTATTTAAAGTAAACACAGGTCCTGTTTATCTAAACACAGGTCCTATTTAAACTAAACACAGGTCATGTTTAAACCAAACCCAGGTCCTGTTTAAACCAAACACAGGTCCTGATTAAACTAAACACAGGTCATGTTTAAACTAAACACAGGTCCTGTTTAAACTAAACTCAAGTCATGTTTAAACTAAACACAGGTCCTGTTTAAAGTAAACACAGGTCCTGTTTAAACTAAACACAGGTCTTGTTTAAACTAAACTCAAGTCATGTTTAAACTAAACACAGGTCCTGTTTAAACTACACACAGGTCATGTTTAACTAAACACAGGTCCTGTTTAACTAAACACAGGTCCTGTTTAACTAAACACAGGTCCTGTTTAAACTAAAAACAGGTCCCGTTTAACTAAACACAGGTCCTGTTTAAACCAAACCCAAGTCCTGTTTAAACTAAACACAGGTCCTGTTTAAACTAATCACAAGTCATATTTAAACTAAACGCAGGTCATGTTTAAAGTAAACACAGGTCCTGTTTAAACTAAACACAGGTCTTGTTTAAACTAAACTCAAGTCATGTTTAAACTAAACACAGGTCCTGTTTAAACTACACACAGGTCATGTTTAAACTAAACTCAAGTCTTATTTAAACTAAACTCAGGTCCTGTTTAAACTAAACACAGGTCATATTTAAACTAAACACAGGTCCTGTTTAAACTAAACACAGGTCATGTTTAAACTAAACGGAGGTCATGTTTAAACTAAACCCAGGTCATGTTTAAACCAAACCCAGGTCCTGTTTAAACTAAACACAGGTCCTGTTTAAACTAAACACAGGTCATGTTTAAACTAAACACAGGTCCTATTTAAACTAAACATAAGCCCTTTTTCAACTAAACACAGGTCCTATTTAAACTAAACACAGGTCCTATTTAAACTAAACACAGGTCCTGTTTATCTAAACACAGGTCCTGTTTATCTAAACACAGGTCCTATTTAAATTAAACACAGGTCCTATTTAAACTAAACACAAGTCCTATTTAAACTAAACACAGGTCCTATTTAAACTAAACACAGGTCATGTTTAAACCAAATCCAGGTCCTGTTTAAACCAAACACAGGTCCTGATTAAACTAAACACAGTTCGTGATTAAACTAAACACAGGTCCTGTATAAACTAAACACAGGTCCTGTTTAGACTAAACACCGGTCCTATTTAAACTAAACACAGGTCATGTTTAAACTAAACACAGGTCCTGATTAAACTAAACACAGGTCCTGATTAAACTAAACACAGGTCCTGTATAAACTAAACACAGGTCCTGATTAAACTAAACACAGGTCCTGTATAAACTAAACACAGGTCCTGTATAAACTAAACACAGGTCCTGTATAAACTAAACACAAGCCTTTTTTAAACTAAACACAGGTCCTGTTTAAACTAAACACAGGTCCCGGTTTAAACTAAACACAGGTCCAGTATAATCTAAACACAGGTCCTGTCTAAACTAAACACAGGTCCTGTCTAAACTAAACACAGGACCTGTTTAACTAAACACAGGTCCTGTTTAAACTAAACACAGGTCCTGTTTAAAGTAAACACAGATCCTGTTTAAACTAATCACAAGTTATATTTAAACTAAACACAGGTCCTGTATAAACTAAACACAGGTCCTGTTTAGACTAAACACAGGTCCTGTTTAAACCAAACCCAAGTCCTGTTTAAACTAAACACAGGTCCTGCTTAGACTAAACACAGGTCCTGATTAAACTAAACACAGGTCCTGATTAAACTAAACACAGGTCCTGTATAAACTAAACACAGGTCCTGTTTAGACTAAACACAGGTCCTGATTAAACCAAACACAGGTCCTGTTTAAACTAAACACAGGTCTTGTTTAAACTAAACTCAAGTCATGTTTAAACTAAACACAGGTCCTGTTTAAACTACACACAGGTCATGTTTAAACCAAACACAGGTCCTGATTAAACTAAACACAGTTCGTGATTAAACTAAACACAGGTCCTGTTTAGACTAAACACCGGTCCTATTTAAACTAAACACAGGTCATGTTTAAACTAAACACAGGTCCTGATTAAACTAAACACAGGTCCTATTTAAACTAAACACTGGTCCTGTATAAACTAAACACAGGTCCTGTCTAAACTAAACACAGGTCCTGTCTAAACTAAACACAGGTCCTGTTTAACTAAACACAGGTCCTGTTTAAACTAAACACAGGTCCTGTTTAAACCAAACCCAAGTCCTGTTTAAACTAAACACAGGTCCTGTTTAGACTAAACACAGGTCCTGATTAAACTAAACACAGGTCCTGTATAAAGTAAACACAGGTCCTGTTTAGTCTAAACACAGGTCCTGATTAAACTAAAAACAGGTCCTGTTTAAACTAAACTCAAGTCATGTTTAAACTAAACACAGGTCCTGTTTAAACTACACACAGGTCATGTTTAAGCTAAACTCAAGTCCTATTTAAACTAAACTCAAGTCCTATTTAAACTAAACTCAGGTCCTATTTAAACTAAACACAGGTCATGTTTAAACCAAACCCAGGTCCTGTTTAAACCAAACACAGGTCCTGTTTAGACTAAACATAGGTCCTGATTAAACTAAACACAGGTCCTGTATAAACTAAACACAGGTCCTGTTTAGACTAAACACAGGTCCTGATTAAACTAAACACAGGTCCTGTTTAAACCAAACCCAGGTCCTGTTTAAACCAAACCCAGGTCCTGTTTAAACTAAACACAGGTTCTGTTTAAACCAAACACAGGTCCTGTTTACACTAAACACAGGTCCTATTTAAACTAAACACAGGTCCTGTTTATCTAAACACAGGTCCTATTTAAACTAAACACAGGTCCTTTTTATCTAAACACAGGTCCTATTTAAACTAAACACAGGTCCTATTTAAACTAAACACAGGTCATGTTTAAACTAAACACAGGTCCTATTTAAAGTAAACACAGGTCCTGTTTATCTAAACACAGGTCCTATTTAAACTAAACACAGGTCATGTTTAAACCAAACCCAGGTCCTGTTTAGACTAAACACAGGTCCTGATTAAACTAAACACAGGTCATGTTTAAACTAAACACAGGTCCTGTTTAAACTAAACTCAAGTCATGTTTAAACTAAACACAGGTCCTGTTTAAAGTAAACACAGGTCCTGTTTAAACTAAACACAGGTCTTGTTTAAACTAAACTCAAGTCATGTTTAAACTAAACACAGGTCCTGTTTAAACTACACACAGGTCATGTTTAACTAAACACAGGTCCTGTTTAACTAAACACAGGTCCTGTTTAAACTAAAAACAGGTCCCGTTTAACTAAACACAGGTCCTGTTTAAACCAAACCCAAGTCCTGTTTAAACTAAACACAGGTCCTGCTTAGACTAAACACAGGTCCTGATTAAACTAAACACAGGTCCTGATTAAACTAAACACAGGTCCTGTATAAACTAAACACAGGTCCTGTTTAGACTAAACACAGGTCCTGATTAAACTAAACACAGGTCCTGTTTAAACTAATCACAAGTCATATTTAAACTAAACGCAGGTCATGTTTAAAGTAAACACAGGTCCTGTTTAAACTAAACACAGGTCTTGTTTAAACTAAACTCAAGTCATGTTTAAACTAAACATAGGTCCTGTTTATACTACACACAGGTCATGTTTAAACTAAACTCAAGTCTTATTTAAACTAAACTCAGGTCCTGTTTAAACTAAACACAGGTCATATTTAAACTAAACACAGGTCCTGTTTAAACTAAACACAGGTCATGTTTAAACTAAACCCAGGTCATGTTTAAACCAAACCCAGGTCCTGTTTAAACTAAACACAGGTCCTGTTTAAACTAAACACAGGTCATGTTTAAACTAAACACAGGTCCTATTTAAACTAAACACAAGCCCTTTTTCAACTAAACACAGGTCCTATTTAAACTAAACACAGGTCCTATTTAAACTAAACACAGGTCCTGTTTATCTAAACACAGGTCCTGTTTATCTAAACACAGGTCCTATTTAAATTAAACACAGGTCCTATTTAAACTAAACACAAGTCCTATTTAAACTAAACACAGGTCCTATTTAAACTAAACACAGGTCATGTTTAAACCAAATCCAGGTCCTGTTTAAACCAAACACAGGTCCTGATTAAACTAAACACAGTTCGTGATTAAACTAAACACAGGTCCTGTATAAACTAAACACAGGTCCTTTTTAGACTAAACACCGGTCCTATTTAAACTAAACACAGGTCATGTTTAAACTAAACACAGGTCCTGATTAAACTAAACACAGGTCCTATTTAAACTAAACACAGGTCCTGTATAAACTAAACACAGGTCCTGTATAAACTAAACACAAGCCCTTTTTAAACTAAACACAGGTCCTGTTTAAACTAAACACAGGTCCCGGTTTAAACTAAACACAGGTCCAGTATAATCTAAACACAGGTCCTGTCTAAACTAAACACAGGTCCTGTCTAAACTAAACACAGGTCCTGTTTAACTAAACACAGGTCCTGTTTAAACTAAACACAGGTCCTGTTTAAACCAAACCCAAGTCCTGTTTAAACTAAACACAGGTCCTGTCTAAACTAAACTCAAGTCATGATTAAACTAAACACAGGTCTTGTTTAAACTACACACAGGTCATGTTTAACTAAACACAGGTCCTGTTTAACTAAACACAGGTCCTGTTTAACTAAACACAGGTCCTGTTTAAACCAAACCCAAGTCCTGTTTAAACTAAACACAGGTCCTGCTTAGACTAAACACAGGTCCTGATTAAACTAAACACAGGTCCTGATTAAACTAAACACAGGTCCAGTATAATCTAAACACAGGTCCTGTCTAAACTAAACACAGGTCCTGTCTAAACTAAACACAGGACCTGTTTAACTAAACACAGGTCCTGTTTAAACTAAACACAGGTCCTGTTTAAAGTAAACACAGATCGTGTTTAAACTAATCACAAGTTATATTTAAACTAAACACAGGTCCTGTATAAACTAAACACAGGTCCTGTTTAGACTAAACACAGGTCCTGATTAAACTAAACACAGGACCTGTTTAAACTAATCACAAGTTATATTTAAACTAAACGCAGGTCATGTTTAAAGTAAACACAGGTCCTGTTTAAACTAAACACAGGTCTTGTTTAAACTAAACACAGGTCCTGTTTAGACTAAACACAGGTCCTGTTTAAACTACACACAGGTCATGTTTAACTAAACACAGGTCCTGTTTAACTAAACACAGGTCCTGTTTAACTAAACACAGGTCCTGTTTAAACTAAAAACAGGTCCCGTTTAACTAAACACAGGTCCTGTTTAAACCAAACCCAAGTCCTTTTTAAACTAAACACAGGTCCTGCTTAGACTAAACACAGGTCCTGATTAAACTAAACACAGGTCCTGATTAAACTAAACACAGGTCCTGTATAAACTAAACACAGGTCCTGTTTAGACTAAACACAGGTCCTGATTAAACTAAACACAGGTCCTGTTTAAACTAATCACAAGTCATATTTAAACTAAACGCAGGTCATGTTTAAAGTAAACACAGGTCCTGTTTAAACTAAACACAGGTCTTGTTTAAACTAAACTCAAGTCATGTTTAAACTAAACACAGGTCCTGTTTAAACTACACACAGGTCATGTTTAAACTAAACTCAAGTCTTATTTAAACTAAACTCAGGTCCTGTTTAAACTAAACACAGGTCATATTTAAACTAAACACAGGTCCTGTTTAAACTAAACACAGGTCATGTTTAAACTAAACGGAGATCATGTTTAAACTAAACCCAGGTCATGTTTAAACTAAACCCAGGTCATGTTTAAACTAAACCCAGGTCATGTTTAAACCAAACCCAGGTCCTGTTTAAACTAAACACAGGTCCTGTTTAAACTAAACACAGGTCATGTTTAAACTAAACACAGGTCCTATTTAAACTAAACACAAGCCCTTTTTCAACTAAACACAGGTCCTATTTAAACTAAACACAGGTCCTATTTAAACTAAACACAGGTCCTGTTTATCTAAACACAGGTCCTGTTTATCTAAACACAGGTCCTATTTAAATTAAACACAGGTCCTATTTAAACTAAACACAAGTCCTATTTAAACTAAACACAGGTCCTATTTAAACTAAACACAGGTCATGTTTAAACCAAATCCAGGTCCTGTTTAAACCAAACACAGGTCCTGATTAAACTAAACACAGTTCGTGATTAAACTAAACACAGGTCCTGTTTAGACTAAACACCGGTCCTATTTAAACTAAACACAGGTCATGTTTAAACTAAACACAGGTCCTGATTAAACTAAACACAGGTCCTATTTAAACTAAACACAGGTCCTGTATAAACTAAACACAGGTCCTGTATAAACTAAACACAAGCCCTTTTTAAACTAAACACAGGTCCTGTTTAAACTAAACACAGGTCCCGGTTTAAACTAAACACAGGTCCAGTATAATCTAAACACAGGTCCTGTCTAAACTAAATACAGGTCCTGTCTAAACTAAACACAGGTCCTGTTTAACTAAACACAGGTCCTGTTTAAACTAAACACAGGTCCTGTTTAGACTAAACACAGGTCCTGTTTAAACTACACACAGGTCATGTTTAACTAAACACAGGTCCTGTTTAACTAAACACAGGTCCTGTTTAACTAAACACAGGTCCTGTTTAAACTAAAAACAGGTCCCGTTTAACTAAACACAGGTCCTGTTTAAACCAAACCCAAGTCCTTTTTAAACTAAACACAGGTCCTGCTTAGACTAAACACAGGTCCTGATTAAACTAAACACAGGTCCTGATTAAACTAAACACAGGTCCTGTATAAACTAAACACAGGTCCTGTTTAGACTAAACACAGGTCCTGATTAAACTAAACACAGGTCCTGTTTAAACTAATCACAAGTCATATTTAAACTAAACGCAGGTCATGTTTAAAGTAAACACAGGTCCTGTTTAAACTAAACACAGGTCTTGTTTAAACTAAACTCAAGTCATGTTTAAACTAAACACAGGTCCTGTTTAAACTACACACAGGTCATGTTTAAACTAAACTCAAGTCTTATTTAAACTAAACTCAGGTCCTGTTTAAACTAAACACAGGTCATATTTAAACTAAACACAGGTCCTGTTTAAACTAAACACAGGTCATGTTTAAACTAAACGGAGATCATGTTTAAACTAAACCCAGGTCATGTTTAAACTAAACCCAGGTCATGTTTAAACTAAACCCAGGTCATGTTTAAACCAAACCCAGGTCCTGTTTAAACTAAACACAGGTCCTGTTTAAACTAAACACAGGTCATGTTTAAACTAAACACAGGTCCTATTTAAACTAAACACAAGCCCTTTTTCAACTAAACACAGGTCCTATTTAAACTAAACACAGGTCCTATTTAAACTAAACACAGGTCCTGTTTATCTAAACACAGGTCCTGTTTATCTAAACACAGGTCCTATTTAAATTAAACACAGGTCCTATTTAAACTAAACACAAGTCCTATTTAAACTAAACACAGGTCCTATTTAAACTAAACACAGGTCATGTTTAAACCAAATCCAGGTCCTGTTTAAACCAAACACAGGTCCTGATTAAACTAAACACAGTTCGTGATTAAACTAAACACAGGTCCTGTTTAGACTAAACACCGGTCCTATTTAAACTAAACACAGGTCATGTTTAAACTAAACACAGGTCCTGATTAAACTAAACACAGGTCCTATTTAAACTAAACACAGGTCCTGTATAAACTAAACACAGGTCCTGTATAAACTAAACACAAGCCCTTTTTAAACTAAACACAGGTCCTGTTTAAACTAAACACAGGTCCCGGTTTAAACTAAACACAGGTCCAGTATAATCTAAACACAGGTCCTGTCTAAACTAAATACAGGTCCTGTCTAAACTAAACACAGGTCCTGTTTAACTAAACACAGGTCCTGTTTAAACTAAACACAGGTCCTGTTTAAACCAAACCCAAGTCCTGTTTAAACTAAACACAGGTCCTGTTTAGACTAAACACAGGTCCTGATTAAACTAAACACAGGTCCTGTATAAAGTAAACACAGGTCCTGTTTAGTCTAAACACAGGTCCTGATTAAACTAAAAACAGGTCCTGTTTAAACTAAACTCAAGTCATGTTTAAACTAAACACAGGTCCTGTTTAAACTACACACAGGTCATGTTTAAGCTAAACTCAAGTCCTATTTAAACTAAACTCAAGTCCTATTTAAACTAAACTCAGGTGCTATTTAAACTACACACAGGTCATGTTTAAACCAAACCCAGGTCCTGTTTAAACCAAACACAGGTCCTGATTAAACTAAACACAGGTCTTGATTAAACTAAACACAGGTCCTGTTTAGACTAAACACAGGTCCTATTTAAACTAAACACAGGTCATGTTTACACTAAACACAGGTCCTGATTAAACTAAACACAGGTCCTATTTAAACTAAACACAGGTCATGTTTAAACTAAACACAGTTCCTGATTAAACTAAACACAGGTCCTGTTTAAACCAAACCCAGGTCCTGTTTAAACCAAACACAGGTCCTGTTTACACTAAACACAGGTCCTGTTTAAACTAAACACAGGTCCCGGTTTAAACTAAACACAGGTCCAGTATAATCTAAACACAGGTCCTATTTAAACTAAACACAGGTCCTTTTTATCTAAACACAGGTCCTATTTAAACTAAACACAGGTCCTATTTAAACTAAACACAGGTCCTATTTAAAGTAAACACAGGTCCTGTTTATCTAAACACAGGTCCTATTTAAACCAAATACAGGTCATGTTTAAACCAAACCCAGGTCCTGTTTAAACCAAACACAGGTCCTGATTAAACTAAACACAGGTCATGTTTAAACTAAACACAGGTCTTGTTTAAACTAAACTCAAGTCATGTTTAAACTAAACACAGGTCCTATTTAAACTACACACAGGTCATGTTTAAACTAAACTCAAGTCTTATTTAAACTAAACTCAGGTCCTATTTAAACTAAACACAGGTCATGTTTAAACCAAACCCAGGTCCTGTTTAAACCAAACACAGGTCCTGTTTAGACTAAACATAGGTCCTGATTAAACTAAACACAGGTCCTGTATAAACTAAACACAGGTCCTGTTTAGACTAAACACAGGTCCTGATTAAACTAAACACAGGTCCTGTTTAAACCAAACACAAGCCCTGTTTAAACCAAACCCAGGTCCTGTTTAAACTAAACACAGGTTCTGTTTAAACCAAACACAGGTCCTGTTTACACTAAACACAGGTCCTATTTAAACTAAACACAGGTCCTATTTAAACTAAACACAGGTCCTGTTTATCTAAACACAGGTCCTATTTAAACTAAACACAGGTCCTTTTTATCTAAACACAGGTCCTATTTAAACTAAACACAGGTCCTATTTAAACTAAACACAGGTCATGTTTAAACTAAACACAGGTCCTATTTAAAGTAAACACAGGTCCTGTTTATCTAAACACAGGTCCTATTTAAACTAAACACAGGTCATGTTTAAACCAAACCCAGGTCCTGTTTAAACCAAACACAGGTCCTGATTAAACTAAACACAGGTCATGTTTAAACTAAACACAGGTCCTGTTTAAACTAAACTCAAGTCATGTTTAAACTAAACACAGGTCCTGTTTAAAGTAAACACAGGTGCTGTTTAAACTAAACACAGGTCTTGTTTAAACTAAACTCAAGTCATGTTTAAACTAAACACAGGTCCTGTTTAAACTACACACAGGTCATGTTTAACTAAACACAGGTCCTGTTTAACTAAACACAGGTCCTGTTTAACTAAACACAGGTCCTGTTTAAACTAAAAACAGGTCCCGTTTAACTAAACACAGGTCCTGTTTAAACCAAACCCAAGTCCTGTTTAAACTAAACACAGGTCCTGCTTAGACTAAACACAGGTCCTGATTAAACTAAACACAGGTCCTGATTAAACTAAACACAGGTCCTGTATAAACTAAACACAGGTCCTGTTTAGACTAAACACAGGTCCTGATTAAACTAAACACAGGTCCTGTTTAAACTAATCACAAGTCATATTTAAACTAAACGCAGGTCATGTTTAAAGTAAACACAGGTCCTGTTTAAACTAAACACAGGTCTTGTTTAAACTAAACTCAAGTCATGTTTAAACTAAACATAGGTCCTGTTTATACTACACACAGGTCATGTTTAAACTAAACTCAAGTCTTATTTAAACTAAACTCAGGTCCTGTTTAAACTAAACACAGGTCATATTTAAACTAAACACAGGTCCTGTTTAAACTAAACACAGGTCATGTTTAAACTAAACGGAGGTCATGTTTAAACTAAACCCAGGTCATGTTTAAACTAAACCCAGGTCATGTTTAAACCAAACCCAGGTCCTGTTTAAACTAAACACAGGTCCTGTTTAAACTAAACACAGGTCCTATTTAAACTAAACACAGGTCCTATTTAAACTAAACACAAGCCCTTTTTAAACTAAACACAGGTCCTATTTAAACTAAACACAGGTCCTATTTAAACTAAACACAGGTCCTGTTTATCTAAACACAGGTCCTGTTTATCTAAACACAGGTCCTATTTAAATTAAACACAGGTCCTATTTAAACTAAACACAAGTCCTATTTAAACTAAACACAGGTCCTATTTAAACTAAACACAGGTCATGTTTAAACCAAATCCAGGTCCTGTTTAAACCAAACACAGGTCCTGATTAAACTAAACACAGTTCATGATTAAACTAAACACAGGTCCTGTATAAACTAAACACAGGTCCTTTTTAGACTAAACACCGGTCCTATTTAAACTAAACACAGGTCATGTTTAAACTAAACACAGGTCCTGATTAAACTAAACACAGGTCCTATTTAAACTAAACACAGGTCCTGTATAAACTAAACACAGGTCCTGTATAAACTAAACACAAGCCCTTTTTAAACTAAACACAGGTCCTGTTTAAACTAAACACAGGTCCCGGTTTAAACTAAACACAGGTCCAGTATAATCTAAACACAGGTCCTGTCTAAACTAAACACAGGTCCTGTCTAAACTAAACACAGGTCCTGTTTAACTAAACACAGGTCCTGTTTAAACTAAACACAGGTCCTGTTTAAACCAAACCCAAGTCCTGTTTAAACTAAACACAGGTCCTGTCTAAACTAAACTCAAGTCATGTTTAAACTAAACACAGGTCCTGTTTAAACTACACACAGGTCATGTTTAACTAAACACAGGTCCTGTTTAACTAAACACAGGTCCTGTTTAACTAAACACAGGTCCTGTTTAAACCAAACCCAAGTCCTGTTTAAACTAAACACAGGTCCTGCTTAGACTAAACACAGGTCCTGATTAAACTAAACACAGGTCCTGATTAAACTAAACACAGGTCCAGTATAATCTAAACACAGGTCCTGTCTAAACTAAACACAGGTCCTGTCTAAACTAAACACAGGACCTGTTTAACTAAACACAGGTCCTGTTTAAACTAAACACAGGTCCTGTTTAAAGTAAACACAGATCGTGTTTAAACTAATCACAAGTTATATTTAAACTAAACGCAGGTCCTGTATAAACTAAACACAGGTCCAGTTTAGACTAAACACAGGTCCTGATTAAACTAAACACAGGACCTGTTTAAACTAATCACAAGTTATATTTAAACTAAACGCAGGTCATGTTTAAAGTAAACACAGGTCCTGTTTAAACTAAACACAGGTCTTGTTTAAACTAAACACAGGTCCTGTTTAGACTAAACACAGGTCCTGTTTAAACTACACACAGGTCATGTTTAACTAAACACAGGTCCTGTTTAACTAAACACAGGTCCTGTTTAACTAAACACAGGTCCTGTTTAAACTAAAAACAGGTCCCGTTTAACTAAACACAGGTCCTGTTTAAACCAAACCCAAGTCCTTTTTAAACTAAACACAGGTCCTGCTTAGACTAAACACAGGTCCTGATTAAACTAAACACAGGTCCTGATTAAACTAAACACAGGTCCTGTATAAACTAAACACAGGTCCTGTTTAGACTAAACACAGGTCCTGATTAAACTAAACACAGGTCCTGTTTAAACTAATCACAAGTCATATTTAAACTAAACGCAGGTCATGTTTAAAGTAAACACAGGTCCTGTTTAAACTAAACACAGGTCTTGTTTAAACTAAACTCAAGTCATGTTTAAACTAAACACAGGTCCTGTTTAAACTACACACAGGTCATGTTTAAACTAAACTCAAGTCTTATTTAAACTAAACTCAGGTCCTGTTTAAACTAAACACAGGTCATATTTAAACTAAACACAGGTCCTGTTTAAACTAAACACAGGTCATGTTTAAACTAAACGGAGATCATGTTTAAACTAAACCCAGGTCATGTTTAAACTAAACCCAGGTCATGTTTAAACTAAACCCAGGTCATGTTTAAACCAAACCCAGGTCCTGTTTAAACTAAACACAGGTCCTGTTTAAACTAAACACAGGTCATGTTTAAACTAAACACAGGTCCTATTTAAACTAAACACAGGTCCTGTTTATCTAAACACAGGTCCTGTTTATCTAAACACAGGTCCTATTTAAATTAAACACAGGTCCTATTTAAACTAAACACAAGTCCTATTTAAACTAAACACAGGTCCTATTTAAACTAAACACAGGTCATGTTTAAACCAAATCCAGGTCCTGTTTAAACCAAACACAGGTCCTGATTAAACTAAACACAGTTCGTGATTAAACTAAACACAGGTCCTGTTTAGACTAAACACCGGTCCTATTTAAACTAAACACAGGTCATGTTTAAACTAAACACAGGTCCTGATTAAACTAAACACAGGTCCTATTTAAACTAAACACAGGTCCTGTATAAACTAAACACAGGTCCTGTATAAACTAAACACAAGCCCTTTTTAAACTAAACACAGGTCCTGTTTAAACTAAACACAGGTCCCGGTTTAAACTAAACACATGTCCAGTATAATCTAAACACAGGTCCTGTCTAAACTAAATACAGGTCCTGTCTAAACTAAACACAGGTCCTGTTTAACTAAACACAGGTCCTGTTTAAACTAAACACAGGTCCTGTTTAAACCAAACCCAAGTCCTGTTTAAACTAAACACAGGTCCTGTTTAGACTAAACACAGGTCCTGATTAAACTAAACACAGGTCCTGTATAAAGTAAACACAGGTCCTGTTTAGTCTAAACACAGGTCCTGATTAAACTAAAAACAGGTCCTGTTTAAACTAAACTCAAGTCATGTTTAAACTAAACACAGGTCCTGTTTAAACTACACACAGGTCATGTTTAAGCTAAACTCAAGTCCTATTTAAACTAAACTCAAGTCCTATTTAAACTAAACTCAGGTGCTATTTAAACTAAACACAGGTCATGTTTAAACCAAACCCAGGTCCTGTTTAAACCAAACACAGGTCCTGATTAAACTAAACACAGGTCTTGATTAAACTAAACACAGGTCCTGTTTAGACTAAACACAGGTCCTATTTAAACTAAACACAGGTCATGTTTACACTAAACACAGGTCCTGATTAAACTAAACACAGGTCCTATTTAAACTAAACACAGGTCATGTTTAAACTAAACACAGTTCCTGATTAAACTAAACACAGGTCCTGTTTAAACTAAACACAGGTTCTGTTTAAACCAAACACAGGTCCTGTTTACACTAAACACAGGTCCTGTTTAAACTAAACACAGATCCCGGTTTAAACTAAACACAGGTCCAGTATAATCTAAACACAGGTCCTATTTAAACTAAACACAGGTCCTTTTTATCTAAACACAGGTCCTATTTAAACTAAACACAGGTCCTATTTAAACTAAACACAGGTCCTATTTAAAGTAAACACAGGTCCTGTTTATCTAAACACAGGTCCTATTTAAACCAAATACAGGTCATGTTTAAACCAAACCCAGGTCCTGTTTAAACCAAACACAGGTCCTGATTAAACTAAACACAGGTCATGTTTAAACCAAACCCAGGTCCTGTTTAAACCAAACACAGGTCCTGATTAAACTAAACACAGGTCCTGATTAAACTAAACACAGGTCCTGTATAAACTAAACACAGGTCCTGTTTAGACTAAACACAGGTCCTATTTAAACTAAACACAGGTCCTGTTTAAACTAATCACAAGTTATATTTAAACTAAACACAGGTCCTGTATAAACTAAACACAGGTCCTGTTTAGACTAAACACAGGTCCTGTATAAACTAATCACAAGTTATATTTAAACTAAACACAGGTCCTGTATAAACTAAACACAGGTCCTGTTTAGACTAAACACAGGTCCTGATTAAACTAAACACAGGTCCTGTTTAAACTAAAATCAAGTCATGTTTAAACTAAACACAGGTCCTGTTTAAAGTAAACACAGGTCCTGTTTAAACTAAACACAGGTCTTGTTTAAACTAAACTCAAGTCATGTTTAAACTAAACACAGGTCCTGTTTAAACTACACACAGGTCATGTTTAACTAAACACAGGTCCTGTTTAACTAAACACAGGTCCTGTTTAACTAAACACAGGTCCTGTTTAAACTAAAAACAGGTCCCGTTTAACTAAACACAGGTCCTGTTTAAACCAAACCCAAGTCCTGTTTAAACTAAACACAGGTCCTGCTTAGACTAAACACAGGTCCTGATTAAACTAAACACAGGTCCTGATTAAACTAAACACAGGTCCTGTATAAACTAAACACAGGTCCTGTTTAGACTAAACACAGGTCCTGATTAAACTAAACACAGGTCCTGTTTAAACTAATCACAAGTCATATTTAAACTAAACGCAGGTCATGTTTAAAGTAAACACAGGTCCTGTTTAAACTAAACACAGGTCTTGTTTAAACTAAACTCAAGTCATGTTTAAACTAAACACAGGTCCTGTTTATACTACACACAGGTCATGTTTAAACTAAACTCAAGTCTTATTTAAACTAAACTCAGGTCCTGTTTAAACTAAACACAGGTCATATTTAAACTAAACACAGGTCCTGTTTAAACTAAACACAGGTCCTGTTTAAACTAAACACAGGTCCTGTTTATACTACACACAGGTCATGTTTAAACTAAACTCAAGTCTTATTTAAACTAAACTCAGGTCCTGTTTAAACTAAACACAGGTCCTGTTTATCTAAACACAGGTCCTATTTAAATTAAACACAGGTCCTATTTAAACTAAACACAAGTCCTATTTAAACTAAACACAGGTCCTATTTAAACTAAACACAGGTCATGTTTAAACCAAATCCAGGTCCTGTTTAAACCAAACACAGGTCCTGATTAAACTAAACACAGTTCGTGATTAAACTAAACACAGGTCCTTTTTAGACTAAACACCGGTCCTATTTAAACTAAACACAGGTCATGTTTAAACTAAACACAGGTCCTGATTAAACTAAACACAGGTCCTATTTAAACTAAACACAGGTCCTGTATAAACTAAACACAGGTCCTGTATAAACTAAACACAAGCCCATTTTAAACTAAACACAGGTCCTGTTTAAACTAAACACAGGTCCCGGTTTAAACTAAACACAGGTCCAGTATAATCTAAACACAGGTCCTGTCTAAACTAAACACAGGTCCTGTCTAAACTAAACACAGGTCCTGTCTAAACTAAACACAGGTCCTGTTTAACTAAACACAGGTCCTGTTTAAACTAAACACAGGTCCTGTTTAAACTAAACTCAAGTCATGTTTAAACTAAACACAGGTCCTGTTTAAACTACACACAGGTCATGTTTAAGCTAAACTCAAGTCCTATTTAAACTAAACTCAAGTCCTATTTAAACTAAACTCAGGTCCTATTTAAACTAAACACAGGTCATGTTTAAACCAAACCCAGGTCCTGTTTAAACCAAACACAGGTCCTGATTAAACTAAACACAGGTCCTGTTTAAACTAATCACAAGTTATATTTAAACTAAACGCAGGTCATGTTTAAAGTACATACAGGTCCTGTTTAAACTAAACACAGGTCTTGTTTAAACTAAACTCAAGTCATGTTTAAACTAAACACAGGTCCTGTTTAAACTAAACAGAGGTCACGTTTAAACTAAACACAGGTCCTGTTTAAACCAAACCCAGGTCCTGTTTAAACCAAACCCAGGTCCTGTTTAAACTAAACACAGGTCCTGTTTAAACTAAACACAGGTCCTGTTTATCTAAACACAGGTCCTATTTAAACTAAACACAGGTCCTATTTAAACTAAACACAGGTCCTGTTTATCTAAACACAGGTCCTATTTAAACTAAACACAGGTCCTATTTAAATTAAACACAGGTCCTATTTAAACTAAACACAGGTCCTGTTTATCTAAACACAGGTCCTATTTAAACTAAACACAGGTCATGTTTAAACCAAATCCAGGTCCTGTTTAAACCAAACACAGGTCCTGATTAAACTAAACACAGTTCGTGATTAAACTAAACACAGGTCCTGTATAAACTAAACACAGGTCCTGTTTAGACTAAACACAGCTCCAATTTAAACTAAACACAGGTCCTGTTTAGATTAAACACAGGTCCTGATTAAACTAAACACAGGTCCTGATTAAACTAAACACAGGTCCTGTATAAACTAAACACAGGTCCTGTTTAAACTAAACACAGGTCCTGTTTAAACTAAACACAGGTCCTGTTTATCTAAACACAGGTCCTGATTAAACTAAACACAGGTCCTGTATAAACTAAACACAGGTCCTGTATAAACTAAACAATGGTCCTGTTTAAACTAAACACAGGTCCTATTTAAACTAAACACAGGTCATGTTTACACTAAACACAGGTCCTATTTAAACTAAACACAGGTCATGATTAAACTAAACACAGGTTATGGTTATGGACAAATGAAGGGTCAAATAAAGTAAAACTGATCATGTTTAAATTAAACACAGGTCCTGTTTAAACTAAACACAGGTCCCGGTTTTAACTAAACACAAGTCCAGTATAATCTAAACACAGGTCCTGTCTAAACTAAACACAGGTCCTGTTTAACTACACACAGGTCCTGTTTAAACTAAACACAGGTCCTGTTTAAACTAAACAGAGGTCCTGCTTAACTAAACACAGGTCCTGTTTAACTAAACACAGATCCTGTTTAAACTAAACACAGGTCCTGTTTAAACTAAACACAGGTCCTTTTTATCTAAACACAGGTCCTATTTAAACTAAACACAGGTCCTATTTAAACTAAACACAGGTCATGTTCAAACTAAACACAGGTCCTATTTAAAGTAAACACAGGTCCTGTTTATCTAAACACAGGTCCTATTTAAACTAAACACAGGTCATGTTTAAACCAAACCCAGGTCCTGTTTAAACCAAACACAGGTCCTGATTATACTAAACACAGGTCATGTTTAAACCAAACCCAGGTCCTGTTTAAACCAAACACAGGTCCTGATTAAACTAAACACAGGTCCTGATTAAACTAAACACAGGTCCTGTATAAACTAAACACAGGACCTGTTTAGACTAAACACAGGTCCTATTTAAACTAAACACAGGTCATGTTTAAACTAAACACAGGTCCTGATTAAACTAAACACAGGTCCTGTATAAACTAAACACAAGCCTTTTTTAAACTAAACACAGGTCCTGTTTAAACTAAACACAGGTCCCGGTTTAAACTAAACACAGGTCCAGTATAATCTAAACACAGGTCCTGTCTAAACTAAACACAGGTCCTGTCTAAACTAAACACAGGACCTGTTTAACTAAACACAGGTCCTGTTTAAACTAAACACAGGTCCTGTTTAAAGTAAACACAGATCCTGTTTAAACTAATCACAAGTTATATTTAAACTAAACACAGGTCCTGTATAAACTAAACACAGGTCCTGTTTAGACTAAACACAGGTCCTGATTAAACTAAACACAGGTCCTGTTTAAACTAATCACAAGTTATATTTAAACTAAACGCAGGTCATGTTTAAAGTAAACACAGGTCCTGTTTAAACTAAACACAGGTCCTGTTTAACTAAACACAGGTCCTGTTTAACTAAACACAGGTCTTGTTTAAACTAAACTCAAGTCATGTTTAAACTAAACACAGGTCCTGTTTAAACTACACACAGGTCATGTTTAACTAAACACAGGTCCTGTTTAACTAAACACAGGTCCTGTTTAACTAAACACAGGTCCTGTTTAAACTAAAAACAGGTCCCGTTTAACTAAACACAGGTCCTGTTTAAACCAAACCCAAGTCCTGTTTAAACTAAACACAGGTCCTGCTTAGACTAAACACAGGTCCTGATTAAACTAAACACAGGTCCTGATTAAACTAAACACAGGTCCAGTATAATCTAAACACAGGTCCTGTCTAAACTAAACACAGGTCCTGTCTAAACTAAACACAGGACCTGTTTAACTAAACACAGGTCCTGTTTAAACTAAACACAGGTCCTGTTTAAAATAAACACAGATCGTGTTTAAACTAATCACAAGTTATATTTAAACTAAACACAGGTCCTGTATAAACTAAACACAGGTCCTGTTTAGACTAAACACAGGTCCTGATTAAACTAAACACAGGTCCTGTTTAAACTAATCACAAGTTATATTTAAACTAAACGCAGGTCATGTTTAAAGTAAACACAGGTCCTGTTTAAACTAAACACAGGTCTTGTTTAAACTAAACACAGGTCCTGTTTAGACTAAACACAGGTCCTGTTTAAACTACACACAGGTCATGTTTAACTAAACACAGGTCCTGTTTAACTAAACACAGGTCCTGTTTAACTAAACACAGGTCCTGTTTAAACTAAAAACAGGTCCCGTTTAACTAAACACAGGTCCTGTTTAAACCAAACCCAAGTCCTGTTTAAACTAAACACAGGTCCTGCTTAGACTAAACACAGGTCCTGATTAAACTAAACACAGGTCCTGATTAAACTAAACACAGGTCCTGTATAAACTAAACACAGGTCCTGTTTAGACTAAACACAGGTCCTGATTAAACTAAACACAGGTCCTGTTTAAACTAATCACAAGTCATATTTAAACTAAACGCAGGTCATGTTTAAAGTAAACACAGGTCCTGTTTAAACTAAACACAGGTCTTGTTTAAACTAAACTCAAGTCATGTTTAAACTAAACACAGGTCCTGTTTAAACTACACACAGGTCATGTTTAAACTAAACTCAAGTCTTATTTAAACTAAACTCAGGTCCTGTTTAAACTAAACACAGGTCATATTTAAACTAAACACAGGTCCTGTTTAAACTAAACACAGGTCATGTTTAAACTAAACGGAGATCATGTTTAAACTAAACCCAGGTCATGTTTAAACTAAACCCAGGTCATGTTTAAACTAAACCCAGGTCATGTTTAAACCAAACCCAGGTCCTGTTTAAACTAAACACAGGTCCTGTTTAAACTAAACACAGGTCATGTTTAAACTAAACACAGGTCCTATTTAAACTAAACACAAGCCCTTTTTCAACTAAACACAGGTCCTATTTAAACTAAACACAGGTCCTGTTTATCTAAACACAGGTCCTGTTTATCTAAACACAGGTCCTATTTAAATTAAACACAGGTCCTATTTAAACTAAACACAAGTCCTATTTAAACTAAACACAGGTCCTATTTAAACTAAACACAGGTCATGTTTAAACCAAATCCAGGTCCTGTTTAAACCAAACACAGGTCCTGATTAAACTAAACACAGGTCCTGTATAAACTAAACACAGGTCCTGTTTAGACTAAACACAGGTCCTATTTAAACTAAACACAGGTCATGTTTAAACTAAACACAGGTCCTGATTAAACTAAACACAGGTCCTGATTAAACTAAACACAGGTCCTGATTAAACTAAACACAGGTCCTGATTAAACTAAACACAGGTCCTGATTAAACTAAACACAGGTCCTGTTTAGACTAAACACAGGTCCTGTATAAACTAAACACAGGTCCTGTATAAACTAAACACAAGCCCTTTTTAAACTAAACACAGGTCCTGTTTAAACTAAACACAGGTCCCGGTTTAAACTAAACACAGGTCCAGTATAATCTAAACACAGGTCCTGTCTAAACTAAACACAGGTCCTGTTTAACTAAACACAGGTCCTGTTTAAACTAAACACAGGTCCTGTTTAAACCAAACCCAAGTCCTGTTTAAACTAAACACAGGTCCTGTTTAGACTAAACACAGGTCCTGATTAAACTAAACACAGGTCCTGTATAAAGTAAACACAGGTCCTGTTTAGTCTAAACACAGGTCCTGATTAAACTAAAAACAGGTCCTGTTTAAACTAAACTCAAGTCATGTTTAAACTAAACACAGGTCCTGTTTAAACTACACACAGGTCATGTTTAAGCTAAACTCAAGTCCTATTTAACCTAAACTCAAGTCCTATTTAAACTAAACTCAGGTGCTATTTAAACTAAACACAGGTCATGTTTAAACCAAACCCAGGTCCTGTTTAAACCAAACACAGGTCCTGATTAAACTAAACACAGGTCTTGATTAAACTAAACACAGGTCCTGTTTAGACTAAACACAGGTCCTATTTAAACTAAACACAGGTCATGTTTACACTAAACACAGTTCCTGATTAAACTAAACCCAGGTCCTGTTTAAACTAAACACAGGTTCTGTTTAAACCAAACACAGGTCCTGTTTACACTAAACACAGGTCCTGTTTAAACTAAACACAGGTCCCGGTTTAAACTAAACACAGGTCCTTTTTATCTAAACACAGGTCCTATTTAAACTAAACACAGGTCCTATTTAAACTAAACACAGGTCATGTTTAAACTAAACACAGGTCCTATTTAAAGTAAACACAGGTCCTGTTTATCTAAACACAGGTCATGTTTAAACTAAACACAGGTCCTATTTAAACTAAACACAGGTCATGTTTAAACCAAACACAGGTCCTGTTTATCTAAACACAGGTCCTATTTAAACTAAACACAGGTCATGTTTAAACCAAACACAGGTCCTGATTAAACTAAACACAGGTCATGTTTAAACCAAACCCAGGTCCTGTTTAAACCAAACACAGGTCCTGATTAAACTAAACACAGGTCCTGATTAAACTAAACACAGGTCCTGTATAAACTAAACACAGGTCCTGTTTAGACTAAACACAGGTCCTATTTAAACTAAACACAGGTCATGTTTAAACTAAACACAGGTCCTGATTAAACTAAACACAGGTTATGGTTATGGACAAAAAGGGTCACATAAAGTAAAACTGATCATGTTTAAACTAAACACAGGTCCTGTATAAACTAAACACAGGTCCTGTATAAACTAAACACAGGTCCCGGTTTAAACTAAACACAGGTCCTATTTAAACTAAACACAGGTCATGTTTAAACTAAACACAGGTCCTATTTAAAGTAAACACAGGTCCTGTTTATCTAAACACAGGTCATGTTTAAACTAAACACAGGTCCTATTTAAACTAAACACAGGTCATGTTTAAACCAAACACAGGTCCTGTTTATCTAAACACAGGTCCTATTTAAACTAAACACAGGTCATGTTTAAACCAAACACAGGTCCTGATTAAACTAAACACAGGTCATGTTTAAACCAAACCCAGGTCCTGTTTAAACCAAACACAGGTCCTGATTAAACTAAACACAGGTCCTGATTAAACTAAACACAGGTCCTGTATAAACTAAACACAGGTCCTGTTTAGACTAAACACAGGTCCTATTTAAACTAAACACAGGTCATGTTTAAACTAAACACAGGTCCTGATTAAACTAAACACAGGTTATGGTTATGGACAAAAAGGGTCACATAAAGTAAAACTGATCATGTTTAAACTAAACACAGGTCCTGTATAAACTAAACACAGGTCCTGTATAAACTAAACACAGGTCCCGGTTTAAACTAAACACAGGTCCAGTATAATCTAAACACAGGTCCTGTCTAAACTAAACACAGGTCCTGTCTAAACTAAACACAGGTCCTGTTTAACTAAACACAGGTCCTGTTTAAACTAAACACAGGTCCTGTTTAAACCAAACCCAAGTCCTGTTTAAACTAAACACAGGTCCTGTTTAGATTAAACACAGGTCCTGATTAAACTAAACACAGGTCCTGTATAAAGTAAACACAGGTCCTGTTTAGTCTAAACACAGGTCCTGATTAAACTAAACACAGGTCCTGTTTAAACTAAACTCAAGTCATGTTTAAACTAAACACAGGTCCTGTTTAAACTACACACAGGTCATGTTTAAGCTAAACTCAAGTCCTATTTAAACTAAACTCAAGTCCTATTTAAACTAAACTCAGGTCCTATTTAAACTAAACACAGGTCATGTTTAAACCAAACCCAGGTCCTGTTTAAACCAAACACAGGTCCTGATTAAACTAAACACAGGTCTTGATTAAACTAAACACAGGTCCTGTTTAGACTAAACACAGGTCCTATTTAAACTAAACACAGGTCATGTTTACACTAAACACAGGTCCTGATTAAACTAAACACAGGTCCTATTTAAACTAAACACAGGTCATGTTTACACTAAACACAGGTCCTGATTAAACTAAACACAGGTCCTATTTAAACTAAACACAGGTCATGTTTAAACTAAACACAGGTCTTGTCTAAACTAAACACAGGTCCTGTTTAACTAAACACAGGTCCTGTTTAACTAAACACAGGTCTTGTCTAAACTAAACACAGGTCCTGTTTAACTAAACACAGGTCCTGTTTAACTAAACACAGGTCCTGTTTAAAATAAACACAGGTCCTGTTTAAACTAAACACAGGTCCTGATTAAACTAAACACAGGTCCTGTATAAACTAAACACAGGTCCTGTTTAGACTAAACACAGGTCCTGATTAAACTAAACACAGGTCCTGTCTAAACTAAACACAGGTTTGTTTAACTAAACACAGGTCCTGTTTAAACTAAACACAGGTCCTGTTTAAACTAAACACAGGTCCTGTTTAAACCAAACCCAAGTCCTGTTTAAACTAAACACAGGTCCTGTTTAGACTAAACACAGGTCCTGATTAAACTAAACACAGGTCCTGTCTAAACTAAACACAGGTCCTGTCTAAACTAAACACAGGTCCTGTTTAAACTAAACACAGGTCCTGTTTAAACTAAACACAGATCCTGTTTAAACCAAACCCAAGTCCTGTTTAAACTAAACACAGGTCCTGTTTAGACTAAACACAGGTCCTGATTAAACTAAACACAGGTCCTGATTAAACTAAACACAGGTCCTGCATAAACTAAACACAGGTCCTGTTTAGACTAAACACAGGTCCTGATTAAACTAAACACAGGTCCTGTTTAAACTAATCACAAGTTATATTTAAACTAAACACAGGTCCTGTTTAAACTAAACACAGGTCTTGTTTAAACTAAACTCAAGTCATGTTTAAACTAAACAAAGGTCCTGTTTAAACTACACACAGGTCATGTTTAAACTAAACTCAAGTCCTATTTAAACTAAACACAGGTCATATTTAAACTAAACACAGGTCCTGTTTAAACTAAACACAGGTCATGTTTAAACTAAACAGAGGTCATGTTTAAACTAAACCCAGGTCCTGTTTAAACTAAACACAGGTCCTGTTTAAACCAAACACAGGTCCTGATTAAACTAAACACAGGTCCTGATTAAACTAAACACAGGTCCTGTATTAACTAAACACAGGTCCTGTTTAGACTAAACACAGGTCCTATTTAAACTAAACACAGGTCATGTTTAAACTAAACACAGGTCCTGATTAAACTAAACACAGGTTATGGTTATGGACAAAAAGGGTCACATAAAGTAAAACTGATCATGTTTAAACTAAACACAGGTCCTGTATAAACTAAACACAGGTCCTGTATAAACTAAACAAAGGTCCTGTTTAAACTAATCACAAGTTATATTTAAACTAAACACAGGTCCTGTATAAACTAAACACAGGTCCTGTTTAGACTAAACACAGGTCCTGTATAAACTAAACACAGGTCCTGTTTAAACTAAACACAGGTCCTGTTTAAAGTAAACACAGGTCCTGTTTAAACTAAACACAGGTCTTGTTTAAACTAAACTCAAGTCATGTTTAAACTAAACACAGGTCCTGTTTAAACTACACACAGGTCATGTTTAACTAAACACAGGTCCTGTTTAACTAAACACAGGTCCTGTTTAACTAAACACAGGTCCTGTTTAAACTAAAAACAGGTCCCGTTTAACTAAACACAGGTCCTGTTTAAACCAAACCCAAGTCCTGTTTAAACTAAACACAGGTCCTGCTTAGACTAAACACAGGTCCTGATTAAACTAAACACAGGTCCTGATTAAACTAAACACAGGTCCTGTATAAACTAAACACAGGTCCTGTTTAGACTAAACACAGGTCCTGATTAAACTAAACACAGGTCCTGTTTAAACTAATCACAAGTCATATTTAAACTAAACGCAGGTCATGTTTAAAGTAAACACAGGTCCTGTTTAAACTAAACACAGGTCTTGTTTAAACTAAACTCAAGTCATGTTTAAACTAAACACAGGTCCTGTTTATACTACACACAGGTCATGTTTAAACTAAACTCAAGTCTTATTTAAACTAAACTCAGGTACTGTTTAAACTAAACACAGGTCATATTTAAACTAAACACAGGTCCTGTTTAAACTAAACACAGGTCATGTTTAAACTAAACGGAGGTCATGTTTAAACTAAACCCAGGTCATGTTTAAACTAAACCCAGGTCATGTTTAAACCAAACCCAGGTCCTGTTTAAACTAAACACAGGTCCTGTTTAAACTAAACACAGGTCATGTTTAAACTAAACACAGGTCCTATTTAAACTAAACACAAGCCCTTTTTCAACTAAACACAGGTCCTATTTAAACTAAACACAGGTCCGATTTAAACTAAACACAGGTCCTGTTTATCTAAACACAGGTCCTATTTAAATTAAACACAGGTCCTATTTAAACTAAACACAAGTCCTATTTAAACTAAACACAGGTCCTATTTAAACTAAACACAGGTCATGTTTAAACCAAATCCAGGTCCTGTTTAAACCAAACACAGGTCCTGATTAAACTAAACACAGTTCGTGATTAAACTAAACACAGGTCCTGTATAAACTAAACACAGGTCCTTTTTAGACTAAACACCGGTCCTATTTAAACTAAACACAGGTCATGTTTAAACTAAACACAGGTCCTGATTAAACTAAACACAGGTCCTATTTAAACTAAACACAGGTCCTGTATAAACTAAACACAGGTCCTGTATAAACTAAACACAAGCCCTTTTTAAACTAAACACAGGTCCTGTTTAAACTAAACACAGGTCCCGGTTTAAACTAAACACAGGTCCAGTATAATCTAAACACAGGTCCTGTCTAAACTAAACACAGGTCCTGTCTAAACTAAACACAGGTCCTGTTTAACTAAACACAGGTCCTGTTTAAACTAAACACAGGTCCTGTTTAAACCAAACCCAAGTCCTGTTTAAACTAAACACAGGTCCTGTTTAGATTAAACACAGGTCCTGATTAAACTAAACACAGGTCCTGTATAAAGTAAACACAGGTCCTGTTTAGTCTAAACACAGGTCCTGATTAAACTAAACACAGGTCCTGTTTAAACTAAACTCAAGTCATGTTTAAACTAAACACAGGTCCTGTTTAAACTACACACAGGTCATGTTTAAGCTAAACTCAAGTCCTATTTAAACTAAACTCAAGTCCTATTTAAACTAAACTCAGGTCCTATTTAAACTAAACACAGGTCATGTTTAAACCAAACCCAGGTCCTGTTTAAACCAAACACAGGTCCTGATTAAACTAAACACAGGTCTTGATTAAACTAAACACAGGTCCTGTTTAGACTAAACACAGGTCCTATTTAAACTAAACACAGGTCATGTTTACACTAAACACAGGTCCTGATTAAACTAAACACAGGTCCTATTTAAACTAAACACAGGTCATGTTTACACTAAACACAGGTCCTGATTAAACTAAACACAGGTCCTATTTAAACTAAACACAGGTCATGTTTAAACTAAACTCAGGTCTTGTCTAAACTAAACACAGGTCCTGTTTAACTAAACACAGGTCCTGTTTAACTAAACACAGGTCTTGTCTAAACTAAACACAGGTCCTGTTTAACTAAACACAGGTCCTGTTTAACTAAACACAGGTCCTGTTTAAACTAAACACAGGTCCTGATTAAAGTAAACACAGGTCCTGTATAAACTAAACACAGGTCCTGTTTAGACTAAACACAGGTCCTGTCTAAACTAAACACAGGTTTGTTTAACTAAACACAGGTCCTGTTTAAACTAAACACAGGTCCTGTTTAAACTAAACACAGGTCCTGTCTAAACTAAACACAGGTCCTGTCTAAACTAAACACAGGTCCTGTTTAAACTAAACACAGGTCCTGTTTAAACTAAACACAGATCCTGTTTAAACCAAACCCAAGTCCTGTTTAAACTAAACACAGGTCCTGTTTAGACTAAACACAGGTCCTGATTAAACTAAACACAGGTCCTGATTAAACTAAACACAGGTCCTGCATAAACTAAACACAGGTCCTGTTTAGACTAAACACAGGTCCTGATTAAACTAAACACAGGTCCTGTTTAAACTAATCACAAGTTATATTTAAACTAAACACAGGTCCTGTTTAAACTAAACACAGGTCTTGTTTAAACTAAACTCAAGTCATGTTTAAACTAAACAAAGGTCCTGTTTAAACTACACACAGGTCATGTTTAAACTAAACTCAAGTCCTATTTAAACTAAACACAGGTCATATTTAAACTAAACACAGGTCCTGTTTAAACTAAACACAGGTCATGTTTAAACTAAACAGAGGTCATGTTTAAACTAAACACAGGTCCTGTTTAAACTAAACAGAGGTCCTGCTTAACTAAACACAGGTCCTGTTTAACTAAACACAGATCCTGTTTAAACTAAACACAGGTCCTGTTTAAACTAAACACAGGTCCCGTTTAACTAAACACAGGTCCCGTTTAACTAAACACAGGTCCTGTTTAACTACACACAGGTCCTGTTTAAACTAAACACAGGTCCCGTTTAACTAAACACAGGTCCCGTTTTACTAAACACAGGTCCTGTTTAAACTAAACACAGGTCCTGTTTAAACTAAACACAGGTCCTGTTTAAACCAAACCCAAGTCCTGTTTAAACTAAACACAGGTCCTGTTTAGACTAAACACAGGTCCTGATTAAACTAAACACAGGTCCTGTATAAAGTAAACACAGGTCCTGTTTAGTCTAAACACAGGTCCTGATTAAACTAAAAACAGGTCCTGTTTAAACTAAACTCAAGTCATGTTTAAACTAAACACAGGTCCTGTTTAAACTACACACAGGTCATGTTTAAGCTAAACTCAAGTCCTATTTAAACTAAACTCAAGTCCTATTTAAACTAAACTCAGGTCCTATTTAAACTAAACACAGGTCATGTTTAAACCAAACCCAGGTCCTGTTTAAACCAAACACAGGTCCTGTTTAGACTAAACATAGGTCCTGATTAAACTAAACACAGGTCCTGTATAAACTAAACACAGGTCCTGTTTAGACTAAACACAGGTCCTGATTAAACTAAACACAGGTCCTGTTTAAACCAAACCCAGGTCCTGTTTAAACCAAACCCAGGTCCTGTTTAAACTAAACACAGGTTCTGTTTAAACCAATCACAGGTCCTGTTTACACTAAACACAGGTCCTATTTAAACTAAACACAGGTCCTATTTAAACTAAACACAGGTCCTGTTTATCTAAACACAGGTCCTATTTAAACTAAACACAGGTCCTTTTTATCTAAACACAGGTCCTATTTAAACTAAACACAGGTCCTATTTAAACTAAACACAGGTCATGTTCAAACTAAACACAGGTCCTATTTAAAGTAAACACAGGTCCTGTTTATCTAAACACAGGTCCTATTTAAACTAAACACAGGTCATGTTTAAACCAAACACAGGTCCTGTTTAAACCAAACACAGGTCCT
Organism: Lampris megalopsis; assembly: GCA_022114975.2. Taxonomy (NCBI): domain Eukaryota; kingdom Metazoa; phylum Chordata; class Actinopteri; order Lampriformes; family Lampridae; genus Lampris; species Lampris megalopsis. The sequence continues at coordinate 1,729,138 of JAJHIY020001987.1, read as the reverse complement.
GATTAAACTAAACACAGGTCATGTTTAAACCAAACCCAGGTCCTGTTTAAACCAAACACAGGTCCTGATTAAACTAAACACAGGTCCTGATTAAACTAAACACAGGTCCTGTATAAACTAAACACAGGACCTGTTTAGACTAAACACAGGTCCTATTTAAACTAAACACAGGTCATGTTTAAACTAAACACAGGTCCTGATTAAACTAAACACAGGTTATGGTTATGGACAAATGAAGGGTCACATAAAGTAAAACTGATCATGTTTAAATTAAACACAGGTCCTGTATAAACTAAACACAGGTCCTGTATAAACTAAACACAAGCCTTTTTTAAACTAAACACAGGTCCTGTTTAAACTAAACACAGGTCCCGGTTTAAACTAAACACAGGTCCAGTATAATCTAAACACAGGTCCTGTCTAAACTAAACACAGGACCTGTTTAACTAAACACAGGTCCTGTTTAAACTAAACACAGGTCCTGTTTAAAGTAAACACAGATCCTGTTTAAACTAATCACAAGTTATATTTAAACTAAACACAGGTCCTGTATAAACTAAACACAGGTCCTGTTTAGACTAAACACAGGTCCTGATTAAACTAAACACAGGTCCTGTTTAAACTAATCACAAGTTATATTTAAACTAAACGCAGGTCATGTTTAAAGTAAACACAGGTCCTGTTTAAACTAAACACAGGTCCTGTTTAACTAAACACAGGTCCTGTTTAACTAAACACAGGTCTTGTTTAAACTAAACTCAAGTCATGTTTAAACTAAACACAGGTCCTGTTTAAACTACACACAGGTCATGTTTAACTAAACACAGGTCCTGTTTAACTAAACACAGGTCCTGTTTAACTAAACACAGGTCCTGTTTAAACTAAAAACAGGTCCCGTTTAACTAAACACAGGTCCTGTTTAAACCAAACCCAAGTCCTGTTTAAACTAAACACAGGTCCTGCTTAGACTAAACACAGGTCCTGATTAAACTAAACACAGGTCCTGATTAAACTAAACACAGGTCCTGTATAAACTAAACACAGGTCCTGTTTAGACTAAACACAGGTCCTGATTAAACTAAACACAGGTCCTGTTTAAACTAATCACAAGTCATATTTAAACTAAACGCAGGTCATGTTTAAAGTAAACACAGGTCCTGTTTAAACTAAACACAGGTCTTGTTTAAACTAAACTCAAGTCATGTTTAAACTAAACACAGGTCCTATTTAAACTACACACAGGTCATGTTTAAACTAAACTCAAGTCTTATTTAAACTAAACTCAGGTCCTGTTTAAACTAAACACAGGTCATATTTAAACTAAACACAGGTCCTGTTTAAACTAAACACAGGTCATGTTTAAACTAAACGGAGATCATGTTTAAACTAAACCCAGGTCATGTTTAAACTAAACCCAGGTCATGTTTAAACTAAACCCAGGTCATGTTTAAACCAAACCCAGGTCCTGTTTAAACTAAACACAGGTCCTGTTTAAACTAAACACAGGTCATGTTTAAACTAAACACAGGTCCTATTTAAACTAAACACAAGCCCTTTTTCAACTAAACACAGGTCCTATTTAAACTAAACACAGGTCCTATTTAAACTAAACACAGGTCCTGTTTATCTAAACACAGGTCCTGTTTATCTAAACACAGGTCCTATTTAAATTAAACACATGTCCTATTTAAACTAAACACAAGTCCTATTTAAACTAAACACAGGTCCTATTTAAACTAAACACAGGTCATGTTTAAACCAAATCCAGGTCCTGTTTAAACCAAACACAGGTCCTGATTAAACTAAACACAGTTCGTGATTAAACTAAACACAGGTCCTGTATAAACTAAACACAGGTCCTGTTTAGACTAAACACCGGTCCTATTTAAACTAAACACAGGTCATGTTTAAACTAAACACAGGTCCTGATTAAACTAAACACAGGTCCTATTTAAACTAAACACAGGTCCTGTATAAACTAAACACAGGTCCTGTATAAACTAAACACAAGCCCTTTTTAAACTAAACACAGGTCCTGTTTAAACTAAACACAGGTCCCGGTTTAAACTAAACACAGGTCCAGTATAATCTAAACACAGGTCCTGTCTAAACTAAACACAGGTCCTGTCTAAACTAAACACAGGTCATGTTTAAACTAAACAGAGGTCATGTTTAAACTAAACCCAGGTCCTGTTTAAACTAAACACAGGTCCTGTTTAAACCAAACCCAGGTCCTGATTAAACTAAACACAGGTCCTGATTAAACTAAACACAGGTCCTGTATTAACTAAACACAGGTCCTGTTTAGACTAAACACAGGTCCTATTTAAACTAAACACAGGTCATGTTTAAACTAAACACAGGTCCTGATTAAACTAAACACAGGTTATGGTTATGGACAAAAAGGGTCACATAAAGTAAAACTGATCATGTTTAAACTAAACACAGGTCCTGTATAAACTAAACACAGGTCCTGTATAAACTAAACACAGGTCCTGTTTAAACTAATCACAAGTTATATTTAAACTAAACACAGGTCCTGTATAAACTAAACACAGGTCCTGTTTAGACTAAACACAGGTCCTGTATAAACTAAACACAGGTCCTGTTTAAACTAAACACAGGTCCTGTTTAAAGTAAACACAGGTCCTGTTTAAACTAAACACAGGTCTTGTTTAAACTAAACTCAAGTCATGTTTAAACTAAACACAGGTCCTGTTTAAACTACACACAGGTCATGTTTAACTAAACACAGGTCCTGTTTAACTAAACACAGGTCCTGTTTAACTAAACACAGGTCCTGTTTAAACTAAAAACAGGTCCCGTTTAACTAAACACAGGTCCTGTTTAAACCAAACCCAAGTCCTGTTTAAACTAAACACAGGTCCTGCTTAGACTAAACACAGGTCCTGATTAAACTAAACACAGGTCCTGATTAAACTAAACACAGGTCCTGTATAAACTAAACACAGGTCCTGTTTAGACTAAACACAGGTCCTGATTAAACTAAACACAGGTCCTGTTTAAACTAATCACAAGTCATATTTAAACTAAACGCAGGTCATGTTTAAAGTAAACACAGGTCCTGTTTAAACTAAACACAGGTCTTGTTTAAACTAAACTCAAGTCATGTTTAAACTAAACACAGGTCCTGTTTATACTACACACAGGTCATGTTTAAACTAAACTCAAGTCTTATTTAAACTAAACTCAGGTACTGTTTAAACTAAACACAGGTCATATTTAAACTAAACACAGGTCCTGTTTAAACTAAACACAGGTCATGTTTAAACTAAACGGAGGTCATGTTTAAACTAAACCCAGGTCATGTTTAAACTAAACCCAGGTCATGTTTAAACCAAACCCAGGTCCTGTTTAAACTAAACACAGGTCCTGTTTAAACTAAACACAGGTCATGTTTAAACTAAACACAGGTCCTATTTAAACTAAACACAAGCCCTTTTTCAACTAAACACAGGTCCTATTTAAACTAAACACAGGTCCGATTTAAACTAAACACAGGTCCTGTTTATCTAAACACAGGTCCTATTTAAATTAAACACAGGTCCTATTTAAACTAAACACAAGTCCTATTTAAACTAAACACAGGTCCTATTTAAACTAAACACAGGTCATGTTTAAACCAAATCCAGGTCCTGTTTAAACCAAACACAGGTCCTGATTAAACTAAACACAGTTCGTGATTAAACTAAACACAGGTCCTGTATAAACTAAACACAGGTCCTTTTTAGACTAAACACCGGTCCTATTTAAACTAAACACAGGTCATGTTTAAACTAATCACAAGTTATATTTAAACTAAACGCAGGTCATGTTTAAAGTAAACACAGGTCCTGTTTAAACTAAACACAGGTCTTGTTTAAACTAAACACAGGTCCTGTTTAGACTAAACACAGGTCCTGTTTAAACTACACACAGGTCCTGATTAAACTAAACACAGGTCCTATTTAAACTAAACACAGGTCATGTTTACACTAAACACAGGTCCTGATTAAACTAAACACAGGTCCTATTTAAACTAAACACAGGTCATGTTTAAACTAAACACAGGTCTTGTCTAAACTAAACACAGGTCCTGTTTAACTAAACACAGGTCCTGTTTAACTAAACACAGGTCTTGTCTAAACTAAACACAGGTCCTGTTTAACTAAACACAGGTCCTGTTTAACTAAACACAGGTCCTGTTTAAAATAAACACAGGTCCTGTTTAAACTAAACACAGGTCCTGATTAAACTAAACACAGGTCCTGTATAAACTAAACACAGGTCCTGTTTAGACTAAACACAGGTCCTGATTAAACTAAACACAGGTCCTGTCTAAACTAAACACAGGTTTGTTTAACTAAACACAGGTCCTGTTTAAACTAAACACAGGTCCTGTTTAAACTAAACACAGGTCCTGTTTAAACCAAACCCAAGTCCTGTTTAAACTAAACACAGGTCCTGTTTAGACTAAACACAGGTCCTGATTAAACTAAACACAGGTCCTGTCTAAACTAAACACAGGTCCTGTCTAAACTAAACACAGGTCCTGTTTAAACTAAACACAGGTCCTGTTTAAACTAAACACAGATCCTGTTTAAACCAAACCCAAGTCCTGTTTAAACTAAACACAGGTCCTGTTTAGACTAAACACAGGTCCTGATTAAACTAAACACAGGTCCTGATTAAACTAAACACAGGTCCTGCATAAACTAAACACAGGTCCTGTTTAGACTAAACACAGGTCCTGATTAAACTAAACACAGGTCCTGTTTAAACTAATCACAAGTTATATTTAAACTAAACACAGGTCCTGTTTAAACTAAACACAGGTCTTGTTTAAACTAAACTCAAGTCATGTTTAAACTAAACAAAGGTCCTGTTTAAACTACACACAGGTCATGTTTAAACTAAACTCAAGTCCTATTTAAACTAAACACAGGTCATATTTAAACTAAACACAGGTCCTGTTTAAACTAAACACAGGTCATGTTTAAACTAAACAGAGGTCATGTTTAAACTAAACCCAGGTCCTGTTTAAACTAAACACAGGTCCTGTTTAAACCAAACACAGGTCCTGATTAAACTAAACACAGGTCCTGATTAAACTAAACACAGGTCCTGTATTAACTAAACACAGGTCCTGTTTAGACTAAACACAGGTCCTATTTAAACTAAACACAGGTCATGTTTAAACTAAACACAGGTCCTGATTAAACTAAACACAGGTTATGGTTATGGACAAAAAGGGTCACATAAAGTAAAACTGATCATGTTTAAACTAAACACAGGTCCTGTATAAACTAAACACAGGTCCTGTATAAACTAAACACAGGTCCTGTTTAAACTAATCACAAGTTATATTTAAACTAAACACAGGTCCTGTATAAACTAAACACAGGTCCTGTTTAGACTAAACACAGGTCCTGTATAAACTAAACACAGGTCCTGTTTAAACTAAACACAGGTCCTGTTTAAAGTAAACACAGGTCCTGTTTAAACTAAACACAGGTCTTGTTTAAACTAAACTCAAGTCATGTTTAAACTAAACACAGGTCCTGTTTAAACTACACACAGGTCATGTTTAACTAAACACAGGTCCTGTTTAACTAAACACAGGTCCTGTTTAACTAAACACAGGTCCTGTTTAAACTAAAAACAGGTCCCGTTTAACTAAACACAGGTCCTGTTTAAACCAAACCCAAGTCCTGTTTAAACTAAACACAGGTCCTGCTTAGACTAAACACAGGTCCTGATTAAACTAAACACAGGTCCTGATTAAACTAAACACAGGTCCTGTATAAACTAAACACAGGTCCTGTTTAGACTAAACACAGGTCCTGATTAAACTAAACACAGGTCCTGTTTAAACTAATCACAAGTCATATTTAAACTAAACGCAGGTCATGTTTAAAGTAAACACAGGTCCTGTTTAAACTAAACACAGGTCTTGTTTAAACTAAACTCAAGTCATGTTTAAACTAAACACAGGTCCTGTTTATACTACACACAGGTCATGTTTAAACTAAACTCAAGTCTTATTTAAACTAAACTCAGGTACTGTTTAAACTAAACACAGGTCATATTTAAACTAAACACAGGTCCTGTTTAAACTAAACACAGGTCATGTTTAAACTAAACGGAGGTCATGTTTAAACTAAACCCAGGTCATGTTTAAACTAAACCCAGGTCATGTTTAAACCAAACCCAGGTCCTGTTTAAACTAAACACAGGTCCTGTTTAAACTAAACACAGGTCATGTTTAAACTAAACACAGGTCCTATTTAAACTAAACACAAGCCCTTTTTCAACTAAACACAGGTCCTATTTAAACTAAACACAGGTCCGATTTAAACTAAACACAGGTCCTGTTTATCTAAACACAGGTCCTATTTAAATTAAACACAGGTCCTATTTAAACTAAACACAAGTCCTATTTAAACTAAACACAGGTCCTATTTAAACTAAACACAGGTCATGTTTAAACCAAATCCAGGTCCTGTTTAAACCAAACACAGGTCCTGATTAAACTAAACACAGTTCGTGATTAAACTAAACACAGGTCCTGTATAAACTAAACACAGGTCCTTTTTAGACTAAACACCGGTCCTATTTAAACTAAACACAGGTCATGTTTAAACTAAACACAGGTCCTGATTAAACTAAACACAGGTCCTATTTAAACTAAACACAGGTCCTGTATAAACTAAACACAGGTCCTGTATAAACTAAACACAAGCCCTTTTTAAACTAAACACAGGTCCTGTTTAAACTAAACACAGGTCCCGGTTTAAACTAAACACAGGTCCAGTATAATCTAAACACAGGTCCTGTCTAAACTAAACACAGGTCCTGTCTAAACTAAACACAGGTCCTGTTTAACTAAACACAGGTCCTGTTTAAACTAAACACAGGTCCTGTTTAAACCAAACCCAAGTCCTGTTTAAACTAAACACAGGTCCTGTTTAGATTAAACACAGGTCCTGATTAAACTAAACACAGGTCCTGTATAAAGTAAACACAGGTCCTGTTTAGTCTAAACACAGGTCCTGATTAAACTAAACACAGGTCCTGTTTAAACTAAACTCAAGTCATGTTTAAACTAAACACAGGTCCTGTTTAAACTACACACAGGTCATGTTTAAGCTAAACTCAAGTCCTATTTAAACTAAACTCAAGTCCTATTTAAACTAAACTCAGGTCCTATTTAAACTAAACACAGGTCATGTTTAAACCAAACCCAGGTCCTGTTTAAACCAAACACAGGTCCTGATTAAACTAAACACAGGTCTTGATTAAACTAAACACAGGTCCTGTTTAGACTAAACACAGGTCCTATTTAAACTAAACACAGGTCATGTTTACACTAAACACAGGTCCTGATTAAACTAAACACAGGTCCTATTTAAACTAAACACAGGTCATGTTTACACTAAACACAGGTCCTGATTAAACTAAACACAGGTCCTATTTAAACTAAACACAGGTCATGTTTAAACTAAACTCAGGTCTTGTCTAAACTAAACACAGGTCCTGTTTAACTAAACACAGGTCCTGTTTAACTAAACACAGGTCTTGTCTAAACTAAACACAGGTCCTGTTTAACTAAACACAGGTCCTGTTTAACTAAACACAGGTCCTGTTTAAACTAAACACAGGTCCTGATTAAAGTAAACACAGGTCCTGTATAAACTAAACACAGGTCCTGTTTAGACTAAACACAGGTCCTGTCTAAACTAAACACAGGTTTGTTTAACTAAACACAGGTCCTGTTTAAACTAAACACAGGTCCTGTTTAAACTAAACACAGGTCCTGTCTAAACTAAACACAGGTCCTGTCTAAACTAAACACAGGTCCTGTTTAAACTAAACACAGGTCCTGTTTAAACTAAACACAGATCCTGTTTAAACCAAACCCAAGTCCTGTTTAAACTAAACACAGGTCCTGTTTAGACTAAACACAGGTCCTGATTAAACTAAACACAGGTCCTGATTAAACTAAACACAGGTCCTGCATAAACTAAACACAGGTCCTGTTTAGACTAAACACAGGTCCTGATTAAACTAAACACAGGTCCTGTTTAAACTAATCACAAGTTATATTTAAACTAAACACAGGTCCTGTTTAAACTAAACACAGGTCTTGTTTAAACTAAACTCAAGTCATGTTTAAACTAAACAAAGGTCCTGTTTAAACTACACACAGGTCATGTTTAAACTAAACTCAAGTCCTATTTAAACTAAACACAGGTCATATTTAAACTAAACACAGGTCCTGTTTAAACTAAACACAGGTCATGTTTAAACTAAACAGAGGTCATGTTTAAACTAAACACAGGTCCTGTTTAAACTAAACAGAGGTCCTGCTTAACTAAACACAGGTCCTGTTTAACTAAACACAGATCCTGTTTAAACTAAACACAGGTCCTGTTTAAACTAAACACAGGTCCCGTTTAACTAAACACAGGTCCCGTTTAACTAAACACAGGTCCTGTTTAACTACACACAGGTCCTGTTTAAACTAAACACAGGTCCCGTTTAACTAAACACAGGTCCCGTTTTACTAAACACAGGTCCTGTTTAAACTAAACACAGGTCCTGTTTAAACTAAACACAGGTCCTGTTTAAACCAAACCCAAGTCCTGTTTAAACTAAACACAGGTCCTGTTTAGACTAAACACAGGTCCTGATTAAACTAAACACAGGTCCTGTATAAAGTAAACACAGGTCCTGTTTAGTCTAAACACAGGTCCTGATTAAACTAAAAACAGGTCCTGTTTAAACTAAACTCAAGTCATGTTTAAACTAAACACAGGTCCTGTTTAAACTACACACAGGTCATGTTTAAGCTAAACTCAAGTCCTATTTAAACTAAACTCAAGTCCTATTTAAACTAAACTCAGGTCCTATTTAAACTAAACACAGGTCATGTTTAAACCAAACCCAGGTCCTGTTTAAACCAAACACAGGTCCTGTTTAGACTAAACATAGGTCCTGATTAAACTAAACACAGGTCCTGTATAAACTAAACACAGGTCCTGTTTAGACTAAACACAGGTCCTGATTAAACTAAACACAGGTCCTGTTTAAACCAAACCCAGGTCCTGTTTAAACCAAACCCAGGTCCTGTTTAAACTAAACACAGGTTCTGTTTAAACCAATCACAGGTCCTGTTTACACTAAACACAGGTCCTATTTAAACTAAACACAGGTCCTATTTAAACTAAACACAGGTCCTGTTTATCTAAACACAGGTCCTATTTAAACTAAACACAGGTCCTTTTTATCTAAACACAGGTCCTATTTAAACTAAACACAGGTCCTATTTAAACTAAACACAGGTCATGTTCAAACTAAACACAGGTCCTATTTAAAGTAAACACAGGTCCTGTTTATCTAAACACAGGTCCTATTTAAACTAAACACAGGTCATGTTTAAACCAAACACAGGTCCTGTTTAAACCAAACACAGGTCCTGATTAAACTAAACACAGGTCATGTTTAAACCAAACCCAGGTCCTGTTTAAACCAAACACAGGTCCTGATTAAACTAAACACAGGTCCTGATTAAACTAAACACAGGTCCTGTATAAACTAAACACAGGACCTGTTTAGACTAAACACAGGTCCTATTTAAACTAAACACAGGTCATGTTTAAACTAAACACAGGTCCTGATTAAACTAAACACAGGTTATGGTTATGGACAAATGAAGGGTCACATAAAGTAAAACTGATCATGTTTAAATTAAACACAGGTCCTGTATAAACTAAACACAGGTCCTGTATAAACTAAACACAAGCCTTTTTTAAACTAAACACAGGTCCTGTTTAAACTAAACACAGGTCCCGGTTTAAACTAAACACAGGTCCAGTATAATCTAAACACAGGTCCTGTCTAAACTAAACACAGGACCTGTTTAACTAAACACAGGTCCTGTTTAAACTAAACACAGGTCCTGTTTAAAGTAAACACAGATCCTGTTTAAACTAATCACAAGTTATATTTAAACTAAACACAGGTCCTGTATAAACTAAACACAGGTCCTGTTTAGACTAAACACAGGTCCTGATTAAACTAAACACAGGTCCTGTTTAAACTAATCACAAGTTATATTTAAACTAAACGCAGGTCATGTTTAAAGTAAACACAGGTCCTGTTTAAACTAAACACAGGTCCTGTTTAACTAAACACAGGTCCTGTTTAACTAAACACAGGTCTTGTTTAAACTAAACTCAAGTCATGTTTAAACTAAACACAGGTCCTGTTTAAACTACACACAGGTCATGTTTAACTAAACACAGGTCCTGTTTAACTAAACACAGGTCCTGTTTAACTAAACACAGGTCCTGTTTAAACTAAAAACAGGTCCCGTTTAACTAAACACAGGTCCTGTTTAAACCAAACCCAAGTCCTGTTTAAACTAAACACAGGTCCTGCTTAGACTAAACACAGGTCCTGATTAAACTAAACACAGGTCCTGATTAAACTAAACACAGGTCCTGTATAAACTAAACACAGGTCCTGTTTAGACTAAACACAGGTCCTGATTAAACTAAACACAGGTCCTGTTTAAACTAATCACAAGTCATATTTAAACTAAACGCAGGTCATGTTTAAAGTAAACACAGGTCCTGTTTAAACTAAACACAGGTCTTGTTTAAACTAAACTCAAGTCATGTTTAAACTAAACACAGGTCCTATTTAAACTACACACAGGTCATGTTTAAACTAAACTCAAGTCTTATTTAAACTAAACTCAGGTCCTGTTTAAACTAAACACAGGTCATATTTAAACTAAACACAGGTCCTGTTTAAACTAAACACAGGTCATGTTTAAACTAAACGGAGATCATGTTTAAACTAAACCCAGGTCATGTTTAAACTAAACCCAGGTCATGTTTAAACTAAACCCAGGTCATGTTTAAACCAAACCCAGGTCCTGTTTAAACTAAACACAGGTCCTGTTTAAACTAAACACAGGTCATGTTTAAACTAAACACAGGTCCTATTTAAACTAAACACAAGCCCTTTTTCAACTAAACACAGGTCCTATTTAAACTAAACACAGGTCCTATTTAAACTAAACACAGGTCCTGTTTATCTAAACACAGGTCCTGTTTATCTAAACACAGGTCCTATTTAAATTAAACACATGTCCTATTTAAACTAAACACAAGTCCTATTTAAACTAAACACAGGTCCTATTTAAACTAAACACAGGTCATGTTTAAACCAAATCCAGGTCCTGTTTAAACCAAACACAGGTCCTGATTAAACTAAACACAGTTCGTGATTAAACTAAACACAGGTCCTGTATAAACTAAACACAGGTCCTGTTTAGACTAAACACCGGTCCTATTTAAACTAAACACAGGTCATGTTTAAACTAAACACAGGTCCTGATTAAACTAAACACAGGTCCTATTTAAACTAAACACAGGTCCTGTATAAACTAAACACAGGTCCTGTATAAACTAAACACAAGCCCTTTTTAAACTAAACACAGGTCCTGTTTAAACTAAACACAGGTCCCGGTTTAAACTAAACACAGGTCCAGTATAATCTAAACACAGGTCCTGTCTAAACTAAACACAGGTCCTGTCTAAACTAAACACAGGTCATGTTTAAACTAAACAGAGGTCATGTTTAAACTAAACCCAGGTCCTGTTTAAACTAAACACAGGTCCTGTTTAAACCAAACCCAGGTCCTGATTAAACTAAACACAGGTCCTGATTAAACTAAACACAGGTCCTGTATTAACTAAACACAGGTCCTGTTTAGACTAAACACAGGTCCTATTTAAACTAAACACAGGTCATGTTTAAACTAAACACAGGTCCTGATTAAACTAAACACAGGTTATGGTTATGGACAAAAAGGGTCACATAAAGTAAAACTGATCATGTTTAAACTAAACACAGGTCCTGTATAAACTAAACACAGGTCCTGTATAAACTAAACACAGGTCCTGTTTAAACTAATCACAAGTTATATTTAAACTAAACACAGGTCCTGTATAAACTAAACACAGGTCCTGTTTAGACTAAACACAGGTCCTGTATAAACTAAACACAGGTCCTGTTTAAACTAAACACAGGTCCTGTTTAAAGTAAACACAGGTCCTGTTTAAACTAAACACAGGTCTTGTTTAAACTAAACTCAAGTCATGTTTAAACTAAACACAGGTCCTGTTTAAACTACACACAGGTCATGTTTAACTAAACACAGGTCCTGTTTAACTAAACACAGGTCCTGTTTAACTAAACACAGGTCCTGTTTAAACTAAAAACAGGTCCCGTTTAACTAAACACAGGTCCTGTTTAAACCAAACCCAAGTCCTGTTTAAACTAAACACAGGTCCTGCTTAGACTAAACACAGGTCCTGATTAAACTAAACACAGGTCCTGATTAAACTAAACACAGGTCCTGTATAAACTAAACACAGGTCCTGTTTAGACTAAACACAGGTCCTGATTAAACTAAACACAGGTCCTGTTTAAACTAATCACAAGTCATATTTAAACTAAACGCAGGTCATGTTTAAAGTAAACACAGGTCCTGTTTAAACTAAACACAGGTCTTGTTTAAACTAAACTCAAGTCATGTTTAAACTAAACACAGGTCCTGTTTATACTACACACAGGTCATGTTTAAACTAAACTCAAGTCTTATTTAAACTAAACTCAGGTACTGTTTAAACTAAACACAGGTCATATTTAAACTAAACACAGGTCCTGTTTAAACTAAACACAGGTCATGTTTAAACTAAACGGAGGTCATGTTTAAACTAAACCCAGGTCATGTTTAAACTAAACCCAGGTCATGTTTAAACCAAACCCAGGTCCTGTTTAAACTAAACACAGGTCCTGTTTAAACTAAACACAGGTCATGTTTAAACTAAACACAGGTCCTATTTAAACTAAACACAAGCCCTTTTTCAACTAAACACAGGTCCTATTTAAACTAAACACAGGTCCGATTTAAACTAAACACAGGTCCTGTTTATCTAAACACAGGTCCTATTTAAATTAAACACAGGTCCTATTTAAACTAAACACAAGTCCTATTTAAACTAAACACAGGTCCTATTTAAACTAAACACAGGTCATGTTTAAACCAAATCCAGGTCCTGTTTAAACCAAACACAGGTCCTGATTAAACTAAACACAGTTCGTGATTAAACTAAACACAGGTCCTGTATAAACTAAACACAGGTCCTTTTTAGACTAAACACCGGTCCTATTTAAACTAAACACAGGTCATGTTTAAACTAAACACAGGTCCTGATTAAACTAAACACAGGTCCTATTTAAACTAAACACAGGTCCTGTATAAACTAAACACAGGTCCTGTATAAACTAAACACAAGCCCTTTTTAAACTAAACACAGGTCCTGTTTAAACTAAACACAGGTCCCGGTTTAAACTAAACACAGGTCCAGTATAATCTAAACACAGGTCCTGTCTAAACTAAACACAGGTCCTGTCTAAACTAAACACAGGTCCTGTTTAACTAAACACAGGTCCTGTTTAAACTAAACACAGGTCCTGTTTAAACCAAACCCAAGTCCTGTTTAAACTAAACACAGGTCCTGTTTAGATTAAACACAGGTCCTGATTAAACTAAACACAGGTCCTGTATAAAGTAAACACAGGTCCTGTTTAGTCTAAACACAGGTCCTGATTAAACTAAACACAGGTCCTGTTTAAACTAAACTCAAGTCATGTTTAAACTAAACACAGGTCCTGTTTAAACTACACACAGGTCATGTTTAAGCTAAACTCAAGTCCTATTTAAACTAAACTCAAGTCCTATTTAAACTAAACTCAGGTCCTATTTAAACTAAACACAGGTCATGTTTAAACCAAACCCAGGTCCTGTTTAAACCAAACACAGGTCCTGATTAAACTAAACACAGGTCTTGATTAAACTAAACACAGGTCCTGTTTAGACTAAACACAGGTCCTATTTAAACTAAACACAGGTCATGTTTACACTAAACACAGGTCCTGATTAAACTAAACACAGGTCCTATTTAAACTAAACACAGGTCATGTTTACACTAAACACAGGTCCTGATTAAACTAAACACAGGTCCTATTTAAACTAAACACAGGTCATGTTTAAACTAAACTCAGGTCTTGTCTAAACTAAACACAGGTCCTGTTTAACTAAACACAGGTCCTGTTTAACTAAACACAGGTCTTGTCTAAACTAAACACAGGTCCTGTTTAACTAAACACAGGTCCTGTTTAACTAAACACAGGTCCTGTTTAAACTAAACACAGGTCCTGATTAAACTAAACACAGGTCCTGTATAAACTAAACACAGGTCCTGTTTAGACTAAACACAGGTCCTGTCTAAACTAAACACAGGTTTGTTTAACTAAACACAGGTCCTGTTTAAACTAAACACAGGTCCTGTTTAAACTAAACACAGGTCCTGTCTAAACTAAACACAGGTCCTGTCTAAACTAAACACAGGTCCTGTTTAAACTAAACACAGGTCCTGTTTAAACTAAACACAGATCCTGTTTAAACCAAACCCAAGTCCTGTTTAAACTAAACACAGGTCCTGTTTAGACTAAACACAGGTCCTGATTAAACTAAACACAGGTCCTGATTAAACTAAACACAGGTCCTGCATAAACTAAACACAGGTCCTGTTTAGACTAAACACAGGTCCTGATTAAACTAAACACAGGTCCTGTTTAAACTAATCACAAGTTATATTTAAACTAAACACAGGTCCTGTTTAAACTAAACAGAGGTCCTGCTTAACTAAACACAGGTCCTGTTTAACTAAACACAGGTCCTGTTTAAACTAAACACAGGTCCCGTTTAACTAAACACAGGTCCCGTTTAACTAAACACAGGTCCTGTTTAACTACACACAGGTCCTGTTTAAACTAAACACAGGTCCCGTTTAACTAAACACAGGTCCCGTTTTACTAAACACAGGTCCTGTTTAAACTAAACACAGGTCCTGTTTAAACTAAACACAGGTCCTGTTTAAACCAAACCCAAGTCCTGTTTAAACTAAACACAGGTCCTGTTTAGACTAAACACAGGTCCTGATTAAACTAAACACAGGTCCTGTATAAAGTAAACACAGGTCCTGTTTAGTCTAAACACAGGTCCTGATTAAACTAAAAACAGGTCCTGTTTAAACTAAACTCAAGTCATGTTTAAACTAAACACAGGTCCTGTTTAAACTACACACAGGTCATGTTTAAGCTAAACTCAAGTCCTATTTAAACTAAACTCAAGTCCTATTTAAACTAAACTCAGGTCCTATTTAAACTAAACACAGGTCATGTTTAAACCAAACCCAGGTCCTGTTTAAACCAAACACAGGTCCTGTTTAGACTAAACATAGGTCCTGATTAAACTAAACACAGGTCCTGTATAAACTAAACACAGGTCCTGTTTAGACTAAACACAGGTCCTGATTAAACTAAACACAGGTCCTGTTTAAACCAAACCCAGGTCCTGTTTAAACCAAACCCAGGTCCTGTTTAAACTAAACACAGGTTCTGTTTAAACCAATCACAGGTCCTGTTTACACTAAACACAGGTCCTATTTAAACTAAACACAGGTCCTATTTAAACTAAACACAGGTCCTGTTTATCTAAACACAGGTCCTATTTAAACTAAACACAGGTCCTTTTTATCTAAACACAGGTCCTATTTAAACTAAACACAGGTCCTATTTAAACTAAACACAGGTCATGTTCAAACTAAACACAGGTCCTATTTAAAGTAAACACAGGTCCTGTTTATCTAAACACAGGTCCTATTTAAACTAAACACAGGTCATGTTTAAACCAAACACAGGTCCTGTTTAAACCAAACACAGGTCCTGATTAAACTAAACACAGGTCATGTTTAAACCAAACCCAGGTCCTGTTTAAACCAAACACAGGTCCTGATTAAACTAAACACAGGTCCTGATTAAACTAAACACAGGTCCTGTATAAACTAAACACAGGACCTGTTTAGACTAAACACAGGTCCTATTTAAACTAAACACAGGTCATGTTTAAACTAAACACAGGTCCTGATTAAACTAAACACAGGTTATGGTTATGGACAAATGAAGGGTCACATAAAGTAAAACTGATCATGTTTAAATTAAACACAGGTCCTGTATAAACTAAACACAGGTCCTGTATAAACTAAACACAAGCCTTTTTTAAACTAAACACAGGTCCTGTTTAAACTAAACACAGGTCCCGGTTTAAACTAAACACAGGTCCAGTATAATCTAAACACAGGTCCTGTCTAAACTAAACACAGGACCTGTTTAACTAAACACAGGTCCTGTTTAAACTAAACACAGGTCCTGTTTAAAGTAATCACAGATCCTGTTTAAACTAATCACAAGTTATATTTAAACTAAACACAGGTCCTGTATAAACTAAACACAGGTCCTGTTTAGACTAAACACAGGTCCTGATTAAACTAAACACAGGTCCTGTTTAAACTAATCACAAGTTATATTTAAACTAAACGCAGGTCATGTTTAAAGTAAACACAGGTCCTGTTTAAACTAAACACAGGTCCTGTTTAACTAAACACAGGTCCTGTTTAACTAAACACAGGTCTTGTTTAAACTAAACTCAAGTCATGTTTAAACTAAACACAGGTCCTGTTTAAACTACACACAGGTCATGTTTAACTAAACACAGGTCCTGTTTAACTAAACACAGGTCCTGTTTAACTAAACACAGGTCCTGTTTAAACTAAAAACAGGTCCCGTTTAACTAAACACAGGTCCTGTTTAAACCAAACCCAAGTCCTGTTTAAACTAAACACAGGTCCTGCTTAGACTAAACACAGGTCCTGATTAAACTAAACACAGGTCCTGATTAAACTAAACACAGGTCCTGTATAAACTAAACACAGGTCCTGTTTAGACTAAACACAGGTCCTGATTAAACTAAACACAGGTCCTGTTTAAACTAATCACAAGTCATATTTAAACTAAACGCAGGTCATGTTTAAAGTAAACACAGGTCCTGTTTAAACTAAACACAGGTCTTGTTTAAACTAAACTCAGGTCCTGTTTAAACTAAACACAGGTCATATTTAAACTAAACACAGGTCCTGTTTAAACTAAACACAGGTCATGTTTAAACTAAACGGAGATCATGTTTAAACTAAACCCAGGTCATGTTTAAACTAAACCCAGGTCATGTTTAAACTAAACCCAGGTCATGTTTAAACCAAACCCAGGTCCTGTTTAAACTAAACACAGGTCCTGTTTAAACTAAACACAGGTCATGTTTAAACTAAACACAGGTCCTATTTAAACTAAACACAAGCCCTTTTTCAACTAAACACAGGTCCTATTTAAACTAAACACAGGTCCTATTTAAACTAAACACAGGTCCTGTTTATCTAAACACAGGTCCTGTTTATCTAAACACAGGTCCTATTTAAATTAAACACAGGTCCTATTTAAACTAAACACAAGTCCTATTTAAACTAAACACAGGTCCTATTTAAACTAAACACAGGTCATGTTTAAACCAAATCCAGGTCCTGTTTAAACCAAACACAGGTCCTGATTAAACTAAACACATTTCGTGATTAAACTAAACACAGGTCCTGTATAAACTAAACACAGGTCCTGTTTAGACTAAACACCGGTCCTATTTAAACTAAACACAGGTCATGTTTAAACTAAACACAGGTCCTGATTAAACTAAACACAGGTCCTATTTAAACTAAACACAGGTCCTGTATAAACTAAACACAGGTCCTGTATAAACTAAACACAAGCCCTTTTTAAACTAAACACTGGTCCTGTTTAAACTAAACACAGGTCCCGGTTTAAACTAAACACAGGTCCAGTATAATCTAAACACAGGTCCTGTCTAAACTAAACACAGGTCCTGTCTAAACTAAACACAGGTCCTGTTTAACTAAACACAGGTCCTGTTTAAACTAAACACAGGTCCTGTTTAAACCAAACCCAAGTCCTGTTTAAACTAAACACAGGTCCTGTTTAGACTAAACACAGGTCCTGATTAAACTAAACACAGGTCCTGTATAAAGTAAACACAGGTCCTGTTTAGTCTAAACACAGGTCCTGATTAAACTAAAAACAGGTCCTGTTTAAACTAAACTCAAGTCATGTTTAAACTAAACACAGGTCCTGTTTAGACTACACACAGGTCATGTTTAAGCTAAACTCAAGTCCTATTTAACCTAAACTCAAGTCCTATTTAAACTAAACTCAGGTGCTATTTAAACTAAACACAGGTCATGTTTAAACCAAACCCAGGTCCTGTTTAAACCAAACACAGGTCCTGATTAAACTAAACACAGGTCTTGATTAAACTAAACACAGGTCCTGTTTAGACTAAACACAGGTCCTATTTAAACTAAACACAGGTCATGTTTACACTAAACACAGTTCCTGATTAAACTAAACCCAGGTACTGTTTAAACTAAACACAGGTTCTGTTTAAACCAAACACAGGTCCTGTTTACACTAAACACAGGTCCTGTTTAAACTAAACACAGGTCCCGGTTTAAACTAAACACAGGTCCTTTTTATCTAAACACAGGTCCTATTTAAACTAAACACAGGTCCTATTTAAACTAAACACAGGTCATGTTTAAACTAAACACAGGTCCTATTTAAAGTAAACACAGGTCCTGTTTATCTAAACACAGGTCATGTTTACACTAAACACAGGTCCTGATTAAACTAAACACAGGTCCTATTTAAACTAAACACAGGTCATGTTTAAACTAAACTCAGGTCTTGTCTAAACTAAACACAGGTCCTGTTTAACTAAACACAGGTCCTGTTTAACTAAACACAGGTCTTGTCTAAACTAAACACAGGTCCTGTTTAACTAAACACAGGTCCTGTTTAACTAAACACAGGTCCTGTTTAAACTAAACACAGGTCCTGATTAAACTAAACACAGGTCCTGTATAAACTAAACACAGGTCCTGTTTAGACTAAACACAGGTCCTGTCTAAACTAAACACAGGTTTGTTTAACTAAACACAGGTCCTGTTTAAACTAAACACAGGTCCTGTTTAAACTAAACACAGGTCCTGTCTAAACTAAACACAGGTCCTGTCTAAACTAAACACAGGTCCTGTTTAAACTAAACACAGGTCCTGTTTAAACTAAACACAGATCCTGTTTAAACCAAACCCAAGTCCTGTTTAAACTAAACACAGGTCCTGTTTAGACTAAACACAGGTCCTGATTAAACTAAACACAGGTCCTGATTAAACTAAACACAGGTCCTGCATAAACTAAACACAGGTCCTGTTTAGACTAAACACAGGTCCTGATTAAACTAAACACAGGTCCTGTTTAAACTAATCACAAGTTATATTTAAACTAAACACAGGTCCTGTTTAAACTAAACACAGGTCTTGTTTAAACTAAACTCAAGTCATGTTTAAACTAAACAAAGGTCCTGTTTAAACTACACACAGGTCATGTTTAAACTAAACTCAAGTCCTATTTAAACTAAACACAGGTCATATTTAAACTAAACACAGGTCCTGTTTAAACTAAACACAGGTCATGTTTAAACTAAACAGAGGTCATGTTTAAACTAAACACAGGTCCTGTTTAAACTAAACAGAGGTCCTGCTTAACTAAACACAGGTCCTGTTTAACTAAACACAGATCCTGTTTAAACTAAACACAGGTCCTGTTTAAACTAAACACAGGTCCCGTTTAACTAAACACAGGTCCCGTTTAACTAAACACAGGTCCTGTTTAACTACACACAGGTCCTGTTTAAACTAAACACAGGTCCCGTTTAACTAAACACAGGTCCCGTTTTACTAAACACAGGTCCTGTTTAAACTAAACACAGGTCCTGTTTAAACTAAACACAGGTCCTGTTTAAACCAAACCCAAGTCCTGTTTAAACTAAACACAGGTCCTGTTTAGACTAAACACAGGTCCTGATTAAACTAAACACAGGTCCTGTATAAAGTAAACACAGGTCCTGTTTAGTCTAAACACAGGTCCTGATTAAACTAAAAACAGGTCCTGTTTAAACTAAACTCAAGTCATGTTTAAACTAAACACAGGTCCTGTTTAAACTACACACAGGTCATGTTTAAGCTAAACTCAAGTCCTATTTAAACTAAACTCAAGTCCTATTTAAACTAAACTCAGGTCCTATTTAAACTAAACACAGGTCATGTTTAAACCAAACCCAGGTCCTGTTTAAACCAAACACAGGTCCTGTTTAGACTAAACATAGGTCCTGATTAAACTAAACACAGGTCCTGTATAAACTAAACACAGGTCCTGTTTAGACTAAACACAGGTCCTGATTAAACTAAACACAGGTCCTGTTTAAACCAAACCCAGGTCCTGTTTAAACCAAACCCAGGTCCTGTTTAAACTAAACACAGGTTCTGTTTAAACCAATCACAGGTCCTGTTTACACTAAACACAGGTCCTATTTAAACTAAACACAGGTCCTATTTAAACTAAACACAGGTCCTGTTTATCTAAACACAGGTCCTATTTAAACTAAACACAGGTCCTTTTTATCTAAACACAGGTCCTATTTAAACTAAACACAGGTCCTATTTAAACTAAACACAGGTCATGTTCAAACTAAACACAGGTCCTATTTAAAGTAAACACAGGTCCTGTTTATCTAAACACAGGTCCTATTTAAACTAAACACAGGTCATGTTTAAACCAAACACAGGTCCTGTTTAAACCAAACACAGGTCCTGATTAAACTAAACACAGGTCATGTTTAAACCAAACCCAGGTCCTGTTTAAACCAAACACAGGTCCTGATTAAACTAAACACAGGTCCTGATTAAACTAAACACAGGTCCTGTATAAACTAAACACAGGACCTGTTTAGACTAAACACAGGTCCTATTTAAACTAAACACAGGTCATGTTTAAACTAAACACAGGTCCTGATTAAACTAAACACAGGTTATGGTTATGGACAAATGAAGGGTCACATAAAGTAAAACTGATCATGTTTAAATTAAACACAGGTCCTGTATAAACTAAACACAGGTCCTGTATAAACTAAACACAAGCCTTTTTTAAACTAAACACAGGTCCTGTTTAAACTAAACACAGGTCCCGGTTTAAACTAAACACAGGTCCAGTATAATCTAAACACAGGTCCTGTCTAAACTAAACACAGGACCTGTTTAACTAAACACAGGTCCTGTTTAAACTAAACACAGGTCCTGTTTAAAGTAATCACAGATCCTGTTTAAACTAATCACAAGTTATATTTAAACTAAACACAGGTCCTGTATAAACTAAACACAGGTCCTGTTTAGACTAAACACAGGTCCTGATTAAACTAAACACAGGTCCTGTTTAAACTAATCACAAGTTATATTTAAACTAAACGCAGGTCATGTTTAAAGTAAACACAGGTCCTGTTTAAACTAAACACAGGTCCTGTTTAACTAAACACAGGTCCTGTTTAACTAAACACAGGTCTTGTTTAAACTAAACTCAAGTCATGTTTAAACTAAACACAGGTCCTGTTTAAACTACACACAGGTCATGTTTAACTAAACACAGGTCCTGTTTAACTAAACACAGGTCCTGTTTAACTAAACACAGGTCCTGTTTAAACTAAAAACAGGTCCCGTTTAACTAAACACAGGTCCTGTTTAAACCAAACCCAAGTCCTGTTTAAACTAAACACAGGTCCTGCTTAGACTAAACACAGGTCCTGATTAAACTAAACACAGGTCCTGATTAAACTAAACACAGGTCCTGTATAAACTAAACACAGGTCCTGTTTAGACTAAACACAGGTCCTGATTAAACTAAACACAGGTCCTGTTTAAACTAATCACAAGTCATATTTAAACTAAACGCAGGTCATGTTTAAAGTAAACACAGGTCCTGTTTAAACTAAACACAGGTCTTGTTTAAACTAAACTCAGGTCCTGTTTAAACTAAACACAGGTCATATTTAAACTAAACACAGGTCCTGTTTAAACTAAACACAGGTCATGTTTAAACTAAACGGAGATCATGTTTAAACTAAACCCAGGTCATGTTTAAACTAAACCCAGGTCATGTTTAAACTAAACCCAGGTCATGTTTAAACCAAACCCAGGTCCTGTTTAAACTAAACACAGGTCCTGTTTAAACTAAACACAGGTCATGTTTAAACTAAACACAGGTCCTATTTAAACTAAACACAAGCCCTTTTTCAACTAAACACAGGTCCTATTTAAACTAAACACAGGTCCTATTTAAACTAAACACAGGTCCTGTTTATCTAAACACAGGTCCTGTTTATCTAAACACAGGTCCTATTTAAATTAAACACAGGTCCTATTTAAACTAAACACAAGTCCTATTTAAACTAAACACAGGTCCTATTTAAACTAAACACAGGTCATGTTTAAACCAAATCCAGGTCCTGTTTAAACCAAACACAGGTCCTGATTAAACTAAACACATTTCGTGATTAAACTAAACACAGGTCCTGTATAAACTAAACACAGGTCCTGTTTAGACTAAACACCGGTCCTATTTAAACTAAACACAGGTCATGTTTAAACTAAACACAGGTCCTGATTAAACTAAACACAGGTCCTATTTAAACTAAACACAGGTCCTGTATAAACTAAACACAGGTCCTGTATAAACTAAACACAAGCCCTTTTTAAACTAAACACTGGTCCTGTTTAAACTAAACACAGGTCCCGGTTTAAACTAAACACAGGTCCAGTATAATCTAAACACAGGTCCTGTCTAAACTAAACACAGGTCCTGTCTAAACTAAACACAGGTCCTGTTTAACTAAACACAGGTCCTGTTTAAACTAAACACAGGTCCTGTTTAAACCAAACCCAAGTCCTGTTTAAACTAAACACAGGTCCTGTTTAGACTAAACACAGGTCCTGATTAAACTAAACACAGGTCCTGTATAAAGTAAACACAGGTCCTGTTTAGTCTAAACACAGGTCCTGATTAAACTAAAAACAGGTCCTGTTTAAACTAAACTCAAGTCATGTTTAAACTAAACACAGGTCCTGTTTAGACTACACACAGGTCATGTTTAAGCTAAACTCAAGTCCTATTTAACCTAAACTCAAGTCCTATTTAAACTAAACTCAGGTGCTATTTAAACTAAACACAGGTCATGTTTAAACCAAACCCAGGTCCTGTTTAAACCAAACACAGGTCCTGATTAAACTAAACACAGGTCTTGATTAAACTAAACACAGGTCCTGTTTAGACTAAACACAGGTCCTATTTAAACTAAACACAGGTCATGTTTACACTAAACACAGTTCCTGATTAAACTAAACCCAGGTACTGTTTAAACTAAACACAGGTTCTGTTTAAACCAAACACAGGTCCTGTTTACACTAAACACAGGTCCTGTTTAAACTAAACACAGGTCCCGGTTTAAACTAAACACAGGTCCTTTTTATCTAAACACAGGTCCTATTTAAACTAAACACAGGTCCTATTTAAACTAAACACAGGTCATGTTTAAACTAAACACAGGTCCTATTTAAAGTAAACACAGGTCCTGTTTATCTAAACACAGGTCATGTTTAAACTAAACACAGGTCCTATTTAAACTAAACACAGGTCATGTTTAAACCAAACACAGGTCCTGTTTATCTAAACACAGGTCCTATTTAAACTAAACACAGGTCATGTTTAAACCAAACACAGGTCCTGATTAAACTAAACACACGTCATGTTTAAACCAAACCCAGGTCCTGTTTAAACCAAACACAGGTCCTGATTAAACTAAACACAGGTCCTGATTAAACTAAACACAGGTCCTGTATAAACTAAACACAGGTCCTGTTTAGACTAAACACAGGTCCTATTTAAACTAAACACAGGTCATGTTTAAACTAAACACAGGTCCTGATTAAACTAAACACAGGTTATGGTTATGGACAAAAAGGGTCACATAAAGTAAAACTGATCATGTTTAAACTAAACACAGGTCCTGTATAAACTAAACACAGGTCCTGTATAAACTAAACACAGGTCCCGGTTTAAACTAAACACAGGTCCAGTATAATCTAAACACAGGTCCTGTCTAAACTAAACACAGGTCCTGTCTAAACTAAACACAGGTCCTGTTTAACTAAACACAGGTCCTGTTTAAACTAAACACAGGTCCTGTTTAAACCAAACCCAAGTCCTGTTTAAACTAAACACAGGTCCTGTTTAGATTAAACACAGGTCCTGATTAAACTAAACACAGGTCCTGTATAAAGTAAACACAGGTCCTGTTTAGTCTAAACACAGGTCCTGATTAAACTAAACACAGGTCCTGTTTAAACTAAACTCAAGTCATGTTTAAACTAAACACAGGTCCTGTTTAAACTACACACAGGTCATGTTTAAGCTAAACTCAAGTCCTATTTAAACTAAACTCAAGTCCTATTTAAACTAAACTCAGGTCCTATTTAAACTAAACACAGGTCATGTTTAAACCAAACCCAGGTCCTGTTTAAACCAAACACAGGTCCTGATTAAACTAAACACAGGTCTTGATTAAACTAAACACAGGTCCTGTTTAGACTAAACACAGGTCCTATTTAAACTAAACACAGGTCATGTTTACACTAAACACAGGTCCTGATTAAACTAAACACAGGTCCTATTTAAACTAAACACAGGTCATCTTTACACTAAACACAGGTCCTGATTAAACTAAACACAGGTCCTATTTAAACTAAACACAGGTCATGTTTAAACTAAACACAGGTCTTGTCTAAACTAAACACAGGTCCTGTTTAACTAAACACAGGTCCTGTTTAACTAAACACAGGTCTTGTCTAAACTAAACACAGGTCCTGTTTAACTAAACACAGGTCCTGTTTAACTAAACACAGGTCCTGTTTAAACTAAACACAGGTCCTGTTTAAACTAAACACAGGTCCTGATTAAACTAAACACAGGTCCTGTATAAACTAAACACAGGTCCTGTTTAGACTAAACACAGGTCCTGATTAAACTAAACACAGGTCCTGTCTAAACTAAACACAGGTTTGTTTAACTAAACACAGGTCCTGTTTAAACTAAACACAGGTCCTGTTTAAACTAAACACAGATCCTGTTTAAACCAAACCCAAGTCCTGTTTAAACTAAACACAGGTCCTGTTTAGACTAAACACAGGTCCTGATTAAACTAAACACAGGTCCTGATTAAACTAAACACAGGTCCTGCATAAACTAAACACAGGTCCTGTTTAGACTAAACACAGGTCCTGATTAAACTAAACACAGGTCCTGTTTAAACTAATCACAAGTTATATTTAAACTAAACACAGGTCCTGTTTAAACTAAACACAGGTCTTGTTTAAACTAAACTCAAGTCATGTTTAAACTAAACAAAGGTCCTGTTTAAACTACACACAGGTCATGTTTAAACTAAACTCAAGTCCTATTTAAACTAAACACAGGTCATATTTAAACTAAACACAGGTCCTGTTTAAACTAAACACAGGTCATGTTTAAACTAAACAGAGGTCATGTTTAAACTAAACCCAGGTCCTGTTTAAACTAAACACAGGTCCTGTCTAAACTAAACCCAGGTCCTGTTTAAACCAAACACAGGTCCTGATTAAACTAAACACAGGTCCTGATTAAACTAAACACAGGTCCTGTATAAACTAAACACAGGTCCTGTTTAGACTAAACACAGGTCCTATTTAAACTAAACACAGGTCATGTTTAAACTAAACACAGGTCCTGATTAAACTAAACACAGGTTATGGTTATGGACAAAAAGGGTCACATAAAGTAAAACTGATCATGTTTAAACTAAACACAGGTCCTGTATAAACTAAACACAGGTCCTGTATAAACTAAACACAGGTCCTGTTTAAACTAATCACAAGTTATATTTAAACTAAACACAGGTCCTGTATAAACTAAACACAGGTCCTGTTTAGACTAAACACAGGTCCTGTATAAACTAAACACAGGTCTTGTTTAAACTAAACACAGGTCCTGTTTAAAGTAAACACAGGTCCTGTTTAAACTAAACACAGGTCTTGTTTAAACTAAACTCAAGTCATGTTTAAACTAAACACAGGTCCTGTTTAAACTACACACAGGTCCTGTTTAACTAAACACAGGTCCTGTTTAAACTAAAAACAGGTCCCGTTTAACTAAACACAGGTCCTGTTTAAACCAAACCCAAGTCCTGTTTAAACTAAACACAGGTCCTGCTTAGACTAAACACAGGTCCTGATTAAACTAAACACAGGTCCTGATTAAACTAAACACAGGTCCTGTATAAACTAAACACAGGTCCTGTTTAGACTAAACACAGGTCCTGATTAAACTAAACACAGGTCCTGTTTAAACTAATCACAAGTCATATTTAAACTAAACGCAGGTCATGTTTAAAGTAAACACAGGTCCTGTTTAAACTAAACACAGGTCTTGTTTAAACTAAACTCAAGTCATGTTTAAACTAAACACAGGTCCTATTTAAACTACACACAGGTCATGTTTAAACTAAACTCAAGTCTTATTTAAACTAAACTCAGGTCCTGTTTAAACTAAACACAGGTCATATTTAAACTAAACACAGGTCCTGTTTAAACTAAACACAGGTCATGTTTAAACTAAACGGAGGTCATGTTTAAACTAAACCCAGGTCATGTTTAAACTAAACCCAGGTCATGTTTAAACCAAACCCAGGTCCTGTTTAAACTAAACACAGGTCCTGTTTAAACTAAACACAGGTAATGTTTAAACTAAACACAGGTCCTATTTAAACTAAACACAAGCCCTTTTTCAACTAAACACAGGTCCTATTTAAACTAAACA
The DNA here is from genome assembly GCA_022114975.2 of Lampris megalopsis. NCBI lineage: Eukaryota > Metazoa > Chordata > Actinopteri > Lampriformes > Lampridae > Lampris > Lampris megalopsis. The sequence goes on along the minus strand of JAJHIY020001987.1, from coordinate 1,702,303 downwards.
GAGGTCCTATTTAAACTAAACACAGGTCCTGTTTATCTAAACACAGGTCCTGTTTATCTAAACACAGGTCCTATTTAAATTAAACACAGGTCCTATTTAAACTAAACACAAGTCCTATTTAAACTAAACACAGGTCCTATTTAAACTAAACACAGGTCATGTTTAAACCAAATCCAGGTCCTGTTTAAACCAAACACAGGTCCTGATTAAACTAAACACAGTTCGTGATTAAACTAAACACAGGTCCTGTATAAACTAAACACAGGTCCTTTTTAGACTAAACACCGGTCCTATTTAAACTAAACACAGGTCATGTTTAAACTAAACACAGGTCCTGATTAAACTAAACACAGGTCCTATTTAAACTAAACACAGGTCCTGTATAAACTAAACACAGGTCCTGTATAAACTAAACACAAGCCCTTTTTAAACTAAACACAGGTCCTGTTTAAACTAAACACAGGTCCCGGTTTAAACTAAACACAGGTCCAGTATAATCTAAACACAGGTCCTGTCTAAACTAAACACAGGTCCTGTCTAAACTAAACACAGGTCCTGTTTAACTAAACACAGGTCCTGTTTAAACTAAACACAGGTCCTGTTTAAACCAAACCCAAGTCCTGTTTAAACTAAACACAGGTCCTGTTTAGATTAAACACAGGTCCTGATTAAACTAAACACAGGTCCTGTATAAAGTAAACACAGGTCCTGTTTAGTCTAAACACAGGTCCTGATTAAACTAAACACAGGTCCTGTTTAAACTAAACTCAAGTCATGTTTAAACTAAACACAGGTCCTGTTTAAACTACACACAGGTCATGTTTAAGCTAAACTCAAGTCCTATTTAAACTAAACTCAAGTCCTATTTAAACTAAACTCAGGTCCTATTTAAACTAAACACAGGTCATGTTTAAACCAAACCCAGGTCCTGTTTAAACCAAACACAGGTCCTGATTAAACTAAACACAGGTCTTGATTAAACTAAACACAGGTCCTGTTTAGACTAAACACAGGTCCTATTTAAACTAAACACAGGTCATGTTTACACTAAACACAGGTCCTGATTAAACTAAACACAGGTCCTATTTAAACTAAACACAGGTCATGTTTAAACTAAACTCAGGTCTTGTCTAAACTAAACACAGGTCCTGTTTAACTAAACACAGGTCCTGTTTAACTAAACACAGGTCTTGTCTAAACTAAACACAGGTCCTGTTTAACTAAACACAGGTCCTGTTTAACTAAACACAGGTCCTGTTTAAACTAAACACAGGTCCTGTTTAAACTAAACACAGGTCCTGATTAAACTAAACACAGGTCCTGTATAAACTAAACACAGGTCCTGTTTAGACTAAACACAGGTCCTGATTAAACTAAACACAGGTCCTGTCTAAACTAAACACAGGTTTGTTTAACTAAACACAGGTCCTGTTTAAACTAAACACAGGTCCTGTTTAAACTAAACACAGGTCCTGTTTAAACCAAACCCAAGTCCTGTTTAAACTAAACACAGGTCCTGTTTAGACTAAACACAGGTCCTGATTAAACTAAACACAGGTCCTGTCTAAACTAAACACAGGTCCTGTCTAAACTAAACACAGGTCCTGTTTAAACTAAACACAGGTCCTGTTTAAACTAAACACAGATCCTGTTTAAACCAAACCCAAGTCCTGTTTAAACTAAACACAGGTCCTGTTTAGACTAAACACAGGTCCTGATTAAACTAAACACAGGTCCTGATTAAACTAAACACAGGTCCTGCATAAACTAAACACAGGTCCTGTTTAGACTAAACACAGGTCCTGATTAAACTAAACACAGGTCCTGTTTAAACTAATCACAAGTTATATTTAAACTAAACACAGGTCCTGTTTAAACTAAACACAGGTCTTGTTTAAACTAAACTCAAGTCATGTTTAAACTAAACAAAGGTCCTGTTTAAACTACACACAGGTCATGTTTAAACTAAACTCAAGTCCTATTTAAACTAAACACAGGTCATATTTAAACTAAACACAGGTCCTGTTTAAACTAAACACAGGTCATGTTTAAACTAAACAGAGGTCATGTTTAAACTAAACCCAGGTCCTGTTTAAACTAAACACAGGTCCTGTCTAAACTAAACACAGGTCCTGTTTAAACCAAACCCAGGTCCTGTTTAAACAAAACCCAGGTCCTGTTTAACCTAAACACAGGTCCTGTTTAAACCAAACACAGGTCCTGTTTAAACCAAACACAGGTCCTATTTAAACTAAACACAGGTCCTGTTTGTCTAAACACAGGTCCTATTTAAACTAAACACAGGTCCTGTTTATCTAAACACAGGTGCTATTTAAACTAAACACAGGTCCTGTTTATCTAAACACAGGTGCTATTTAAACTAAACACAGGTCCTGTTTATCTAAACACAGGTGCTATTTAAACTAAACACAGGTCCTATTTAAAGTAAACACAGGTCATGTTTAAACCAAACACAAGCCCTTTTTAAACTAAACACAGGTCCCGGTTTAAACTAAACACAGGTCCCGGTTTAAACTACACATAGGTCCTGTTTAAACTACACACAGGTCCTATTTAAACTAAACTCAGGTCCTGTTTAGACTAAACAAAGATCATATTTAAACCAAATCCAGGTGCTGTTTAAACTAAACACAGGTCCAGTATAATCTAAACACAGGTCCTGTTTAAACTAAACACAGGTCCTGTCTAAACTAAACACAGGTCCTGTTTAAACTAAACACAGGTCCTGTTTAAACTAAACACAGGTCCAGTATAAACTCAACACAGGTCCTGTTTAAACTAAACACAGGTCCTGTTTAAACTAAACACAGGTCCTGTCTAAACTAAACACAGGTGCTGTTTAACTAAACACAGGTCCTGTATAAACTAAACACAGGTCCTGTTTAAGATAATCACAAGTCATATTTAAACTAAACACAGGTCCTGTTTAAACTAAACAAAGGTGCTGTTTAAACTAAACACAGGTCCTGTTTAAACTAAACACAAGTCATATTTAAACTAAACACAGGTCCTGTTTAAACTAAACACAGGTCCTGTTTAAACCAAACCCAAGTCCTGTTTAAACTAAACACAGGTCCTGTTTAGACTAAACACAGGTCCTGATTAAACTAAACACAGGTCCTGTCTAAACTAAACACAGGTCCTGTCTAAACTAAACACAGGTCCTGTTTAAACTAAACACAGGTCCTGTTTAGACTAAACACAGGTCCTGATTAAACTAAACACAGGTCCTGATTAAACTAAACACAGGTCCTGCATAAACTAAACACAGGTCCTGTTTAGACTAAACACAGGTCCTGATTAAACTAAACACAGGTCCTGTTTAAACTAATCACAAGTTATATTTAAACTAAACGCAGGTCATGTTTAAAGTAAACACAGGTCCTGTTTAAACTAAACACAGGTCTTGTTTAAACTAAACTCAAGTCATGTTTAAACTAAACACAGGTCCTGTCTAAACTAAACACAGGTGCTGTTTAACTAAACACAGGTCCTGTATAAACTAAACACTGGTCCTGTTTAAGATAATCACAAGTCATATTTAAACTAAACACAGGTCCTGTTTAAACTAAACAAAGGTGCTGTTTAAACTAAACACAGGTCCTGTTTAAACTAAACACAAGTCATATTTAAACTAAACACAGGTCCTGTTTAAACTAAACACAGGTCCTGTTTAAACCAAACCCAAGTCCTGTTTAAACTAAACACAGGTCCTGTTTAGACTAAACACAGGTCCTGATTAAACTAAACACAGGTCCTGTCTAAACTAAACACAGGTCCTGTCTAAACTAAACACAGGTCCTGTTTAAACTAAACACAGGTCCTGTTTAGACTAAACACAGGTCCTGATTAAACTAAACACAGGTCCTGATTAAACTAAACACAGGTCCTGCATAAACTAAACACAGGTCCTGTTTAGACTAAACACAGGTCCTGATTAAACTAAACACAGGTCCTGTTTAAACTAATCACAAGTTATATTTAAACTAAACGCAGGTCATGTTTAAAGTAAACACAGGTCCTGTTTAAACTAAACACAGGTCTTGTTTAAACTAAACTCAAGTCATGTTTAAACTAAACACAGGTCCTGTTTAAACTACACACAGGTCATGTTTAAACTAAACTCAAGTCCTATTTAAACTACACACAGGTCATGTTTAAACTAAACTCAAGTCATGTTTAAACTAAACACAGGTCCTGTTTAAACTACACACAGGTCATATTTAAACTAAACACAGGTCCTGTTTAAACTAAACACAGGTCATGTTTAAACTAAACAGAGGTCATGTTTAAACTAAACCCAGGTCCTGTTTAAACTAAACACAGGTCCTGTCTAAACTAAACACAGGTCCTGTTTAAACCAAACCCAGGTCCTGTTTAAACAAAACCCAGGTCCTGTTTAACCTAAACACAGGTCCTGTTTAAACCAAACACAGGTCCTGTTTAAACTAAACACAGGTCCTATTTAAACTAAACACAGGTCCTGTTTGTCTAAACACAGGTCCTATTTAAACTAAACACAGGTCCTGTTTATCTAAACACAGGTGCTATTTAAACTAAACACAGGTCATGTTTAAACTAAACACAGGTCCTATTTAAAGTAAACACAGGTCATGTTTAAACTAAACACAGGTCCTATTTAAACTAAACACAGATCATATTTAAACTAAACACAGGTCCTGTTTAAACTAAACACAGGTCCTGTCTAAACTAAACACAGGTCTTGTTTAACTAAACACAGGTCCTGTTTAAACTAAACACAGGTCCTGTTTAAACTAAACACAGGTCCTGTTAAACTAAACACAGGTCCTGTTTAGACTAAACACAGGTCCTGATTAAACTAAACACAGGTCCTATTTAAACTAAACACAGGTCCTGATTAAACTAAATACAGGTCCTATTTAAACTAAACACAGGTCATGTTTAAACTAAACACAGGTCATGTTTAAACTAAACACAGGTTATGGTTATGGACAAATGAAGGGTCAAATAAAGTAAAACTGATCATGTTTAAACTAAACACAGGTCCTGTATAAACTGACACAGGTCCTGTATAAACTAAACACAGGCCCTGTATAAACTAAACACAAGCCCTTTTTAAACTAAACACAGGTCCTGTATAAACTAAACACAGGTCCTGTATAAACTAAACACAAGCCCTTTTTAAACTAAACACAGGTCCCGGTTTAAACTACACACAGGTCCTGTTTAAACTACACACAGGTCATGTTTAAACTAAACTCAAGTCCTATTTAAACTAAACTCAGGTCCTGTTTAGACTAAACAAAGATCATATTTAAACCAAATCCAGGTGCTGTTTAAACTAAACACAGGTCCAGTATAATCTAAACACAGGTCCTGTTTACACTAAACCCAGGTCCTGTTTAAACTAAACACAGGTCCTGTCTAAACTAAACACAGGTCCTGTTTAAACTAAACACAGGTCCTGTTTAAACTAAACACAGGTCCTGTTTAAACTAAACACAGGTCCAGTATAAACTCAACACAGGTCCTGTTTAAACTAAACACAGGTCCTGTTTAAACTAAACACAGGTGCTGTTTAACTAAACACAGGTCCTGTATAAACTAAACACAGGTCCTGTTTAAGATAATCACAAGTCATATTTAAACTAAACACAGGTCCTGTTTAAACTAAACAAAGGTGCTGTTTAAACTAAACACAGGTCCTGTTTAAACTAAACACAAGTCATATTTAAACTAAACACAGGTCCTGTTTAAACTAAACACAGGTCATGTTTAAACTAAACACAGGTCATGTTTGACTAAGCACAGGTCATGTTTAAACTAAACACAGGTCATGTTTAAACTAAACACAGGTCATGTTTAAACTAAACAGAGGTCATGTTTAAACTAAACCCAGGTCCTGTTTAAACTAAACACAGGTCCTGTCTAAACTAAACACAGGTCCTGTTTAAACCAAACCCAGGTCCTGTTTAAACAAAACCCAGGTCCTGTTTAACCTAAACACAGGTCCTGTTTAAACCAAACACAGGTCCTGTTTAAACTAAACACAGGTCCTATTTAAACTAAACACAGGTCCTGTTTGTCTAAACACAGGTCCTATTTAAACTAAACACAGGTCCTGTTTATCTAAACACAGGTGCTATTTAAACTAAACACAGGTCATGTTTAAACTAAACACAGGTCCTATTTAAAGTAAACACAGGTCATGTTTAAACTAAACACAGGTCCTATTTAAACTAAACACAGATCATATTTAAACTAAACACAGGTCCTGTTTAAACTAAACACAGGTCCTGTCTAAACTAAACACAGGTCTTGTTTAACTAAACACAGGTCCTGTTTAAACTAAACACAGGTCCTGTTTAAACTAAACACAGGTCCTGTTAAACTAAACACAGGTCCTGTTTAGACTAAACACAGGTCCTGATTAAACTAAACACAGGTCCTATTTAAACTAAACACAGGTCCTGATTAAACTAAATACAGGTCCTATTTAAACTAAACACAGGTCATGTTTAAACTAAACACAGGTCATGTTTAAACTAAACACAGGTTATGGTTATGGACAAATGAAGGGTCAAATAAAGTAAAACTGATCATGTTTAAACTAAACACAGGTCCTGTATAAACTGACACAGGTCCTGTATAAACTAAACACAGGTCCTGTATAAACTAAACACAAGCCCTTTTTAAACTAAACACAGGTCCTGTATAAACTAAACACAGGTCCTGTATAAACTAAACACAAGCCCTTTTTAAACTAAACACAGGTCCCGGTTTAAACTACACACAGGTCCTGTTTAAACTACACACAGGTCATGTTTAAACTAAATTCAAGTCCTATTTAAACTAAACTCAGGTCCTGTTTAAACTAAACACAGGTCCTGTCTAAACTAAACACAGGTCCTGTTTAAACCAAACCCAGGTCCTGTTTAAACAAAACCCAGGTCCTGTTTAACCTAAACACAGGTCCTGTTTAAACCAAACACAGGTCCTGTTTAAACTAAACACAGGTCCTATTTAAACTAAACACAGGTCCTGTTTGTCTAAACACAGGTCCTATTTAAACTAAACACAGGTCCTGTTTATCTAAACACAGGTGCTATTTAAACTAAACACAGGTCATGTTTAAACTAAACACAGGTCCTATTTAAAGTAAACACAGGTCATGTTTAAACTAAACACAGGTCCTATTTAAACTAAACACAGATCATATTTAAACTAAACACAGGTCCTGTTTAAACTAAACACAGGTCCTGTCTAAACTAAACACAGGTCTTGTTTAACTAAACACAGGTCCTGTTTAAACTAAACACAGGTCCTGTTTAAACTAAACACAGGTCCTGTTAAACTAAACACAGGTCCTGTTTAGACTAAACACAGGTCCTGATTAAACTAAACACAGGTCCTATTTAAACTAAACACAGGTCCTGATTAAACTAAATACAGGTCCTATTTAAACTAAACACAGGTCATGTTTAAACTAAACACAGGTCATGTTTAAACTAAACACAGGTTATGGTTATGGACAAATGAAGGGTCAAATAAAGTAAAACTGATCATGTTTAAACTAAACACAGGTCCTGTATAAACTGACACAGGTCCTGTATAAACTAAACACAGGTCCTGTATAAACTAAACACAAGCCCTTTTTAAACTAAACACAGGTCCTGTATAAACTAAACACAGGTCCTGTATAAACTAAACACAAGCCCTTTTTAAACTAAACACAGGTCCCGGTTTAAACTACACACAGGTCCTGTTTAAACTACACACAGGTCATGTTTAAACTAAACTCAAGTCCTATTTAAACTAAACTCAGGTCCTGTTTAGACTAAACAAAGATCATATTTAAACCAAATCCAGGTGCTGTTTAAACTAAACACAGGTCCAGTATAATCTAAACACAGGTCCTGTTTACACTAAACCCAGGTCCTGTTTAAACTAAACACAGGTCCTGTCTAAACTAAACACAGGTCCTGTTTAAACTAAACACAGGTCCTGTTTAAACTAAACACAGGTCCTGTTTAAACTAAACACAGGTCCAGTATAAACTAAACACAGGTCCTGTTTAAACTAAACACAGGTCCTGTTTAAACTAAACACAGGTGCTGTTTAACTAAACACAGGTCCTGTTTAAACTAAACACAGGTCCTGTTTAAACTAAACACAGGTGCTGTTTAACTAAACACAGGTCCTGTATAAACTAAACACAGGTCCTGTTTAAGATAATCACAAGTCATATTTAAACTAAACACAGGTCCTGTTTAAACTAAACAAAGGTGCTGTTTAAACTAAACACAGGTCCTGTTTAAACTAAACACAAGTCATATTTAAACTAAACACAGGTCCTGTTTAAACTAAACACAGGTCATGTTTAAACTAAACACAGGTCATGTTTGACTAAGCACAGGTCATGTTTAAACTAAACACAGGTCATGTTTAAACTAAACACAGGTCATATTTTTGACAAATGAAGGGTCAAATAAAGTAAACACGTCTTGTTTTTGGACTAATGAAAGGTCAAATAAAGTAAACATAACATGTTTTTGGACAAATGAAGGGTTAAATTGAACCAATTTGACATTTAATTGGGTTGTAGCTTTAAAAAGACAGAGTCCTGCACAGTTGAACAGCAACAGCTGTGGCAGAACTACCACCAGTAGCAGAGTTTTTAATTCATTTTATGTTGATCTTTGCACTGATAAAAACTGAACTTTCACATTTTGTTGTACTTGTACAATGACAAAGTTCTATTCTATTCTATACTTGTGGTTTCCTTGCTGTGGCTTTCCATGTGGTTTCCATGTGGGAAGCCAGAGGTCACTCATCCCTCTACTGGAGCCAACCATGACCTGCCATGACACCAGTTATTAACAGTTATTAACATTTATTAACAGTTATTAACAGTAATTAACAGTTATCAACAGTTATTAACAATTATTAACAGCAGAACATATAGCTGACTTTTAATCCATAGAAATATGCATTCGCTGTACTGCTTGAGTGAATACATCCATGTAGGAGGTTGGTGTGTTGTTCCTACTTGGCAGTTAAGTGATCTACAAGGCTGTGCAGTGAACAAGTCAACCTCATTGTCTCCACCAGGATGTTTTATTACACCACCGTGCATCTCCATTTAAGAGTTCAAATAAAAAATAATTGTTCGACAATGTTTAGTCAAACATAAGAGCCTTGACGTTGATGAATTCAGATCCAATTTTAGAAGCCAAAGTAAATAAAGAGGGTGGAAGTCAAGCAAATATAATCTATGAATGATAATCAATGAATCAGAGCAGAACACAGAAGAGGTGTAGGTCTGTCCAGGGCCAGCCTCTTTTCCCGAGTAAATAAAAGCCTTGACACGAAAGACTGTAAAACATAAGTCGTCAAACAGGCATAACAGTGACCAGTAGAATAATACCAAATTGCTGCACATTTTCTTCTGACGGACTATACATATTTGACACAGTCTGACTTCACTGGTGTGGATCCAAGATGGTGCAGCCACTAAGACGGGTGTGGATTTCCACTTTGTGTTTTGTGATTTTTGGTATCTCAGGTAAGACATTTTTAAGTATTGGGTGCTTGCAAAGAATGAAATATTTTCTAAAACTGTAGTTTAAACAGTTTGAAATAATATCATTTGCAGTTCTGCAGTTGAACTGAATGTCTCGCATGAAACTGGATTTAAAGATGAGGTTAGAACGTATAAGAAGCACCTAGATTAATCACTAAGCCAGTTATTCTGGAAGCAACTCCTCTCCTCTCCTTTTAGTCACACTGGAGGAATATTCTTGCAGATTCTCAAAATGTGCAGTTTTGGTGAGCCATTAGTATGTAATACTCGACAGTCTGTGCCAAGGCTTCAGTTGCTCAATTCCTTGAAGTCAACATAGGTTTGAGAACTGGGACCAATTTCCCAAATATGTGGCCCTCATCAGTTCAATAAATCACACGATATGCCTCATAGTTCAACTCGTAAAAGTCTCTGTTATGAACAGGGTTGGATATTGTGGATGGATATGGGGATTTTACTGATAATTCAAATGTGGAAATGAGACTGTGACAAGATTTTGTCCTACCTTGGTAGTCCATGTTCAGTCTGAGAAGCGATAAATGAATAAATGATATATGTTACTTGAACCCTACAGGTGCTCTTTCTGCCCATCTGCTTCACAAAGCTCACCGCCTCACCTTGGAGGACCAGTGCACCACAGCACCCTGCAGAGCCTTCTATCTGGCTATGGAGATCACCAACAGGGTCTTCACCAAACCTCTGCTGGACCCCAGATCTGAGGGCTATGCAGCCATGTATAAAGAAGTCAATGACTTGGTAAGATTATTAATGATAATCATCGGAAAATAAATACCAATGACAGCAAACACAAAAATGTCATGAAGTAATTAAAAACAGTTTTTAAAGAATTGTAAAATAAGTGTAAATGCAGTGGGTGAAAGCAAATCACACAAGGCCATTTTTAAAGCATTTGTTTTAATAAGAGATGTACAAACACATGATCGCCTTTGTTCTCACATTTAGAATGAAAAAAAAACTGCTGTTGGTTTAAAATGTTTACTGGTAAAAAACAAACAGCCAAGCTGCTGTATAGCGTGTTGTTGAAAGTTTTAAAGGCGTTAGGGTTAAATAATCCTTCATTCTTAGAGAACATTTAATTCAACAAGAGAAGTAAATATATCTGTTCAGGGCCATTCCAGCAATAAAGTTGAGGGACATTATAAGACAGCCTTGACATCACCATAGCTCATGTCGTCCTGCACACAATGACTGGGATTTCTTAGATTCTGAGATAAAGAGAAGACAAATAAGAAGCATCAGTCTGCAAATGACACATTTTCTTTTTGCTATGTGGAGGAGAGATAGTCCAGGGCTGGTCAGTTCCAACAAAGGCAGCACATGTCAATCGACAAATAGACAGTACCCATTATTTTTATTCCATCCCAATATATTTCCAAAAAAGAAGCAGAAAACATGAATAAAAATACATTTTAAAGGCGAAGAGTGATGGCCTACTTTTGTTTCACCTGTATGATTTTTATCATTCTTTGCATTTGCAGCTTGATAATGTCTACAAGTGCCCAGCATGTGCAACACATAGCTTCTATCGAGGTGTTGCAGCAATGACTTTCAGGTACTACAGCGTCTTCACATACACCTACTTGTCAACTGTGTCTGAAGTACTTGAAATGTAGGTTTTATATATTGAAAGTTAATTTGTATAATTTAGCTAGAAAGATTAAAGGGATAATAAAAATGACAATAAAATGATTCAAGTCATAAAATAAAAAAAAATGAATGAAATTACCTGTAACACAATTTTATTTCCCCAGCTCATGGCATTTCTTTCATTCACAGCCCTGGATCAGTAATAGCAAATGCAACTGTCGTGTTCAACACAGTTTTCATCAATCCTATGATTGTCAGTGTGCTCTTTGTCAATCACGTGAATTCATTTCCTCAAGAAACCCTCAATATCAACTTGGATTATAGTAAACGTAAGATCTAATTTTGTGTACCTATTTCACAATTTTGCTGCTATAAACCCGATGTTCCACCTGTAACAGTACTCTGTTGTTTTACTCTGTGTAGATTCCTTACCAAAGCCAGCTCCAGCTCCTGCAGCTGCTACGACTACAACTCCCACAACTACTACAGCTACCACCCCAGATCCAGCAACTACTACAACCACCAAACCTACAACTACTTCTTCCAAAACTACCACAACATCAACACATCAGCCTAAAATTAAAACTCTTACAACTGTTACAACCACAGCCTCTAAGCCTACAACTACCACAACCTCTAAGCCAACAACTCCAACTACCACAACCTCTAAGCCTACAACTTCCACAACTTCCACAACCTCTCAGCCGACAACTCCAACTACCACAACCTCTAAGCCAACAACTCCAACTACCACAACCACAGCCTCTAAGCCAACAACTCCAACTACCACAACCTCTAAGCCAACAACTCCAACTACCACAACCACAGCCTCTAAGCCAACAACTCCAACTACCACAACCTCTAAGCCTACAACTACCACAACCTCTAAGGCAACAACTCCAACTACCACAACCTCTAAGCCTACAACTACCACAACCTCTAAGGCAACAACTCCAACTACCACAACCTCTAAGCCTACAACTACCAGAACCTCTAATGCAACAACTCCAACTACCACAACCTCTAAGCCTACAACTCCCACAACTACCACAACCTCTAAGGCAACAGCTCCAACTACCACAACCTCTAAGCCAACAACTCTAACTACCACAACCACAGCCTCTAAGGCAACAACTCCAAATACCACAACCATAACTTCTAAGCCTACAACTCCCACAACCTCTAAGCCAACAACTCCAACTACCACAACCTCTAAGCCTACAACTACCACAACCTCTAAGCCTACAACTCCCACAACCTCTAAGCCTAAAACTACTACAACTACAATTCCCAAAACCACAACGTTTAACACGACAACCACAACCACAACCACAACCATAACCTCTAAGCCTATATCTAAAATTACCACAATCACTATTATCACAACCTCAAATTCAACCAGCCAAGCAAGTACAAGTAGAAGTGGCAGTGTTGACACAGCCAATGGACAAAGAAAAACTACTGATCATTCAACAGCAGCCAAACCACCAACAACAGCAAATCCTTCAGACAAACCAACAAATCATCACAATAATTTAACCAAGAATCCCACAGCTTCACTGACATTGGATGGCAGCAGGAATAATGGGGTACCTGGATGGGCCATTGCTCTTCTGGTATTAGCTGCCGCCATTTTCTTGCTGCTCATAATCATCTTTGTCATGATGGTAAGTTGTTATCCAAGTTTGCTTGAAAAAAAGACAACTCATTCTTTTTATATTCTTTTTGTTCTACAGCGTTCAGTGCCGACTTAGTCAAATTTCTAATTTTGTGTATGAAAAATGATGATCCGCTGTGGCGACCCCTAACGGGGGCAGCCGGAAGTAGTAGGAGTAGTAGTAGTGTATGAAAATGCCGCGTGATGCTTCAATATTGTAAGGAAGAATATGGATGAATATAATTTTAATAAAGTGATATATATATTTGACTCATATTAAGCAATTGAAATGTAGTTGCGTGCTGTTTTTTGTATTTTTCAAACCGTGTTGTTCATGTGTGCCAGGTGTTTCACTGGTGTTGTGGCAAAGCAGAGAAGGACTCCATGGACGTCACTGAGGATCCATATCATACTGTGAAGAAACAACTTCCTCACAACACGCTGCCAGAATACTCTGCCCAAACACCAGTAGCTCCAAAGTCAATGCCCAGCCCAGAGCAGACACCAGCAGTCATTGTAAGTTTTGAATAGCTAACATTTAGTCCATGTTGTTTAATACTGAGGGGACATTTGATATTTTGCCCGTGTATTCTCACCATGGAATATATGAGACTTTATGACAGAGGTCCTCCGGAACGATTGGCAATAAGAAAATAACATTTAATGAACTGACTTATAACGTTTAAGCAACATACATTCAAGTTCAAGAATAAGGAGCAGCTCAGCTTATATGTGAAGGTATTTTCAGTTATTTTGTATGACCGGGTAAACAGTTATAGTATTGTTCTAAGGCTGTCCCATTTCTGGGTGCCACCTGTGTATTTGGGTATAAGACAACAAAAGCTCTTTTACACGTCTTTCTCTTTATTTTACACATCGTTCTCCTCATTTTATGTCTTTCTCTTTATTTTACACATATTTCTATTTTATATGTCTTTCTCTATTTTACGCCTTCCTCTTTATTTTACATCTTTCTCTTTATTGCACACATCTTTCTTTTTTATTTTACATGTCTTTCTCTAGTTTGTCTTTCTCTATTTTACACATCTTTCTCTTTATTTTACGTCTTTCTATTTATTTAACACATCTTTCTCTATATTTTACACATATTTCTCTATTTTATGTGTTTCTCTATTATACACCTTTCTCTTTATTTTACACGCCTTTCTCTTTATTTTACACGCCTTTCTCTTTATTTTACACATCTTTCTCAATAACATGTCTTTCTCTTTATTTTACACGTCTTTTTCTTTGTTTTACGCATCTTTCTCTTTATTTTACACGTCTTTCTCTTTATTTTACACGTCTTTTTCTTTGTTTTACACATCTTTCTCTTTATTTTACACGTCTTTCTCTTTATTTTACGCGTCTTTCTCTTTATTTTACACGTCTTTCTCTTTATTTCACGCGTCTCTATGTTCAACTGCAGCTATACATGGCGTGACATTGCACTATGGAAGTATGAAATACAAACCTTACTAAATGCAATATGCAAGGGCCTGGATTTCCTGTCTCAAAACACAATCTGCTCTTACCAAGAGTTTGGCATCACATAACAGAATGTTCATTTTAGTAGAGCACATGTATCTTTGGAATTTATTCATCAAATTTTGTCCCTCCGAGGATCTGTAATCATTGCCACGTTCTTTTTTCTAATTTAATGTACTTGTGCGACATAAAAATAAACAGGTTATACCAGAAACTCTTAAAACCTTGCTCTAAATTAAATAATAATAATCAATGATACCTACAGGTTTTCCTTTCATTGTTATTCTTTTGGATTTTATTTGGACGGTCTCTTATGATGTGAGGAAAGTTGGCATTGACTAAATACTTTGGAATTTGGATTTTAACGTTTTTAGTGTAGAGTTTAAATTTGATCCTCACAACTGCTCCACCTGTTCTCCTCAACAGGGGGACTCCCCCCAAAAGTCCAGAACAGGCTTCTACGCAGTGAATCCATAAGATGGAGGAGGAGGAAGAGGGGCTCATGTCGACAGGTATCCAATCCCTGTGCTTACACATCTGCTTAAGCTTTCAGCATCTCACAATTGAGACTTTTTGTACTCTAATGGTCTAAGTTAGACATTTCTGTTTACTGTGATTTCAATGATAATTTTTTCAACTATCACCTCCTATTCACTTTGTTGTCTAGCTCAACATGAGAGACAGATGAAGATTTCTAAAATAGCTTTCTAGAATATATGCTGGCAGGTCGTAGCTGATTTTGTGATCATAAATCCAGCTGTTCAGTATAAGATAGATATAAATACATATATTAAGATTCATGTAGGACATTTTTTTAATACAATCAGTACAAGCCTGTTTCGTGCGTCACGCCCTCATCAGCTGCCAATGTGATAAAACACTGGTACAACGTTTTATCACATGGGCAGCTGATTGTACCAAAGTTTTTTTTCTACATATATCTTAATATTCCACTCCTCATTTATTGAGAACTTTTGTCAACACCATTGACGGTCTGTATACACACACACACACACACACACACACACACACACACACATGCCATTTTTGGGCACACACACACACACACACACACACACACATATATATATATATATATACATATATATATATATATATATATATATATATATATATATATATATATATATATATATGTCATGTATATGTCATAAATGTCATTTCCTGTACAGCTCCATGGAAAATAAATGTTATTGGTTCTGAACCAAAACGTTTCTCATTTCTAGTGTTGCCTTCTAACACAAGTGCATTAGAGCCTTTGTGAGATGTTGAATGCACATAACCTCTTTCACAAGGAGGCTTTTATTTTAGTGATGGAGTTGTATTTAATCAATCAGCACTCAGTTTCTAATCTGATCTCCAAGTGAATGATTCACAGCTGGTGCTCCAAAGGCTCTGCAGAACAATCGTGAAGAGTAGCTTGTGAAGGTAGAGCTGTGTAGAGGTCTCATCCACCTCTCAGGACAGTCATGGAGAGTAGTTGTGAAGGTAGAAGCTGTGTAGAGGTCTCATCCATCTCTCAGGACAGTCATGGAGAGTAGTTGTGAAGGTAGAAGCTGTGTAGAGGTCTCATCCACCTCTCAGGACAGTCATGGAGAGTAGTTGTGAAGGTAGAAGCTGTGTAGAGGTCTCAGCCACCTCTCAGGACAGTCATGGAGAGTAGTTGTGAAGGTAGAAGCTGTGTAGAGGTCTCATCCACCTCTCAGGACAGTCATGGAGAGTAGTTGTGAAGGTAGAAGCTGTGTAGAGGTCTCATCCACCTCTCAGGACAGTCATGGAGAGTAGTTGTGAAGGTAGAAGCTGTGTAGAGGTGTCATCCACCTCTCAGGACAGTCATGGAGAGTAGTTGTGAAGGTAGAAGCTGTGTAGAGGTCTCCTCCACCTCTCACGATGGTCATGGAGAGCAGTTTGTGAAGGTAGAAGTTGTGTAGAGGTCTCATCCACCTCTCAGGACAGTCATGGAGAGTAGTTGTGAAGGTAGAGCTGTGTAGAGGTCTCATCCACCTCTCAGGACAGTCATGGAGAGTAGTTGTGAAGGTAGAAGCTGTGTAGAGGTCTCATCCACCTCTCAGGACAGTCATGGAGAGTAGTTGTGAAGGTAGAAGCTGTGTAGAGGTCTCATCCACCTCTCAGGACAGTCATGGAGAGTAGTTGTGAAGGTAGAAGCTGTGTAGAGGTCTCATCCACCTCTCAGGACAGTCATGGAGAGTAGTTGTGAAGGTAGAAGCTGTGTAGAGGTCTCATCCACCTCTCAGGACAGTCATGGAGAGTAGTTGTGAAGGTAGAAGCTGTGCAAAGGTCTCTTCTACCTCTCAGGATAGTCGTGGAGAGTAGTTGTGAAGGTAGAAGCTGTGTGGAGGTCTCCGCCACCTCTCAGGACAGTCATGGAGAGTAGTTGTGAAGGTAGAAGCTGTGTGGAGGTCTCCTCCACCTCTCAGGACAGTCACGGAGAGCAGTTTGTGAAGGTAGAAGCTGTGTAGAGGTCTCCCCCACCTCTCACGACGGTCATGGAGAGTAGTTTGTGAAGGTAGAAGCTGTGTAGAGGTCTCCTCCACCTCTCATGATGGTCATGGGGAGTAGTTTGTGAAGGTAGAAGCTGTGTAGAGGTCTCCTCCACCTCTCATGATGGTCATGGGGAGTAGTTTGTGAAGGTAGAAGCTGTGTAGAGGTGTCCTCCACCTCTCAGGACAGTCATGGAGAGCAGTTTGTGAAGGTAGAAGCTGTGTAGAGGTCTCCTCCACCTCTCATGATGGTCATGGGGAGTAGTTTGTGAAGGTAGAAGCTGTGTAGAGGTCTCCTCCACCTCTCATGATGGTCATGTTCATCACAACTTACATGAGCGATGTCACAGTACAACCCAGCAGAGGTTGGACAAACTGCAAAGTCAGGAGGCTGCGGTTTCAATGTGTGTGTTTGTGGTTTCAGTGTGTGTCTGTTTGTGTTTGGGTGTGTTTTTTGAGTCACAAGTGCTTTTCAGTGATACCATAGGGTTGCGCCATTTTTTCAATTGGGCAATATGCACATCAAACATAACTGACAAACTAATGAATGGTTGCCAAGTTGCCAAGTCAACAGTTAAGATTCAACAGTCAGTGTCGTTGCAGTACAGCCTGCCTGCTGGAAGAACACACATAGTTCATGTTATTGTTTTTTATTTCTTAAAATTAAGCATTAATGTGTCTTCTCCATGAACATATCCAAGTTTATTATCCTGTACACTCACCTCCGTTCATGTTGTGTTTGTGTCTGCAGCAGAACCAGGCGGAGCTGCGTGACCAGTCAACAGCCTCTGTATATAGTGTGTATTTATATATATAAACATATATATATATATATAGTATGTCTTATGTCTTGTTCAATGCACTGTTCTCCATAAATGCTTTGATACTTACTATTTATTACATTGTTGCCTTAGACGTTGACATAGTAGCTCTGTTTTAAAACGTACATGATACAGATGCAATGTGCTGACGTAAAGATTATGATGTATGCGGCTACATGAATACTGACCTGAGAAATACTTTCCATGTTACTAACTACTTTTAATGTTGTAATACTGTGCAAAGTATTTGTGAATACTGATGAATTTTTCCAAATGCTCAACATTTCTAAAATGTAAGAAATATTTAATGTAGACAAAATGTTTTTTGTTAAAGTATGATTAAAGGACTGCAGAGAAGTTAATGCGCAGCAACATCTTTATTAGTAGTAACTCTGATTACACTTTAACCATCCATCACTTGTATTACTGCTTATGTCCTGCTGCCAGACAGATTATTACATGTTATTAAACAGATTATTACTTGTTATTAAACAGATTATTACTTGTTATTAAACAGATTATTACATGTTATTAAACAGACTATTACGTGTTATTAAACAGATTATTACTTGTTATTAAACAGATTATTACTTGTTATTAAACAGATTATTACATGTTATTAAACAGATTATTACTTGTTATTAAACATATTATTACATGTTATTAAACATATTATTACGTGTTATTAAACAGATTATTACTTGTTATTAAACAGATTATACATGCTATTAAACAGATTACATATTATAAAAAGATTATTACATGTTATAAACATATTATTACACGTTATTAAACAGATTATTACATGTTATTACATGTACTGCATGACAGAAGGAGAAAATATAGAATAAACCAAGGTTTGAGAAGAAAAACTGAAATTAATCTGTTGGATTTGTGTTTGTGTGTGTGTGTGTGTGTGTGTGTGTGTGTGTGTGTGTGTGTGCACGCGCGCGGGCGGACGGGCGGGCGCACAGCACGATTTGGTGAAGAAGACATATTGTGATTATTGTGGGCAACATTACGTTTGCAATATAATAACCAAATGTATACAAACAATACAAGTGTGTCGTGTTGCCGCAGCGACTTGCGTCTTTCTGATCCACGTCGCTGCGCTTGAATCCAAAATGTCGTCAAATAACACAGGTCACTTTATTTTGTTTTGTTTTTGCCACCCGTTCATCAGGTTAGCCTGCTCGTTGTCATGGTATCCATGTTTTCCTTCTCCCTGGTCCGCGCACAGCGCACCGGACAGTCACGTGACCGTACACTGCACGCGCGTCACTGCCTTAACAGAGGCTGACTTGTCGGCTCTTAATTACGGGCGTGGATATGTAGACCGCACTCAAACACACCTTCACACGCGCACCTTTTATCATTTAATTAAATCACAGCCTTTTGTGGTTATGCACTTGCACAGTCTGACATCGCGATTACGGTTAGATTAATCGTGCAGCACTGGTGTGTGTGTGTGTGTGTGTGTGTGTGTGTGTGTGTGTGTGTGTGTGTGTCCTGCTGGTGTAGTTGTGTTCTGATAAAAGTCAACCGTCCTCAGTGTTTATTGCAGTTGTGCAGCAAGTAAAACACATGTTATGCACAGTGATTAAAGTGGGCCGGAGCTCCCCGGATCCGGATCCGGATCCCGACACCGGCACTTCCCCCCCTCCCCCAAGTCAACCGGAGCTGAGATCCGGCAGCACTCTGTAGACAGGAGTCATTTCAACCTTTTTGTCACAGTAAAATTTAAAACAAAAAACATGATGCAGCCAATTCACAAGCATTACAAAATAAATCGTAAATAAAGTCGTTCTTCTATTTTTATACTACTTTACTTTTTCTAAAAGTTTGAATGATATCGCGCCCTCACGTGACCCGCACCTGCCTGCTGTGTGGCTTCACCAGACATGACGTCAGAAGAGACTGGCTTCACACTCACGGGTCAGGGTCAGTTCACCGCACCAGGCAGACCAGACTCGAGAGAGCGTCAACCTGCTACCTGCACTATTATCCTGGATTGGGGGGCATAAAGAGTGAGTATCTTCAGTGGATTTCCAATAGTATTTCCAATAGTTTTGTCTAGCTCTGCTGTGGTTTTCATTCAAGCAACTAACGTTAGCGAACGTAACGTTAGCTAGCTAGCTAATGTAACCGGTTATTTTCTTGCCCAGTGCGGGATTCGATACAGGGTGTACTGCACCACAAGGCGACATCACTAACCGTTCGGCTAAAGGGTCAGAACCGTTAGCTAGGGACTAACGTGTTTTATTAGTAGTTTACACTAACTAGCTATCTTCCACCCGGTAACATTGCTAGCTAGTTGTTTGAATGCTGCTAGGCAAGCTAACTATCGGTAGCGTCCGGTAACGTTACCGGTAGCTAGCTAGTTATGTTTGTCCAACCTTAGCTCTGGCCATGCAATATTTTCATTCAAATAACTAACTAGCTAGCAAACGTTAGCTACCGGTAACTATTATTAGCTAACAATGCTAACGTCGGGACTACTGGACCAGTGGTCAGCTAGCCTAACGTTAGCTAGCTACCTATCACTCCCGCACTTTTGCCCACCTCTCTAATACAGAGATCCCCCACTTACCAAATCCCACTTTAACCCCTGGTTATGCAGCAGGACGATGAAGCCTGTCTTACCTAGTCTAACAAAGAACTGAACTGTGTTTTGGCCAAGGTCTTTACATCACCAGGAGGAACACACACAACTCCATGAAATCATGCTGCGCTATTAACTGTCTGCAATGAAGTGAGCTATCCAACACTGCAGCATGCAGCATGCAGCATGCAGAGTGTCTAGCACCCAGGTCAGGTGGCTGAACATGTGCTGCAACTGCGCCAGTCCACGTCCCAACGAAGAGGAACGTTGGGCTGGAAACCGTTAAAATGTCCTGAGTGTCGAGACAGAAAACATGGTGGACAGGCTTCCAGAGACATGTTGGGCATAATCAAGGCCTGATTCAGACTACAGACACTTCTTCACACAGTCACAGCATACATTTTGTCCATGCAGTGTCTTTGTCCACGTCTGCGTCTAAGTTTTGTCTTCATTTGATGGCTGGGAGAGCGGGGCGGGCGAGGCTAACTGCTAGCCTAGCCTATGCAGACCGGCAGTTCCGATAACACTGAGGCGGTCTGGCGGCGGCCTCACCTGGCGTTGACTGTGGTGTTTTTGACGTCGGCGTGAGGAGTGGGAGAGCCTGGTCTGCTTCGTCTGATGGGCCCGGGGACCCCGGCCCCTGTTTGGAGCTGCGCCTGAGAAGGAAACGCCAAGGGCAGTCTGACGGGACACGGAATCGGGGCGGGCTAAGCTAACTGCTAGCCTAGCCTATGCAGACCGGAGGTTCCGACAGTCATCCTGGCTGGCGTCCGTTCCCCTGGACAGTGATGCTTTCTGTTTCGTTTGGATATGTCTGTTAGTGTGGGTGTGTGTGTGTTAGTGTGGGTGTGTGTGTTAGTGTGGGTGTGTGTGTTAGTGTGGGTGTGTGTGTTAGTGTGGGTATGTGTGTTAGTGCGGGTATGTGTGTTAGTGCGGGTGTGTGTGTTAGTGCGGTGTGTGTGTTAGTGCGGGTGTGTGTGTTAGTGTGGGTATGTGTGTTAGTGCGGGTGTGTGTGTTAGTGTGGGTATGTGTGTTAGTGCGGGTGTGTGTGTTAGTGTGGGTATGTGTGTTAGTGCGGGTGTGTGTGTTAGTGCGGGTGTGTGTGTTAGTGCGGGTATGTGTGTTAGTGCGGGTATGTGTGTTAGTGCGGGTGTGTGTGTTAGTGTGGGTATGTGTGTTAGTGTGGGTGTGTGTGTTAGTGCGGGTGTGTGTGTTAGTGCGGGTGTGTGTGTTAGTGTGGGTATGTGTGTTAGTGCGGGTGTGTGTGTTAGTGTGGGTGTGTGTGTTAGTGCGGGTGTGTGTGTTAGTGTGGGTATGTGTGTTAGTGCGGGTATGTGTGTTAGTGTGGATGTGTGTGTTAGTGTGTGTGTGTGTGTTAGTGCGGGTATGTGTGTTAGTGCGGGTGTGTGTGTTAGCGCGGGTATGTGTGTTAGTGTGGGTATGTGTGTTAGTGCGGGTGTGTGTGTTAGTGTGGGTGTGTGTGTTAGTGCGGGTGTGTGTGTTAGTGTGTGTGTGTGTGTGTTAGTGCGGGTGTGTGTGTTAGTTTGGATACGTATTGTAACGATCGCAGGTGAATGGGCTCGGTAGCCCTTGGCTAACGGGTCGGAGCCTTTAGTCGAGCGGTTAGCGATGTGATACGGGTTCGTGTCCCGGCTGCGGTGCTTCATGTGGTTGCCCCCCGAATTCGCTCCAGTATGTCATGTTGGGTGTGTGTGTTCTCGTAGGTTCTGGATGTGTTGCTGTCTTTGTGTTGTGCTGTTGTGTGCTGGGGGAACGGCCTTTCGTTTCATTCCATGTACGCAAATGCATGAAGTGAAATGACAAATAACGTGTTCCTGATTTTCAAACACGTTTGATCTTTTGCAGTGAAAGTCGAGGTGATACACACACACACACACACACACACACACACACACACACACACCTCAATACCTGTTTCACATTACCACACGTGACCTGCTTATAATGGCACATTATTGTGCCATTGTCCTCCATTCAGGATCCAGCAGTGTGTGGTGAAGTCCTCCATTCAGGATCCAGCAGTGTGCGGTGAAGTCCTCCATTCAGGATCCAGCAGTGTGTGGTGTTGTCCTCCATTCAGGATCCAGCAGTGTGTGGTGAATCCTCCATTCAGGATCCAGCAGTGTGTGGTGAAGTCCTCCATTCAGGATCCAGCAGTATGCGGTGAAGTCCTCCATTCAGGATCCAGCAGTGTGCGGAGACGTCCTCCATTCAGGATCCAGCAGTGTGTGGTGAAGTCCTCCATTCAGGATTCAGCAGTGTGCGGTGAAGTCCTCCATTCAGGATCCAGCAGTGTGCGGAGACGTCCTCCATTCAGGATCCAGCAGTGTGCGGAGACGTCCTCCATTCAGGATCCAGCAGTGTGCGGAGACGTCCTCCATTCAGGATCCAGCAGTGTGTGGTGAAGTCCTCCATTCAGGATCCAGCAGTGTGCGGAGACGTCCTCCATTCAGGATCCAGCAGTGTGTGGTGAAGTCCTCCATTCAGGATCCAGCAGTGTGTGGTGAAGTCCTCCATTCAGGATCCAGCAGTGTGTGGTGAAGTCCTCCATTCAGGATCCAGCAGTGTGTGGTGAAGTCCTCCATTCAGGATCCAGCAGTGTGCGGTGAAGTCCTCCATTCAGGATCCAGCAGTGTGTGGTAAACTCCTCCATTCAGGATCCAGCAGTGTGTGGTGAATCCTCCATTCAGGATCCAGCAGTGTGTGGTGAAGTCCTCCACTCAGGATCCAGCAGTGTGTGGTGAAGTCCTCCATTCAGGATCCAGCAGTGTGTGGTGAAGTCCTCCATTCAGGATCCAGCAGTGTGTGGTGAAGTCCTCCATTCAGGATCCAGGCCCACCTCGTGATGTAAAGGCAGTGAAAAGTCAACATATATGAGTGAATGAATCAGAGGAGAAGCCTCCCTCCTTATCCGGCTCAGTTTCTAAGAACCACATGAGTCAGCAGTACTTACAAAGCCAATTAGAATAATGTTTGATTTTCATTATGTAATCAAATCCAAACCACATATGTAATCAGGAACATAGTCCTCCGTCAGGACTACAAGAAGGGATCATGGTCACGAGATGCCGTGACAGGCATGACTTCCCATCTCACCCTGGTTCTGCCTCTTTGGTTTGTATTTCCCTGAACAACAGAGTCCAAAGCAAAACAATGAGATGCATTCAAATGAAGTCTGTTTGTTAGCAGAGGAAGTCTCCCAATAAATACATAAATACGCAAATATGCAAATGTATAAATACATAAATACGCAAATACGCAAATGTATAAATACATAAATACGTAAATGTATAATAAATAAATATGCAAATACATAAATACATAAATGTATAAATACATAAATATGTAAATATGAAAATACATAAATACATGACAATAAATCCTCAAAGCTGAACTGCAGCTGGTTCCACAGTGACACGGTGTGGTTATGAGTAAAGACGTGCGTTCAAGCCACTGACCACATCTTATGGCTGACCACTTAGCACTCCTTCGATTTGACCAAAGTCCAGTATTGATGAAGTCCAGTATTGATGAAGTCCAGTGTTGATGAGTCCAGTATTGATGAGTCCAGTATTGATGAAGTCAAGTATTGATGAGTCCAGTGATGATGAAGTCCAGTATTGTTGAGTCCAGTATTGATGAAGTCCAGTATTGTTGAGTCCAGTGTTGATGAGTCCAGTATTGTTGAGTCCAGTGTTGATGAAGTCCAGTATTGTTGAGTCCAGTATTGATGAAGTCCAGTATTGATGAAGTCCAGTGTTGATGAGTCCAGTATTGATGAGTCCAGTATTGATGAAGTCAAGTATTGATGAGTCCAGTGATGATGAAGTCCAGTATTGTTGAGTCCAGTATTGATGAAGTCCAGTATTGTTGAGTCCAGTATTGATGAAGTCCAGTATTGTTGAGTCCAGTGTTGATGAGTCCAGTATTGATGAGTCCAGTGATGATGGAGGGGCAGCACGGTGGCCCAGTGGTTAAACCGTTCTTCACAAAAAGAGGGTCCTGGGTTCGAACCCCAGGTCGACCCAGGTCCTTTCTGTGTGGAGTTTGCATGTTCTTCCCGTGTCTGTGTGGGTTTCCTCCCACCATCAGAAAGACATGCATGTTAGGGCTAATACTGCTGCCTGTGCCTCTGAGCAAGTCAGTGGAAAGAAGAGCGGGAGTTGGTCGCTGGGTGCTGCTATACAACAGGATGAGTCCCATGCAGAGGACACGTTTCCCCATGGGGATTGAGTAAGAACACCACAACTCAGGATTCAGGAACACTTTGTCATGTACGACATGTGGTTTCCCCCAGCTCACAGCACTACAACACAAACACAACAAAAACTACAACAACACACACACCCAGACTGACGCACACACCCAGACTGACGCACACACCCAGACTAACACACACACCCAGACTAACGTACATAACTAGACTAACACACAAATCCAAACTAACACACACACCCAGACTGACGCACACACCCAGACTGACACACACACCCAGACTAACGTACATAACTAGACTAACACACACACCCAGACTAACACACACACCCAGACTAACGTACATAACTAGACTAACACACACACCCAGACTGACGCACATACCCAGACTAACACACATACCCAGACTAACACACATACCCAGGCTAAGACATACACCCAGACTAACACACATACCCAGACTAACACACATACCCAGACTAACACACATACCCAATCTAAGACATATACCCAGACTAACACACATACCCAGACTAAGACATATACCCAGACTAACACACATACCTAGACTAACACACACACCCAGACTAACGTACATAACTAGACTAACACACAAATCCAAACTAACACACACACCCAGACTGACGCACACACCCAGACTGACACACACACCCAGACTAACGTACATAACTAGACTAACACACACACCCAGACTAACACACACACCCAGACTAACACACACACCCAGACTAACACACATACCCAGACTAACACACATACCCAGGCTAAGACATACACCCAGACTAACACACATACCCAGACTAAGACATATACCCAGACTAACACACACACCCAGACTAACGTACATAACTAGACTAACACACAAATCCAAACTAACACACACACCCAGACTGACGCACACACCCAGACTGACACACACACCCAGACTAACGTACATAACTAGACTAACACACACACCCAGACTAACACACACACCCAGACTAACGTACATAACTAGACTAACACACACACCCAGACTGACACACATACCCAGACTAACACACATACCCAGACTAACACACATACCCAGGCTAAGACATACACCCAGACTAACACACATACCCAGACTAACGTACATAACTAGACTAACACACAAATCCAAACTAACACACACACCCAGACTGACGCACACACCCAGACTGACACACACACCCAGACTAACGTACATAACTAGACTAACACACACACCCAGACTAACACACACACCCAGACTAACGTACATAACTAGACTAACACACACACCCAGACTAACGTACATAACTAGACTAACACACACACCCAGACTGACGCACATACCCAGACTAACACACATACCCAGACTAACACACATACCCAGGCTAAGACATACACCCAGACTAACACACATACCCAGACTAACACACATACCCAGACTAACACACATACCCAATCTAAGACATATACCCAGACTAACACACATACCCAGACTAAGACATATACCCAGACTAACACACATACCTAGACTAACACACACACCCAGACTAACGTACATAACTAGACTGACGCACACACCCAGACTGACACACACACCCAGACTGACGCACACACCCAGACTGACACACACACCCAGACTAACGTACATAACTAGACTAACACACACACCCAGACTAACACACACACCCAGACTAACGTACATAACTAGACTAACACACACACCCAGACTGACGCACATACCCAGACTAACACACATACCCAGACTAACACACATACCCAGGCTAAGACATACACCCAGACTAACACACATACCCAGACTAACACACATACCCAGACTAACACACATACCCAATCTAAGACATATACCCAGACTAACACACATACCCAGACTAAGACATATACCCAGACTAACACACATACCTAGACTAACACACATACCCAGACTAACACACATATCCAGACTAACACACATACCCAGACTAACACACATACCCAGACTAACACACATACCCAGAATAAGACATATACCCAGACTAACACACATGCCCAGACTAACACACATACCCAGACGAACACACATACCCAGAATAAGACATATACCCAGACTAACACACATGCCCAGACTAACACGCATACCCAGACTAACACACATACCCAGAATAAGACATATACCCAGACTAACACACATACCCAGAATAAGACATATACCCAGACTAACACACATAACCGGGCTAAGACATACACCCACACTAACACACATACCCAAGCTAAGACATACACCCAGACGAACACACACACCCAGACTAACACACATACCCAGACTAACACAAATATCCAAACTAACACACACACACCCAGACTAACACACATACCCAAACTAAAAAACACACATCCAGACTAACGCACATAACCAGACTGACACACATACCTAGACTAATACACATACCCAGACTAACACACACACCGAGACTAACACACATACCCAGACTAACACACATACCCACACTAACGCACATACCCAGACTAACACACACACCCAGACTAACGCACATAACCAGACTGACACACATACCCAGACTAACATACATACCCAGACTAACACACACACCCAGACTAACACACACACCCAGACTAACACACATACCCAGACTAACACACATACCCAGAGTAAGACATATACCCAGACTAACATAGATACCCAGACTAACACACATACCCAGACTAAGACACATACCCAGAGTAAGACATATACCCAGACTAAGACATATACCCAGACTCACACGCATACCCAGACTAAAACATATACCCAGAATAAGACATATACCCAGACTAACACACATACCCAGACTAACACACATACGCAGGCTAAGACATACACCCACACTAACACACATACCCAGGCTAAGACATACACCCAGACTAACACACATACCCAGACTAACACACATACCCAGACTAACACACATACGCAGGCTAAGACATACACCCAGACTAACACACATACCCAGGCTAAGACATACACCCAGACTAACACACATACCCAGACTAACACACATACCCAGACTAACACAAATATGCAAACTAACACAAACACACCCAGACTAACACACATACCCAAACTAAAAAACAGACACCCAGACTAACGCACATAACCAGACTGACACACATACCTAGACTAACCCATATATCCAAACTAACACACATACCCAGACTAACACACACACCCAGACTAACGTACATAACTAGACTAACACACATATCCAAACTAACACACACACCCAGACTAACACACATACCCAGACTAACACACACACCCAGACTAACGCACATACCCAAACTAACACACATACCCAAACTAACACACATACCCTGACTAACACACATACCCAAACTAAACAAAAAAAATCACTGTCCACTGTCAGAACTGCCAGTCTGCATGGGCTAGCAGTTAGCTTAGCCTGCCCCGCTCTCCCGACACCGGCAGTGGGTGAGGCCGCTGCAAACGCGAATTCGCGCAGCCGTCTTCCCACATCGGAAGTGGAAAATCTTACATCTTATCATATCTTATTTTATCTAGTTATCTGAAATTATAACAACGTAATATATTGAGGTGGTATTTCTGTTTAAAAACTACTTCGTCACATATGTCAGTATTCTAGAAGTTTTAACGACGTAATATATTGAGGTGGTATTCCTGTTTAAAAACTACTTCGTCACATATGTCAGTATTCTAGAAGTTTTAACGACGTAATATATTGAGGTGGTATTCCTGTTTAAAAACTACTTCGTCACATATGTCAGTATTCTAGAAGCTATAACAACGTAATATATTGAGGTGGTATTTCTGTTTAAAAACTACTTCGTCGCATACGTCAGTATTCTATAAGTTATAACGACGTAATATATTGAGGTGGTATTTCTGTTTATAAACTACTTCGTCACATATGTCAGTATTCTAGAAGTTATAACGACATAATATATTGAGGTGGTATTTCTGTTTAAAAACTACTTCGTCACATATGTCAGTATTCTAGAAGTTTTAACGACGTAATATGTTGAGGTGGTATTTCTGTTTATAAACTACTTCGTCACATATGTCAGTATTCTAGAAGTTATAACGACGTAATATATTGAGGGGGTATTTCTGTTTAAAAACTACTTCGTCACATACGTCAGTATTCTAGAAGCTATAACGACGTGATATATTGAGGTGGTATTTCTGTTTAAAAACTACTTCGTCACATATGTCAGTATTCTAGAAGTTTTAACGACGTAATATATTGAGGTGGTATTCCTGTTTAAAAACTACTTCGTCACATACGTCAGTATTCTAGAAGCTATAACAACGTAATATATTGAGGTGGTATTTCTGCGTAAGAACTACTTTGTCACATATGTCAGTATTCTAGAAGCTATAACAACGTAATATATTGAGGTGGTATTTCTGTTTATAAACTACTTCGTCACATATGTCAGTATTCTAGAAGTTATAACGACGTAATATATTGAGGTGGTATTTCTGTTTAAAAACTACTTCGTCACATACGTCAGTATTCTAGAAGCTATAACAACGTAATATATTGAGGTGGTATTTCTGTTTATAAACTACTTCGTCACATATGTCAGTATTCTAGAAGTTATAACGACGTAATATGTTGAGGTGGTATTTCTGTTTAAAAACTACTTCGTCACATATGTCAGTATTCTAGAAGTTTTAACGACGTAATATATTGAGATGGTATTCCTGTTTAAAAACTACTTCGTCACATACGTCAGTATTCTAGAAGCTATAACAACGTGTAGCCCGTGGAATTAGATACCACACAGGACACAATTACTTCCGGGGTTCTTGTAGCTTTAATTTTATTGTTTGAACCTTCGAATGCAGATCGTTTTACTGAGTGCATACATTCCTGTGTCTTTCGAGCAAACAGCTCATAAATGTTCACAGATGTGGCAAGTTTAACAGAAAAGATTTTAAAAAAAAAGGGAAATAATAAATACAAAATACGGTGCAAAATACGGCAGTGGACTATGTACGTTAAACAGGGTTTAACAAAGACATGTGGAACTTCCTGAAGATTGCGCAACTTCTCACTCTGTCAGTTACCTTTAAACAGAATTAAAATGCATATAAAACCTTTACATTTCCCTTACTGCCCAAATACAATGGCATGGTGTGGCTTTATGCACGCCAACATTACCTTGTCATGCCTGCAATGGCGAACAGCGGTCGACGGCTCGCGCCCAAAATCACCGAACATCAACTCCAGTAGCGTCTAAATCAAACCATCTTGTCAAATTACCGACATACAATATTGTTTGGAATAATGATACAGGTATATTTCACAAGATATTTACCCCTACTTACTACGGAGTCAGAGCCTCGTCACACCGCAATCTTCAGGCGCTCCACACAAGAAAAAAAGAAAGAATACCCAAGATGCACTTGGATAACTTGCACGGAGTTACAATAAAAGTCCGCCACTGCCACTTACTGGTCAAAACATGCAATGACAACCGAAACTATAAAAATACACTCACAATCTGCTTCACAATTTAAATACATCAAATGACATTTTACATGGCTTGACAGTGTAACAATTACATATATTAACAGTTAAACTATACTAAATTTAAGTGGAAAATCATTTAACATATTTAACAGATTTACCACCCGGCTACATACTCCCCTGCAAATATAGTCAACGTCCTCGGTGACTACGAAACATGAACTGACTCAAATACTCCCTGCAAGGCCTTTTCAAAGAGAGCAGCACCCAGGCTTGTCAAAACCTTAGAGACCATGTCTGTGCTGACTGAGACTGCATTACAGGCTGACTTTGGCAGATGAAATGGGTTTGAATGAGATCCAGCCATTTCCCGCTTGCTTTTCCTAATGGCAGGTTTAGGTGCATAGGTTCTACGTCCTGCTCCACCAGCATCCTCTGTTAGTGCGGGCCTGTCCCTGTTTTCAATAATGGGCAAGTCACTGTCGCTAACGTCTGGATGCACATCATTAACACATTCTGTTTCTGTGCCACAATTTCTCATATCTGAATAACCTTCCTCAGGTCCTTCACCGTCACTCTCATCTGTGGGTGCTGTCACAGGTAAACTAACACTTTCTGCTGCAAGAGGCAGGTTAGGTACTTGCACAAGCCGTCGAGGGATGACTTCCTCAACAATAACAAAATCAGCCTCAGGTGACTCAGGCTCATCCTCAGCTACAGGCTGTGTAGTGGTCTGTAACCTAGATCTAGTTCTTGGTTTGGGAACTGGTTTCGCACAAGGTCGCAACTCTGACCTATGAACTCTTTTAATGGGACCTCCCTCAAAAGGTTCAACAGTGTGTGTGGTACCCTGGATGTCAACTACCTTGTAGACTGTTGAGGTCCATGTGTCCTGAATCTTATGTCTACCTGGGGGTCTGTGACGTAGGAAAACCAACTGACCAATGTCCACAGGAGGACAATACACCTTCTCATTTTGCAGTGAGATCCTCTCAGCTGCCTTCTGCTCTGAGTACTCTCTGGCTCTCTCATGTGCCTGCCGGAGTCTCTCCTGATGAACAGACAACCAATCCTGTTTCCTGTCTGACACACACTCACGCCCT
Organism: Lampris megalopsis; assembly: GCA_022114975.2. Lineage (NCBI taxonomy): Eukaryota > Metazoa > Chordata > Actinopteri > Lampriformes > Lampridae > Lampris > Lampris megalopsis. Next base: position 1,671,154 of record JAJHIY020001987.1, on the reverse strand, counting down.
AATAAAGCATCTACTGGGAGATGTGGCTGTACCCCGAAAAGCAAATAATAAGGCGAGTACCCTGTGGTGGAATGAGGAGTGACATTATAGGCATATACTACTTCAGACAGATGCTCTGGCCAACGCTTTTTTTTCTCTGGTGGGAGTGTCCTTAACAAGTCATGGAGTGTGCGATTGTATCTTTCACACTGACCGTTTCCCTGTGGCCTGTAGGGAGTTGTCCGTGTCTTTTTAACCCCATAGAGTTTGCACAGCTCTGCTATAATTTCACTCTCGAAATTTCGACCTTGGTCTGAGTGCAGTCTCTCTGGGACCCCATATTTCATGAACCACTCCCTGAGCAAAACTTTAGCTGTAGTGTCAGCCTTCTGGTCTTTGGTAGCATACGCTTGTGTGAACTTTGTAAACACATCGGTCACAACAAGGACATTTTCACGGCCATCTGAAGCTGCCTCCAACACTGTAAAATCAACAGCCACCACTTCTAGAGGTCGGGAGGCCAGGAATGCCTGAACTGGAGCATGGATTTTTGGCTGAGGCATCTTGGTCAAAATGCACCGCTCGCAGTTTTTAACCCAGCTTTCAACATCCTCGCATAGCCCTACCCAAAAACACCTCCCTCTTAGCAAGTTTACAGTGCGCTCTATGCCCTGATGTCCCATGTTGTTATGTACATTTTCTAGAACTTGGTCCCTCAAACAACTAGGCACAAGTAACTGCCACACTTCTCCATGACGTGGGTCTGTGATAACCCTGTACAACAACCCTTCTCGTTGTTGTATGCATCTCCATTGTTTCAACAATCTTTTCACTTGACTAGACAGGGCTGCTCTCTCTCTGGGACATGGCCTCCTCCGCCGATCCCAAAATGCCCTAAACTCTTTTAGGGTGGGGTCACCGGCCTGAAAACCTACCAGCTCCTCTCTGGTATAACCTGGCAGTGTGGGGGTGTTGCCCTGTTTAGTACCTGTCTCACCAGACCTCGACTCCCCAGCACGGATCTGTCTCACTTTGTAACACTCCAGACCTCTAGAGACAAGACCAGGATCCAGAACTGTTCCTCGCTCAATCAGGTTACACACAGTGATACAGTCGTCAAAATCCGAGTCAGGGTCTGTTTCAGGCTCCCCTGCAAACTCCTGCCTAGAGAGAGCATCTGCGGCGGCATTACTGCAACCAGGACGGTACTTAACCTCGAAATCAAAAACAGACAGTTGCGCTACCCACCTCTGCTCTATAGCACCTAACTTGGCTGTCTTGAGGTGGCAGAGGGGATTGTTATCAGTCAGGACAACAAACTTTGAACCAAGCAAGTAACCCCTGAATTTTTCAGCAACTGCCCATTTTAAGGCAAGCAACTCCAACTTCATGCTACTATAATTTCGGTCATTCTTCTCAGCCTGGCGTAGTCTGCGGCTAGCATATGCTAGGACACGTCTGGTGTCACCTTGCTGCTGACACAATACAGCGCCTAATCCATGCTGACTAGCATCTGTCTCAACTACAAATGGTTGTGTGAAATCGGCAAAACCCAAAATGGGAGCAGAGGTAAGTTTTTCCTTTAACTGCTCAAAGGAAGAGTCACACTCTGGTGTCCACATATTACAAAACTGGTGACCTACTTTCCCTGTTTTTTTCACACCTGAACATTTGTTGACTAGGTCATGCAGTGGCCCGGCAATCTGTGAGAAGCCTCGAATGAATCTCCTGTAGTAACTACAGAAACCCAAGAACGACTGCAGCTCTTTGGCAGTGGTTGGGACCTTCCAGTTCTTAACAGCAGAGACCTTGGAGGGGTCAGTTCCTATACCTTCTGCTGACACCTGATGACCCAAAAACTTTACTGACTGTTGTAGAAAAGCACACTTCTGCAACTTCACCTTAAGGCCCGTCTCTGCCAGTCTCTTAAACACAGTCTCAAGTCTCTCCAAATGCTGCTCAAATGTCTCTGAAAAAACCAAGATGTCATCTAGGTAGACCAGGAGTATCTGAAAAATGAGATCATTCATAGTAACTTGCATAAGTCTCTGAAATGTAGCTGGACCGTTACAAACACCAAAAGGCATTCTCACGTACTCATACAGACCAAACGGTGTAGTGAATGCAGTCTTAGTCCGATCTCTCTCATGCATAGCTACCTGGTGGTATCCGCTCGCCAGATCTATGGTCGAAAAGAACTTTGCCCCTCTCAGCGCATCAAAACTCTCATCAATTCTCGGGAGCGGGAATGCATCACGTCTTGTCTTTGAGTTGAGTTTCCTGTAATCGACACATAGCCTCAGACTACCATCTGCCTTTCTCACTAGTACTATGGGCGAAGCATAAGCACTAGAGCTTTCTTGAATGACCCCTTTTTTAAGCAGCTTGCCAATATGTTCCCTGACTTCACTGTACTGTGTGGGTGGGATTCGTCTGTATGGCTGTGTTACAGGTATGTCATCTGTCAGATGGATCTCATGTTGTACTTTGTCAGTGTGGCCTAGATCTTCATCTTCTGTTGCAAACACAAAAGAGTACTTCTCCAGTAACAAAGTCAGCTGTGCTTGCTGTTCTGGGCTACCACAAAAATTGAGCTTGCCGAGAATTTCCTGCACATCTGTCGGTGTTTTGGGGTGTTCACTGATACTCACTTGTTCAGTGTCTGCTGAGATTCTCTGGAACTGTACCTCACAAAGCTCATCACTTTTCACACAGTCTACCTGAGTCAAAACCCCTAGCCTAGTCCGTGGCCCTAGCCAGATATCTTCATCAGACATGTTCATGACTCGGACTGGAAAAATGTGATTGCCCGATGAAACCAAAGTAGGCACAACAACCAAACCTCCAGGAACGGGGACACCCACAGACTCCAGCAACAAAAAAGAACCATCCTCACTCACGGTCCTGAGTCCCCTAGCCATAACTGTAGCAGCAGATGAAGCAGGTATATGGACTACATCCTTACCAGCTACCCTAGCGAAAGAGAGTCTGTCTGTTGCATGTACTGCATGAAGATGATTAAAAGCCTCTCTCCAGTTTGAGTCAAACCTCTCCTGCAGTGTGGTGTCAAACTCAGTGTGTACTAGCTCTCTGCATTTTTTGACAATGTTCATCCCTATTAGACCTGGAACAGAGGAAGAGTGTTCAGAATCTTTAACTATCAGAAAACCTCGCTCTGGGATAGTCAGACCCATGGCTTCTACATCAAGCTCCACATAGCCCATATAGGGTATGTCTAATCCATTAGCTGCAGTGATCTTTAACCACTCAAATGCCGGGTGAATGTCTTCACCTTTCACTGACAGGTGTTCCCTGAAAAAACTCTCAGAAATTGTACTGACCTGGCTACCAGTGTCAAGTAAGCAGGACACTGTAACACCTCGTAGTTTCACCTCAACAGTTTTACATTCTCCGACTGCACGCTCTAAGATCCTGCTTCTGTCTGGAGTCTCTTTTGGTGAGCCAGCTTCCTCCCCTCGAGTTGTGTGGCTCATGACAACTGAGGGTGCGAGTTTTCCTGCACTACATAAGAACTAGGTGTTGCGTCCCCTTGACCCCCTCTGGCCCGTGAGCATTTTCTTGCAATGTGACCTATGCCTCTACACTTGAAACAGATAGGCTGACCATCTGGTGTGAACTTTGGCTGGGGTCTAGGTCGTGGCTTGGGCTCTAGGAATGTCTGTTGAGTGCTGCGCTTACTCAGTTCACCTACAGCAAAGGCTAGATCAGCGAGTGTTTTGCCTAACTCTGCTAGCTGTTTTTCCTGATGGGCTACTGCTCTCCGAACATCATTTAATGCAGTACCTTGGTCATTGTTTGTTTTAATAATAGAGCACTGGGTTTCTGGAACCTCTGATGTAACTTGGTTGCTCTTTATGACCCTGGGACGATGAGACCTGCTGTCCTCCATCTCCCACAGGAGGGCCTCGTTCCTCACATCTAGAAGACTGCTCTCTGGTTTGTCCCTAACCATTTTCCTGAGTTCACGCCTGAGTGCTGCTTCTCTTAAACCCTCAATAAACCGGTCTCTGAGCACAGTTTTCTCATTAGGTATTACATCTGTGGACTGTTTCACTACAGAGCTCAAAATCTGGGATAGTGCATGGGAGTAGTCACGGAGGTCTTCTCCATCAGTTTGGTTACGGTTGTAAAAGGTCTGCAAAAGCTGTGTGGAACTGCGCTTTTCCCCAAATGCATTGCTCAGGTAAGAGTATAAATCACTGGGCCCCACTGACTGACCCCTCATGCATAGTCGCACCTCTTCCAATGCAGGGCCATGCAATAGAGATAGTATATAGTCACATTGTTCTTCTGTTGTTTGCTCTCTGTATCTTAAAACCCTTTCAACCTCTTCAATAAACTCTTCGACAGATCTCCTGTCTGTACCACACTCCCCACTAAATGCTTGGATCTGGCGTTCTCTTGGAACGTAGATGTATGAACGTGTGGGTGCACTGTTATCACTTGCTCTCTGAGCCCTTGCTTCACCATTTAACCTGGTGAGCTCATCTCGCAGTCTGGCAAGCTCTTGCATGGTGGTCTGCATTTCTTTTGTAGCACCTTCACCTATACCCATTATGCCACCTGAGGTGTGGCCATTATCATTACGTGAACTCCCTTCATCACCAGAATCACTAGACATAATGATATATTAATCTTTACTCAGTCCAGTATAAATGAGGATATTTAGTTCAAAACCTGGTTCAAGGATACTACAAGGACAGTCTTTAACTTGGAGCCTTGCTGGATCTTGGTCTTTGTAGCTGAAGTTAGCGCTGGAGTCCTCTGTGCTGGTACGGCTGAGTCGTGTGAAACAGGAAGCACCAGAACCTCTTAGATGCCCTCACGTCGTCTCTCGCTGGTCACCACCTCCACAGCAGGATGGCTTCAGACTCAACACCAACGGACGTCACCAGCAATCTTCACCACTGCCGTATTTTTTTTTTTTAAGTAAAAATAAGCCACTCTGTTGCCAATTTAAAAAAAAATGTTTTACCTACACCCCACTCCTGGTACCAAAATTATGTAGCCCGTGGAATTAGATACCACACAGGACACAATTACTTCCGGGGTTCTTGTAGCTTTAATTTTATTGTTTGAACCTTCGAATGCAGATCGTTTTACTGAGTGCATACATTCCTGTGTCTTTCGAGCAAACAGCTCATAAATGTTCACAGATGTGGCAAGTTTAACAGAAAAGATTTTAAAAAAAAGGGAAATAATAAATACAAAATACGGTGCAAAATACGGCAGTGGACTATGTACGTTAAACAGGGTTTAACAAAGACATGTGGAACTTCCTGAAGATTGCGCAACTTCTCACTCTGTCAGTTACCTTTAAACAGAATTAAAATGCATATAAAACCTTTACATTTCCCTTACTGCCCAAATACAATGGCATGGTGTGGCTTTATGCACGCCAACATTACCTTGTCATGCCTGCAATGGCGAACAGCGGTCGACGGCTCGCGCCCAAAATCACCGAACATCAACTCCAGTAGCGTCTAAATCAAACCATCTTGTCAAATTACCGACATACAATATTGTTTGGAATAATGATACAGGTATATTTCACAAGATATTTACCCCTACTTACTACGGAGTCAGAGCCTCGTCACACCGCAATCTTCAGGCGCTCCACACAAGAAAAAAAGAAAGAATACCCAAGATGCACTTGGATAACTTGCACGGAGTTACAATAAAAGTCCGCCACTGCCACTTACTGGTCAAAACATGCAATGACAACCGAAACTATAAAAATACACTCACAATCTGCTTCACAATTTAAATACATCAAATGACATTTTACATGGCTTGACAGTGTAACAATTACATATATTAACAGTTAAACTATACTAAATTTAAGTGGAAAATCATTTAACATATTTAACAGATTTACCACCCGGCTACAAACGTAATATATTGAGGTGGTATTTCTGTTTATAAACTACTTCGTCACATATGTCAGTATTCTAGAAGTTATAACGACGTAATATGTTGAGGTGGTATTTCTGTTTAAAAACTACTTCGTCACATATGTCAGTATTCTAGAAGTTATAACGACGTAATATATTGAGGTGGTATTTCTGTTTAAAAACTACTTCGTCACATACGTCAGTATTCTAGAAGTTATAACGACGTAATATATTGAGGTGGTATTTCTGTTTAAAAACTACTTCGTCACATATGTCAGTATTCTAGAAGTTTTAACGACGTAATATATTGAGGTGGTATTCCTGTTTAAAAACTACTTCGTCACATACGTCAGTATTCTAGAAGCTATAACAACGTAATATATTGAGGTGGTATTTCTGCGTAAGAACTACTTTGTCACATATGTCAGTATTCTAGAAGCTATAACAACGTAATATATTGAGGTGGTATTTCTGTTTATAAACTACTTCGTCACATATGTCAGTATTCTAGAAGTTATAACGACGTGATATATTGAGGTGGTATTTCTGTTTAAAAACTACTTCGTCACATACGTCAGTATTCTAGAAGCTATAACAACGTAATATATTGAGGTGGTATTTCTGTTTATAAACTACTTCGTCACATATGTCAGTATTCTAGAAGTTATAACGACGTAATATATTGAGGTGGTATTTCTGTTTAAAAACTACTTCGTCACATACGTCAGTATTCTAGAAGCTATAACAACGTAATATATTGAGGTGGTATTTCTGTTTAAAAACTACTTCGTCACATATGTCAGTATTCTAGAAGTTTTAACGACGTAATATATTGAGGTGGTATTCATGTTTAAAAACTACTTCGTCACATACGTCAGTATTCTAGAAGCTATAACAACGTAATATATTGAGGTGGTATTTCTGTGTAAGAACTACTTCGTCACATATGTCAGTATTCTAGAAGCTATAACAACGTAATATATTGAGGTAGTATTTCTGAATATAAACTACTTCGTCACATATGTCAGTATTCTAGAAGTTATAACGACGTTGTGGTGACCCACATCTATACGCCCATTTCACGCCGCGGCCATCTTGGATTAAAAAAAACCAAGTGGTGGGAACTTAGCCACGCCCCCTTCTTACTTCGTTGAAAACCCTGCTGGAAGCAACATGTCGTACTGCTGTGTACCATCCTGCAACTCCTATCAAAGAAGGGAAAGAGATCATTTTCAGGGACCACTGTTTTAAACCTTTGTTAAATTCAGCTGACAAGAAAATAGTGAACACAAACCTTAGCTAGATTGAAACATATTTAACTTCCTTTCAGTACAGTCCCATTTTTTAGCCCACACCTTGAGATGAGCAATCACTATCTTAGTTTAGTAAACAATTGATGATTTGAGTTGGTAGCAAGTTCCAGTTTATTGCTACAACAGAATGACAGTTGACCCAACATATTTTAGTTTAAAATGAAGCAACAGTTTTGTTAAAGTTAAAGGACAAAGAATGAAAATATTGTAGATGGGACAATCTAAAGTATAAATATTGAATGTACGGTATAAAAATGAAATGTATCTTATTTGTTATTTTATTGTGATTAAACAGCTTCGTTGAATACAGCCCTGTGTGTGTGTCTTTCCTCACTGGCACAGGAGAGGCAGAAAGTACTCGAAAAAGAAAAGAACCAGCTTAGTTTTCATATTCTCCCATTCCTCCGCATCACAGTAGATTCGCTCCAGGTGGTAGTCATCTCGGCACTTCACAAAAAAGTCACACCACATCATCCCTGTGATTCCCATTTGTCCCATCATCTGATTGTAGTAGCCATGGCAGTGTTTGAGAGCAAAAGATCCATCTGGTCTTAGAGAAAGGTACTTGCACTCCACAAAGCTGTCCACATCAGGACACTTGATTTCCAGCAGTCCCTGAAGCTGACCGAAGTCCTCCACCACCTTTCGGTCAGGGGAGGCACCCAAATGTGGGGCGTTGGGGTTGATGGTGAAACCGCAAGGGGAGACCGAGTGTCCAGTTACTTCCTCATACTGTATAGTTGCAACGGGCTCCAACTCAATTCCTCTCATCATGGCCTGTGTCTGCACAGTCCTCTTCGGTCTCTGCATTCTGGCTGCCAGAGTCTCGAAGTCTGCCACCCTTGAGATATTGGGGGCAGAGGGGTAAAGCAACTTCAGAATGTATACATCACAACATATGTAGTATTAGAAAGATGTTTTATTCACTACAGGGTACTGAAATTTGTTGTGAAATAAATAGCCATTGGTCCAGTCTTACCTTGAGACTATACTCTTGAAGTCTGATGATGTCAGACGCTGGGCGCGGACACGGTGCCAGGTCTTACTTGTGCTCTGCCCCCTTGTCTCGACCTCCAGTGCCTCAGCATCAGGGTGGGTGACAGCCATGCCACCGTAATAGATGCTCTCATTCCTGTTGAGAGCTGTGGCATAGTTTGATGGTTGTGGTGGCAGTGGAAATGGAGAGTGGGGGTCATCACTAGTGGTGGACAGGTTAAGTGTTTGGTAGGTCAATACTGAGCCAAGGGGCAGGTCTCCATATTTAGTTTCAACCTTTTTTGCTGGGTGTCTGCTCGATGCCTGCAGTACCTTTAACATCTGGCTGTTACTTCCAATGGCAGCAAGGTTCTTTTGGAGGTCAAGTGCAAATTGGTCGCTTGGTAGGGGGAGTGGAACGGGGCAATATACATTGGGCCTTATGGCATCACTACTTCTTTTGTACTTATTTGGGGGCATCTTATCTGTGGGTGGCTTCAATTTGCATACTTTGAGTGTATTCACAGGTTGTGGTGTAAAGCCCAAGGCCCGAGATGGAATATGCCATGTCTGTGGCAGCGAGGTCTTGCTGACTGTGGGTGGCACAGCTTTGTAACCTTTTTTGATGTAATGTGCAAGTACGTACAACAACCCTATCTGATGGTTGCAGTGGCCCTGTCCTGCTTAGCAACTGCATGTCGACTGCCCGAAGAATGCGCCTTTTGATGGAAAATCGACCTGGTAACAGAGAAAGAATCATGGATGAAGTCATGAATAGGCTTTAATTATTATCCTCAAACTAAAAGCATGTTGAATGTTGACATAATGTTGTTTGGATTAACAAGGACTTGGGAAAAAAAATAGTGTGCATTTAGGAAGCACTAGATCATAGTGTTACCAAACATCATGGAAGTGTTCTCCTGAAGGTATGTCTGAACTTGGCCTGGCTACTAACCAACTACCTGCACATGGTAAGGCGGCTCATTCTTCCTCATTGAGCGATATGCCCTCGCCCTGACAGCAATGCCTGTCTCACTCGGCCTGACTGTAAAATCGTATGACAGCACAAAAGGTTAGCAAGTTTATCAACAAATACAGTGTACCTTAACTTAGTAACTTAACAAGCTACAGCTGAAAGTGTTGGATCGGAAGGTGTCACATCGGCTATCCTGATAACGTTGTCAACACAACCATAACAAACGCTAGCTAGGCTAGCTAGCTGACTTACCTTCAATATCAAAGATGTAGCCCTCTATCCAATTGCTATATCCTTTTAGCAGTACATCCCTTGGGATCCAACGCCCCTTCTCTGCCCATTTTTCGATGTCATTTGTGGTAAATGACGGTAGGTGCTCGAGGTTGGTAGTCCAAACCATGTTTGCTGCTGGCCCCGGCTGCATTGATTTCCGATTGAGTAAGAAGGGGGCGTGGCTAAGTTCCCACCACTTGGTTTTTTTGAAATCCAAGATGGCCGCGGCGTGAAATGGGCGTATATAACTAGAGACATTCACCTAAGAGATAATGCACTTCCGCTTCCGGTACAGAGTTCAGTGTCGTTGTCGAATGTATGACATGCAAAGTTGGAGCTAGTAAACTACCTCGACTACGTCTACTCTCACGTCTCCTGTCTCGTTGTTTTCTAACTCCACATTGGTGACCCCGACGTGATCGAACTACTAATACGAGTATGTCTGACAACGACGACGCCGGTGCTAACAACATGGCTATTGCTAACGCTAGCATTTACACCGCTACTGTGAAGCTACCCGACTTTTGGCAGCATAATCCACGGCCGTGGTTTCAACATGTGGAAGCCCAGTTCCAGCTGAGAGGGATAACGCAGGATGCAACGCAGTACTTCCACGTAGTGGCGGCGTTAGACGCATCGACAACGGCGCGAGCAATGACACTGTTGGAAGCTCCGCCAGCTGCTGGCAAGTACGATGCTATAAAGACATTCCTCCTGAAGCTATTTGAACTGTCGGAGCTGGAGAAGGCAGACCGTTTACTGTCCCCGAATGGCCTCGGCGACGGCAAACCGTCTGAGTTATTGGAAAAAATGCTGTCTGTGCTGGGATCGGCTGATCCGGCCTTTCTTTTCACACACATTTTTCTGAGGCAGCTCCCCGCACCTGTACGCACAGCACCGGCCAGTTCTCCTCTCGCCGCCTCCAAGACTACCGTTCTCTGGCTGCTGAAGCAGACAGGGTTTTCCTGGCCAACCGGCAACAGTCTGTGCATGCCCTGCTACCCCACCAGACCGCCCCACCACCACCTGTGTACGACTATATGGACACCGCGGCTGCGGTGACAGCCCGCCGCCAACCTGACGACGGGCTTTGTTATTACCATGCCAGGTTTGGGGCAAAAGCAAAACGGTGTCGCAAACCCTGCAGTTACAGGGTTCAGGGAAACGCCAAGGCCGGCGCTCGTTAACGGCTATGGGCGCCGGCCGTGACTGCAAGCTGTTGTTCATCAGAGACTCCTTGTCGGGCCGGCGGCTGCTGGTTGACTCTGGCGCTCAACGCAGCATACTACCAGCACAAGCTGTGGACACCATGACCGACAGTCACGGCCCCCAGATGGACGCCGCCAACGGCACGTCCATTCGGACGTACGGTATCAGACATGTGGACGTGTGTTTTGGCGGCCGACGTTTCGGCTGGGACTTTGTGATGGCTGCTGTATCCACCCCGCTCCTAGGTGCGGATTTCCTCTGTGCTTTCAACCTGCTGGTGGATGTTAAAAACTGTCGCGTGATTGATGCCGTCTCTTTTGCGTCATACCCCTGCACGCTTGGGGGCGCTGGAGCACTGTGCCTCGCTAACACACTCTCCACCGGGGATCCATACCAACGCCTGCTCGCCAATTTCCCCGAGCTCACCACACCCACCTTCTCCTCGGCGGTGGCCAAGCACGGCGTGGAACATCATATCACCACAGTGGGCCCCCCAGTTTACGCCCGGGCCCGACGCCTCGACTCAGCCAAGCTCGCAATAGCCAGGGAGGAGTTTTCGACTATGGAGCGCCTCGGCATTGTCCGCCGTTCTGACAGCCCGTGGGCTTCCCCTCTTCACATGGTTACTAAGGCCAACGGGGGTTGGCGCCCGTGCGGGGACTACCGTCGCCTAAACAATGCCACGACCCCCGACCGGTACCCCATACCGCACATACAAGATTTCTCTACCCACCTGGCGGGCGCTGCCATCTATTCCAAAATCGACTTAGTGCGGGGGTATCACCAAGTGCCGGTCCACCCACTGGATGTCCCAAAAACGGCTGTCATCACACCCTTTGGGCTCTTTGAGTTTTTACGTATGCCTTTCGGCCTTAAAGGGGTGGCGCAGACGTTTCAGCGCCTTATGGATTCTGTGCTCCGCGACATGCCATTTTTGTTTGTGTACTTAGACGACATCCTCGTGGCCAGCGCGTCGGCGGAGGAACACATGACGCACCTCAGACAGCTGTTTGACAGGCTCAGCGAACACGGCCTCATCATCAACCCAGCTAAGTGTCAGTTCGGGGAGTCGTCCATCACCTTCCTCGGGCACCACATCACTCCACAGGGGGCCGTTCCCCTCCCTGCCAGGGTTGAGGCTGTCACCATGTTCCCCCGCCCCCGCACTGTACAGTCGCTGCAGGAATTCCTGGGCATGGTGAACTTTTATAACTGTTTCCTGCCCCGTGCCGCCCACATCATGCGTCCCCTGTATGAGGCCCTGCGGGTTAAGAAGTCTAAGGACGAGCTGGACTGGTCTTCGGGGATGGACGAGGCTTTTGTGGCCGCCAAGACCGCGCTGGCCAACGCTGCGCTGCTAGCTCACCCGTCGCCTGCCGCCCCCATAGCCCTTACAACGGATGCCTCCGACTACGCCGTGGGGGCCGTGTGTGAGCAGTGGGTGGGGGGGGGGGGCTGGCAGCCGTTGGCGTTCTTCAGTAAACAACTCCGTGAGAGCGAGCGCAAATACAGCACCTTTGATAGGGAACTACTGGGTCTCTTCCTCGCAACCAGACACTTTAGGTTCCTATTGGAGGGCCGACAGTTCACCGCTTTCGTGGACCACAAACGCTGACGTTCTGTATGGCCAAAACCTCAGAACCGTGGTCTGGGCGTCAGCAGCGCCATCTCGCGGCGGTTTCCGAGTTTACCACGGACATACAACACGTGTCGGGCAAGGATAACTCCGTCGCCGACTGCCTTTCACGGGCGGTTGTTAACGCCGTTCACTTGGGACTCGACTACGCCGCTATGGCAGCGGACCAAGCCAAGGACGCGACCGTTCAAGACTACCGGTCGACCCCTACGGCGCTACGGCTGGAGGACGTGACGTTCGACGCGGCCAACACCACCCTCCTCTGTGACATCTCCACCGGTCAACCGCGCCCCCTGGTGCCTACTTCCTGGCGGCGCCGAGTTTTCGACACCGTCCACGGCCTTTCCCACCCGGGAGTGAAGGCCTCGACCAAGCTGGTGAGCGTCAAGTTTGTTTGGCCTGGGCTCCGTAAGGATGTTAGAGCCTGGGCCGGCTCGTGTGTGGCGTGCCAAAGCGCCAAGGTGCACCGCCATACCAAGGCCCCTTTGGCGCCGTTTGTGGTTCCAGAGAGGCGGTTTGACCACGTCAATGTTGACCTGGTGGGTCCCCTGCCCCCCTCCCGTGGTTATACGTTCCTCCTCACTATTGTGGACAGGGCCACCAGGTGGCCAGAGGCTATTCCCTTGTCCTCCACGACGGCAGCAGAGGTAGCACGGGCGTTCATCGGCTGCTGGGTGGCCCGTTTCGGCACGCCGGGTGACATCACGAGCGACCGGGGCTCCCAGTTTACCTCGGAGCTCTGGACGGCGGTCGCTGAGCACCTGGGGATGAAGATCCACCGCACTACGGCGTACAACCCGCAGAGCAACGGACTTTGTGAGCGGTTCCATCGGGACATGAAAGCCGCTCTGCGGGCAAGCCTCACTGGCTGCGACTGGATGGACCGGCTCCCATGGGTCATGCTCGGCCTGCGTTCGGCCCCGAAGGAAGACCTCCAGACCTCCTCTGCTGAGGTGGTGTATGGCCAGCCCCTGCGAGTTCCGGGGGAGTTTCTTCCGGATGCTACGGCTCCCTGGTCGGCCGCCTCTCACCTCAGTGCGTCCCGGAGCGCTGCCGGTGCCTTCGCTCCCGTTCCGATGTCTCAACACTGCCTCCCCCGGTCCTACGTCCCCAAGGATCTGCCATCGGCGAGGTACGTCTTCATTAGGCACGACAGCCATCGGTCCCCGCTGCAGCCCCCATACGACGGGCCCTTCCGCGTCCTGGAGGCGGGGGATAAGAACTTTGTGGTGGACATGGGGGGCAGGCCGGAGCGGGTCGCTATAGACCGTCTCAAGCCCGCTCACTTGGACATTGGGGAGCCAATGCAATTGGCCCTACCCCCGCGGCGGGGACGCCCTCCTAGGTCGGCCCCGGCACCTGCCTCTGTTCCTGCTTC